>CM061062.1:258839005-259439005 GCA_030762895.1 Sophora flavescens | reverse complement strand
ATCATGATCGCCGCTTAGTGGCATTGGGGAGGGCACATAATAACTTAGGTAATACCATACACCATCGTTTATTACCGGATGATCAGCTGAGGGTCGTTGTTGAGATTATTCGAGATGCTGATGCTCGAGTCCCTGTGCCCACTGAGGAGGTTCAAACAAAGGGGTCAAGCCCCCGAGAACTTCATCCTCTGGCCAAGAAGACTGATCAGCTTTCTTGTTGCATCTGAGGTATTCAGTTAGTTGTGTTTTTCTATATTCATAGTTGAAATAATTTATTATTGTTTAAAGATAATGCTTTATTTTTATTCGTTATAGGATGTTGGAAATGATATTGTGCCTAAAAGGTCGGATCCAGGAAGACCAGAGATGTCTGCTCCTGCCAAGGTATTCATTTGACCATTTAGTTAATTACGAATTAAATAACTTAATTATCCGTGATTACTAATATATATCTATGTTGTTTAGGGGATCGACAAAGGGGCACCTGGCCATGGTGATGTTTTTAAAGTTCTGGCTATACAGGTTGTCACCATGGAGAATGACGCAGCCTTGGTAAGGTTGGAACATGATGCTAGTCCAGGTGATGAACTGTATATCCCAAAGAAGGAACTTATGGAGATGGTACTCAATAAAGAAATGGCTAGTTCTGCACACATATCGTTATGGTGCACGTAAGTACATTTTATTTATAAGTTAAGTAATCAATTTTTAAATACTATGATAATTAACACGTTTTTCCAATATATTAGGTATCTGCATCGTATGTTAGTTGATCAGGGTAACCTCGCCCTTTATGGTTTCATTGACCCCATGTTCATTCAGGGTGATGTTCTCCTAGCATCAGAAGACCCGGTCACCACCATACGTGATATACTTGTCCGAGACGATCATCAACTCTACCTTGCACCTTATCCCAATAAGTAAGTACCGGTTATATAAGTATAACTATATATGACTTAGTCACTAACTGTTCCGCAAATACAGCCAGCATTGACAACTGTTGATCTTGTACCCTAGGATGAACGTCGTGGTCTTTTTCTGCTCATTGGGAAATAAGCTGGCGAATGCACTGAAGACGATCATCGAAACGTAAGCATTAAAATACTTTATAATCAGTAATGTAGTTGTTTTAATTATCTGAAATCTATTAGATATACTTTAATTAATGTTTTTGTCATGATAGGTCTATTACTGCAAACCACATGTTGCGTGGTGAAAGGCGTACTTGGGCTATCAGATGGATTATTCCTAGCGTAAGATATTTATTAGTTCAAATGCATAAAATGCAGTGGGTATAATTATTGTTTTCTATTTAATTCCTCATATTCTAATTGGGTTTCATTTGTACGTAGTCACGTATACAACGTGGATCATGGGAATGTGGCTACTATGTGATGCAGTGGATGTTGGAAATTATCTCCTCCAGGATCACGAAAGATGGCACGAGGTAAATGTTAATTGACACAATTAGAAGTAATAGTTATAGATTCGTTATATGTTTTATGTTAGTTTATTACTTAAAAGATATAATCTTTTGTCCAATTAAACTTGCAGATATTCAACAATTCAACTCCATTATCTGATTCTGACATCAACAACATAAAGAGGCGTTGGGCAACTTTCTTTCTTGAAGTGTACCAACCATAGTTTGTATATATGTAGTTAGTTTAAAAACTTATCATGTACTAGCTATAGTGTACTTTTGACCGATCATATGTATTTTGATATGAAATCTATAATATATCATGTAGTTTTTTGGTTTTTAATTATCTTTGTTGTCTGAATGTAATTGAACGTACATATGTATTGTTCGTAATAAATTCAGTATATATTAGTTGTGTTTTTGTCGTAGAAAAGTGATTGTGTTGAGAATATTTACAATATGTTATTCTGGTATTGATCTGCATTACTGAAACAGGAGAAAGAAATGATAGAAATGTAAATAACAGAATAAAAAAAATGAGACTTTACACATTGGTTTTACTTAGAACCGATGTGGAAAGTGAAATTTTCACAGCGGTTTTTACAAAAACCGACGTGGAAAGTGAAATTCCCAATAGATTACCAATTGATAAATTAATTTTCCACATCGGTTAAGGTAAAAACCGTTGTTAAAAATATACTATAAACATCGGTTTTAAAACCGATGTGAAAAGTGGCAATAAACCACATCGGTCATTTCAACATCAGTTTGAAAATCGATGTGAAAAGCCAAAAATAACCGATGTGAAATCCCTTTTCTGCACCAGTGTCTACAGTATGTTGTGAATGCAGTATTCTTGGCTAAGCTATATAGTGACTATATGAACAACACATACGTGCATGGAATATTATGTGGAGATAAATTCTTCAAGGTAGATGCGTTGAGTGATTTTGTTAAGACACATATGAAGAGAAATGATATTTTGATATCAATTTTTGATATTAACTTTTGACACCACCAATTATTATGAATTTAGAAAAGAAAAGGATAAAAGATGAGAGAGAAATAATGAATAAATATATGTGAAAAATATAAAAATAAATGTTGATGTTTGATTTTGATATCAAAATAACATTCCAGCAAATGAATTACATTCTAGGCAATAATCCTCGAAAGATGAGCTATGTAGCAGGATTTGGCAACTACTACTCACAACATGTACACCACATGGGTGCCTCAAATCCAATTCCAAGTCACAAGGGACAAAAGTATGGTTGTGATGGATGGCAATGGAGGGATAGGAAAGAATCAAATTCATTTCTTCCCTTCTGTTCTTATTATAAGAAACAAAATTCTAAAATATATAGATAAAAAATATATTGAAATAAGATAATTATAATTAATATTTATATTAATTGATAAAAATACTCATTCTAATCTAAATTAATATTTCACTTTTATTAAAATTTGATACTATCTGATAAATATAAATCATATAATAAATGAGGATAAAATTAAAAATTAATATTTAATATGTATCAAAATTAATAAATATTTTTTATATATCATATAAAAAAATTTTATTTATTTCTTATAATAAAAATGGAAAGGAATATAATTGTTGGAGCCATGGTTGCTAGTCCCGACGAGTTTGATGATTTCATAGATGCGCGTTTCAACTACAATTACACCGAGCCAACACTTGCAGGAAATTCAGGGCTTGTTGCGGCGCTTGTGGCTTTGTCAGAGATAAAGAACATTGGGATAGACAAGAATACCATATTTTGTTCAGTTTGACCATTTTTTATGATTCCTCCACCCCCATCACCACAATCACCTTGAAAAGATGCTTAAACTTTCATCCTTCTTGATTCTCAATCACTTTATTATTATTTCGTTCATGGTTGGATATAATTTCAAGACAATGTGATGTTTTATTTTTATTCCAATTTATTGTTTTCGTTTTGCTGGTTGGAAAAAGGGAAATGAGGTAAAAAGGGTGGGTCCTGGGGTCCGTATGTTTAAGGGAGAAATGATGTCCTTAAGCTCAAAGTTGATATTTTGATTAATCGGTATAAATATTTGGTTAATTCAGTTTATTATATGGTTAATCATATATAAATATTTAGTTAATTCATGATGACTCATTAATCATATAAAAAACTGAATTAACTAGATATTTATATATGATTAACTAAATATTTATATGATTATGAAAAATAAGCTTCGTATAATCTATTAATCATATAATAAACTGAATTAAGCAAAAATTTATACATAATTGACCACATGTCAACTTCAAAAATTTATACATAATTGACCACATGTCAACTTTAGATATCAATTTTGGATGTCACTTATCATAACTATTAAAAATTTGATACATTCTTCACTAATGAGACAAATACAAAATGTCTTATTTCAGATTGCCTTTCGGTCACATCATGGTTTAAAATTAGCATAATATAGTACGTTATTATGTTTAATACAAGTTTACTGACGTAGATTGGACAAATTATTTAATTTTATATTTAGGATTGAATTGATCGTTGATTTTTTACCATTGACTTTGACTAGAGTTCATCATCTAAGTTCTAGGAGTTTTTGTAGTTTGGAGCCTCGAGCAAGAGCTTTTGGGCTATGTTAATTTCAATTGCCCTTCGTCATTCGATTACTTTCTGATTCGCCTGATTTTCAGTAGAACTCGATTTATAAGATCTGTCTGAAAACCACTCGTCTGATTTAGTCAAAGACCAAGTCAACACGTTATCAAGATCTGAGTTTACTTGATGACGTGGCAAGAAACATCTGTCTGAAATAGATTCAGGTGATCACCCGTCTGACTTTTGGAATAAGCTAGCACCCGTCTAGTTTTGGACTGCATGATCACCCATCTAGTTTTGGACAGCATGATCACCCATCTAGTTTTGGACTGCATGATCACCCGTCTAGTTTTTTACTGCTTGAGCACTCGTCTGATTTCTGATTACTTCTCACCCGTCTGATTTTCCAACTCTGGTATAATGTCAGATTGTCAGAAATGAAGTCCAAGTCATCTTATTCATATCAAATGCCTTCCTTAAGGATCTCGAAGACCTCTGGAAAATAGCTCAAAAGGATAAAGAATAAAGAACGTTTGTTCAAGGTTTTAAGGAATAAACACGCAATCTTCGTACCACAGTAGTAACCTTTTAGCTGTTTTAGTACAAAATAAATGTGTTTTCTGGAAAGTGAACTGACTATTGCACTAAAAGAGGAAAGCTCTTTGCTGCAAGTACAAGAAGCCTGCTGCTGCCTACTCTGATATAACAGCTGATTCAGATTAAAATGTACTCTTGGACAACTTTGTCAAAGCTAAATGTTCCCAAACATTTAATGTCTATACAGAACGACTCTTTGGCATTAATGGTATCTCAGAAGCTCAAATCAAAAGAACACATTTTCTGAAGCTGTGTCTAAACGGATCTCTTGATTGAAGCCTTTAAATAGATCAAACAATAAAGATGAAAACAAGAAGTTGAATATCATTAAGAACATTGTGCAGAAGCATTTACTCTCCTCATTAACTTCTTCATTCTTTCATTGAATATACCTTCAATCATTTGATATTAATTCGCAGTATTTCACACTTCATATTTATTCCACTCCTTGAGTGTGATCTGAAAGGCTTGCAAGTTGTATTAATTACACAAAACCTTTATATTCCTTGAGTGTTGAGCCTGAAGAGGCTGGGTGTGCAAAGAATACTTGATTGAGTGTTGAGCCTGAAGATGCTAGGTGTGCAAAGAATACTTATACTGTAATTTACTTAGTTATAGTGGAAACTTGGTGCTACCAAGAAACTGGACGTAGCCCTGTGGATTTTGGGGTGAACCAATATAAAACTGTTGAGTGATATTCCTCTTCCCTTATCTCTTATTTTTGCTTAAGTATTATTCTGTTCAAGCTTTTAACTTGGGGAGTTAATATTGTGAATGTCAAACTCTGTTTTACTCTTCTATGTTTGCTTGCGTATTCTGTCTGAATATTAGACGTATCACTCGTCTGATTTTCTCTAATCTAAGTTCTAGTTGTTGTGCCTGCGAAAATAATTTTCAGTAACCAAAAAAATTGGTAAACACAATTCAACCCCCCTTCTTGTGTTAACTTTGGTTATTTCAATTGGTATCAATGCTCAGCCTCTAGGTTGAGCACTTAACAGTGAAGAGGAAAAGATCTTGGAGATGGCAGAAGAAGCTAGCACAAGCAAGTACCATGCTAGAGAAGGATCCTCAATGTCGAGACCTTCTTACTTCAATGGAGAGGACTACATTTACTGGAAAGAAAAGATGAAGTAGTTCTTACAGTCCACTAACTTTGATCTTTGGGATCTCATTGAAGAAGACCCCTTTGTCCCTAAAGATGACAATGGAGATGAAGTTCCTAAAGCTAACATGACCTCCGAGCAAAAGACAAAGTGGCAGTCAAATGCCAAGGCTAGATATGCAATCATGTGTGCCTTGAGCAGAGAAGAATTTGAAAAAGTGTGTGCTTGTGAATCTGCAAAAGAAATGTGGGATTCACTAGCGGTTGCTGACGAAGGAACCAACAAAGTCAAAGAGACCAAAGTCAGCATGTTGGTCATAAAGTATGAGCTATTTAAAATGGAAGAAGGAGAAACTATTGGCCAAATGTATGGAAGATTTCAAACCATAACCAATGGACTGAAATCTATGGGAAAAGTTTACAAGACCGAGGAACACATTCAAAAGATTCTCAGAAGTCTTCCAAACCAATGGAGACCACTTGTGACTGTTGTATCTCAGGCCAAGGACTTAACAATAATGAAGCTAGATGAGCTTCTTGGCACTCTCCAAATCCATGAACAAGAGCTGATTGAAGAAAACAATGGAAAGAAAAACAAATCCATTTCCCTCAAAGCAGACAAGAAATCAACTAAAGGAACCTCATCAAAAGCTCTCAAAGCTGATGAATCTTCAGAGGAATCTGAGGAATCAAATGAAGATGATTCAGATGATGAAGACGACGAACTCTCTCTTTTCACTAGAAAAATGAAAAAGCTTTGGAAGAAAAGAAACTTCAGAAAGGACAAACCTTTCAGGTGCTTCAACGAAGAGAAAAACAAAGATGGTGGATCTCATGACAAGAATGCCATTGTGTGTTATGAATGTAAGAAGCCCGGTCATATCAAAGCAGAATGACCTCAGTTCAAAAAGCAATCTCCCAAGAAGTTCTTCAACAAAAAGAAGAAAGGAATGATGGCCACTTGGGAAGATCTTGATGAAAGCTTCACTGAAAGTGAAGGAGAGGAGCTTGAAGCAAGTCTCTGTCTTATGGCAGATACTGACTCTAAATCAGACACCGAGGTACACTCTGAACTTGAGAAATTGAATGATGCCTATGATGAACTGTTGGAAGAATCCAACTATATGTCTAAAGCTTTCAAATCCCTTAAGAGACAGTATGTTAAACTCTCAAATGAGTATACACAGAAATCTCAAGAGTGTGAAAAGTTAGATGAAGAAAATAGTATGCTTAAGACTGAAAAGTCTAAAGCTGAGATCTCAGTTGAAACTCTACCTTCTGAAGAAATTAATAAACTTCAACAGAAAGTAGAAGAGCTCACCATAAATCTTGCCAAATTTGTTAATGGTAGAGATAATCTGACTAAACTTTTGGGAAGTTAGAGGCACTCCCTTAACAAAGAAAGAATAGGATATTCCAGTCAAGAACATCATAAAGGATCAACAAAGTTCTCAAAAATAATTGTCAAATCTGTATCAAATAAACCTATATGCACATGTTGTGGAAAAACTAGACATATCACGTCTAAGTGTATCTATAAAAAGAGAAAGAAGTCTTCACAGACTCCTTATACTAACAGAAAAGGACCCAAGAAAGTATGGTATCTAAGTCCATGATCATTTCTGTTGCAGACCTACTTAACAGAACAAAAGAAACACCTGTCATGGTACCTAGACAGTGGATGCTCGCAACTCATGACAGGAGAAAGGTCTATGTTCCTAGACCTCCAACCTAAGAAAGGTGGACATGTGACTTTTGGTGGCAAAAAGAAAGGAAAAGTTGTTGGTGTAGGTAAAATTGGTGGTAAACCTCCGTTGCCCATTATCTGTGATGTTTTATATGTGAAAGGGCTGAAACATAATCTGCTAGGCATAAGTCAATTATGTGACAGTGGGTTTTCTGTATCTTTTTCTAAAGATGCATGCATAGTCAATGACAATAGTGGAAAAACACTCTTTTCTGCTAAAAGTCAAAACAATCTGTATAAGATTGACCTGTCTGAACTTTAAAATCAAAGTGTAACATGTTTTATGTCTAAAGAGGATGAAAAGTGGCTTTGGCATAAAAAACTAGGACATGTTAGTATGAAACAAATTTCTAAACTGAAAAAGCATAACCTTGTGAGAGGATTACCTGATATTTCCTTTAAGAAAGATATTCTGTGTGATGTATGTCAGAGAGGTAAACAAGTAAAATCAAGTTTCAAATCTAAGAAAGAAGTCACTTCCTCTAGACCTTTGCAACAGTTACACATGGACCTGTTTGGACCAGTCAGTGTAGCTAGCCTAGGTGGAAAGAAATATGGTTTTGTCATAGTTGATGACTATTCTATATTTACATGGGTACTCTTCCTAACCCACAAGGATGAGTCTTATAAGGTCTTTACAGTATTCAGTAAGAGAGTACAAAATGAGCAAAGTTTCTGTATTTCTGCTATTAGAAGTGATCATGGAGGAGAATTTGAAAATGAGCAATTCAAACTGTTCTATGAGGAAAATGGTATTTCTCACAATTTCTCTGCACCTAGTACTCCACAGCAAAATGGAGTGGTTGAGAGAAAGAACAGATCTCTTCAGGAGATGGGAAGAATAATGCTAAATGGAAATAATCTTCCTAAGTACTTCTGGGTAGAAGCCATTAACACTGCTTGTTATGTGCAAAACAGAATACTGATTAGACCTATCCTAAATAAGACTCCTTATGAATTATTGAAGGGTAGAAAACCCAACATATCATATTTTCATGCTTTTGGATGTGAATGTTATATTCTTAATACAAAATATCATCTTGGCAAATTTGACTCAAAAGTAGATAAAGGCACATTCATTGGATATTCTGAAATGTCTAAAGCTTTTAGAATCTTTAACTCTAGAACTTCTGTTGTAGAAGAATCAATATGTAAAGTTTAATGATGGTTTGAAGACTGGTATGGAACTATCAGATCTAGAAGAGGATGTTGCAGGTATTGAACTTAATCCTGCAGTAGAAGAATCTTCAAACAAGCCAAAAGTAGAAGTGTCTGAAATTCAGACAAATGATGATGCGTCTGAAACTCAGAATTTAAAGAAAGATTGGAAATTCAAGACCTATCATCCAGAAGATCTTATTATTGGAAGTCCATCTCAAGGAGTTAGAACCAGATCCGCTTTCAACGAAAACAACAACATGGCCTTCATATCAGATTTGGAACCCAAAAAGATTGAAGAAGCTTTGCATGATGAAAGCTGGATTCTAACCATGCAAGAAGAACTAAATCAGCTCGAGAGAAATGATGTGTGGACTCTAGTTTCTAAACCCAAGGAGAAATCTATTATTGGAACCAGATGGGTATTTAGAAACAAACTGGATGAAGATGAAAAAGTGGTAAGAAACAAAGCAAGATTAGTTGCTCAAGGTTATAATCAACAAGAAGGTATTCATTTTACTTAAACTTTTGCACCTATAGCTAGATTAGAAGCAATTAGAATTCTCATGTCATATGTTGCTCAACATGATATAACTCTTTATCAAATGGATGTTAAAAGTACATTCCTAAATGGAATAATTGAGGAAGTAGTATATGTGAAGCAACCTCCTGGTTTTGAGGAATCTGAAAATCCGCACCATGTCTATAAGCTTAAGAAAGCTTTATATGGACTCAAACAAGCTCCAAGAGCTTGGTATGATAGGCGAAGCACATGTCTAATGGAAAATAATTTCATTAGAGGAAAAGTAGACACTATACTTTTTAAGAAATGCTCAAAGAAAGACTTCATAGTAGTACAGATTTATGTTGATGATATTATATTTGGTGCTACTAATGAAAAGTTCTGCAAAGAGTTCTGAGTTAATGCAGAATGAATTTGAAATGAGCATGATGGGAGAGCTGAAGTTCTTCCTTGGTCTTCAAATAAAACAGAAAAGTGATGAAATATATATTCATCAACAGAAGTACACCAAGGAACTTCTGAAAAAGTACAAAATGGAAAATTCAAAGCCTATGAGTACTCCTATGCATCCATCAATTGTTCTAAACAAGGATGAGGAAGGTAAAAAGGTAGACCAAACTGTCTACCAAGGTATAATTGGATCTCTTCTATATTTAACTGCTAGCAGACCTGATATTCAATTCAGTGTTTGTCTTTGTACTAGATTTCAATCAGACCTTAAAGAATCTCACTATAAGGTTGTTAAAAGAATTTTCAGATATTTGATTAGAACCACTAACCTTGGTCTATTATATAAGAAAGCTGAAGATTTCAGGTTAGCTGGATTCTGTGATGCTGATTTTGCTGGAGATATAATTGATAGAAAAAGTACCAGTGGAGGATATCACTTCATTGGAGCAAATATAATCTCCTGGTCAAGCAAAAGGTAAAGTACCATTGCTCTATCAACTGCTGAAGCTGAGTATATATCTGCAGCCAGTTGTTGTTCACAACTGCTTTGGGTAAAATATCAACTTGAGGATTATTCAATGTTTGAGCATAATATACCTGTTTGGTGTGATAATACTAGTGCTATTAATCTGTCTAAGAATCCTATACAGCATTCTAGAGCAAAATATATAGAAATTAAGCATCATTTTATTAGAGATTATGTTCAAAAGGGTGTTTTTGAAATTAAGTTTGTAACCACTGAATATCAGTGGGCAGATATCTTTACAAAACCCTTAAGTGAAGATAGATTTGTTTTTATCGGAAGGAATCTTAATATGCATAATGTGTCTGAATGAGGGCTTACTAGTATGTCTGAAAATTTTACCTATCTAAATTTTATATCTGTTTGACTCGTCTATTTTAAGCTAAGCGTCTGATGACGTGGCTAAAAGCGCTCAGTGCTAAACCCTGACTGAGACACGTGTACATTGTATTTTTTCCCTCCTTTTCTAAAAAATGTTTCATTTAATTTACAATTGTCTTTTCAAAATTTATTGTTGTTTATAGCAATAATCCCTCTCTCCTTTTTCCCAATGCAAAAAACACTCAAGTGTTTTAACAAAAGGAATTCGTGTCGTTTCAAAACTACCCACTCAGTCTCTTGCTCACAATCTCTCTCTGAACTCTCTTCGTCTTCATCTCTTCGAAACCCTTCCTTTCCAAACCCTAAAAATCTTCTCCTCTGAAACAATGGCACCCAAAAGTTTTCTTGAAGATGTTGCTGAAAGATCCAGACTTTCTTTAACATAACTAAAGAAAGTGCACCCTGGAAGGATCCCTAACTTCTCTGAGTTAAAGAACAAAGGACTGGATGTCAAGCCAGAAATCGCGCATGTTAGGTGGCTACCATTCTTCCAAATTATGGAAGATGTCTATCCTTCCTTGGTAAGGGACTTCTGGAAAAACTCTAAAGTCACCAAGGACAGCACAACCTTCATGATCTTTGGTGATGTTGATGAAGACCATGTCTTCATCACCCATGAGTCACTCGCTGAAGTGACTAAGTGCCCTAGAGAAGGAGCGGGCTACGACAAAAGCTGGGTGAAGAATCAAGGTGGCGAGGCAGTTGTGAACCTTGTACTGTATGGAGTTCCCAAGCCAAAGGACTTTGATTCAAAGTTCTTAACTCCAAAGGCAAGATTTCTTCATGTTCTTCTAATTAACTGTGTGATACCTAAAACTGGTTCTAGGGATCATGTGAGTAAGCTAGAAAAATTAGCTATCTACCACTTAGTCCAAAGAATCAAGATAGATATCATAGATTTAATTTTTGGACACATGTTGAAAACTGTTAAAGGGAAGTGCAAGGGTGGATATCCCTATGGCATACTTCTGACAAGAATCTTCAGAGCCAACTCTTTGAACAACATGTCACAAGCTTTCCATGCTGATCTCTGCACAGAGATAACCTCAAAGAGCCTGTCTTTGATGAAAATTCAACTTCAACCAATTGCAGAACCTTCAACTGTTGAAGCGTCTTCCTCTGCCTCACCTGCTAGTGAAAGACTGAGCATTCCAGTAGTTAAGGCTGAACCTTTTGAGGAACCTGTTGAAGAAGAAAGGTCTCAATTTCAAAGGAAGAAGAGGAAAGTTACTCTCCCAATTGCTGAAGCTTCTATGTTTCAAGATGGTGCTGATGTCTCTTAGGTTGTTTAGCATGTTGCTGAATCCTCTGAGCAAGTTGCTGCTTCTGCTCCTACTGCACCCAGTTTAACAAAAGTCTTCAAGAGGAAGAGAGCAGTGCAAGCTGAGGGGGAGTATCAATCAGAAGAGACAGTGATCCCTAAGAAAAATAGGACCACTGTGACAAGAAGGAAATTGGTATTACCTTCTAATCCATCACCCTCACCCTCACCTCAAAGAGAATCCTCATATCAACCTCAACCAATAGCCACAACAACCTCCATTCCACAACCATCATCACCATTGCCACTGTCTCTACAAAGAGCACCAACAGCACCACTACAAAGAACACCATCACCTCAACCACAACAAAACACCCCTACTCCACCTTCTTCACCAAAAATTCCAACTCCTTCACACACATCACCCATCCATCACTCTTTTGAACCTAATCCTACCATATCAGAAACTAGCATGTCTGATACTTCCACACCACAAACATTTTATCATTCTGACATTCTTCTCATTAAGGATGTCAATGACTTTGATTATTTTGACAATCCCACTTCTCCACCTTCACCCAAAATACAAACATCTGATTACATCAGAAACCAGAACCAAGTCCCTCTGAGAATAATCTTTCCAGATCTATTCTCTAAAACAAGACACAACCCACTCCCTTTAGCCACTTTACCTCCATATTACCTATCTTCCAAAACCACTCCCTTCTCTATCACAGATGAGTCTTGCTCAAATTTTCTCAGCAGTAAAGACTTGGATGTCATTGCTTCACTTGAAGCTAAAAGGCAGCTTGTTAAGCTTGCCAGTAAACAAAAACCAGTAAACAAATGGCCCTTCAATCCTCACATCTTCATGAGACCCTCTACTGAGCTCAAAGTAATGCCCAGCTCCATGACCTTGAAAGGAAAGCAAAAAGTCATTGACTTGCCTGGAGATCAACAGTTCTGTCTGATCAAGCTCAATGACAACAAATGCAAATCCAGACTGAGGTTGTTCACTACAGAGACCCATCACAAGTTTCTAAAAGTCAGAGACATCTACTGGAGATGTGGCTCTAGCTCTGGAGTATCTGAAGAAGATAAGGAAACAATTCCAACCAGAGGCAGCCAAGCCTATGCTCTCTATCCTTTTTCCCCTTCAATTTTTACAATCAATGTTTTTCCAGACCCTCAGCCTGAAGACCACATTATCATTGAATAGTTACCTCATACTCCTCCTCATCCACCTCCTCCATCCGCATCTGCAATTGTACTGGCTACAACAGATTCTACTTATGTAGTTGCTTATGATCTTGCTGCCCATCAGAGGCTTGATGAAATGTCTTCAAGTTTGCAGACTATCATTCAAAGACAAGATGAAGCAATTGCTCAGCAAGCTGCATTTCAAGCTCAAATGTTAGCTCAGCAGTAAGCAATTCAGAAGATGATGGAAGCTTTCTTCAAAAGTTAAGGAGACCCTAGTTCTTAGATCTTAGGACATAGTCTTTTTTATTTTCTCTTGAGTCATGCAATGTACTAGTCAGTGATGTCTATCACTTGTTACACTTCTGACTCTGATTATATGAAATGAATTGTTTTTTGGTTTTGCTTTTGGCTATCTGTCTTAATATATCTGTCTTACTTACTTTTTGATTGATGCCAAAAGGGGGAGGAAAATAGAAAATATAATAGAAAAATAAGAAAATTAGTTCTGACTTTGTGTTTTTCTGTTACATAAGTTATGGTTGCTCTGATTCAATTTGCTCTAAATATTTGTTTATCTGATGCATAAACTAAGGGGGAGCATTAAAAATTATATCTTCTGAAATTTCTCTTATTGCTTTTTGATGTTCAATAAAATCAGAAAAAATATTTGTCATCATCAAAAATGGGGAGAATGTTGAGACCTCATAAGTCTGAAACACAGACCTCATAAGTCTGAAACATATTCAATGTGTAAATTCTCTAAGTTTTGATGATTCCAAATAGATTAAGTATGGTAATATTGAACCTTATGAAATTACTGACATATATGATAAGTGTGCATAAAATTAGATTTAAGGTCACTCGTCTACTTTCCGACTCGTCTGATTTTCAGTAGAGCTCAATTTATAAGACCTGTCTGAAAACCACTCGTCTGATTTAGTCAGAGACCAAGTCAACACACTATCAAGATCTGAGTTTACTTGATGACGTGGCGATAAGCATATGTCTGAAACACTCAGTTGATCACCCGTCTGACTTTTGGAATAAGCTAGCACCCGTCTAGTTTTGGAATTCATGATCACCCATCTAGTTTTGGACTGCATGATCACCCATCTAGTTTTGGACTGCATGATCACCCATCTAGTTTTTTACTGCTTAAGCACTCGTCTGATTTTTGATTACTTCTCACCCGTCTGATTTTCCAACTCTGGTATAATGTCAGTTTGTCAGAAATGAAGTCCAAGTTATCTTATTCATATCAAATGCCTTCCTTAAGGATCTCGAAGACCTCTAGAAAATAGCTCAAAAGGATAAAGAATAAAGAATGTTTGTTTCAAGGTTTTAAGGAATAAACACGCAATCTTCGTACCACAGCAGTAACCTTTTAGTTGTTTTAGTACAAAGTAAAAGTGCTTTCTGGAAAGTGAACTGACTGTTGCACTAAAAGAGGAAAGCTCTCTACTGCAAGTACAAGAAGCCTGTTGCTGCCTACTCTTATATAACAGCTGATTCATATTAAAATGTACTCTTGGACAACCTTGTCAAAGCTAAACGTTCTCAAGCATTTAATGTTTATACAGAACGACTATTTGGCATTAATGGTATCTCAGAAGCTCAAATCAAAAGAACACATTTTCTGAAGCTGTGTCTAAACGGATCCCTTGATTGAAGCCTTTAAATAGATCAAACAATGAAGATGAAAACAAGAAGTTGAATATCATTAAGAACACTGTGCAGAAGCATTTACTCTCGTCATTAACTTCTTCATTCTCTCATTGAATACACCTTCAATCATTTGATATTAATTCGCAGTCTTTCACACTTCATATTTATTCCACTCCTTGAGTGCGATCTGAAAGACTTGCAAGTTGTATTAATTACACAAAACCTTGATATTCCTTAAGTGTTAAGCCTGAAGAGGCTGGGTGTGCAAAGAATACTTGTTTGAGTTTTGAGCCTGAAGAGGCTAGGTGTGTAAAGAATACTTGTACTATAATTTACTCAGTTATAGTGAAAACTTGGTGCTGCCAAGAAACTGGACGTAGCCCTTTGGATTTTGGGGTGAACCAGTATAAAACTGTTGAGTGATATTCCTCTTCCCTTATCTCTTTATTTTGCTTAAGTATTATTCTGTTCAAGCTTTTAACTTGGGGAGTTAATATTGTGAATATCAAACTCTGTTTTACTCTTCTCTGTTTGCTTGCATATTCTATCTGGATATTAGACGTATCACTCGTCTGATTTTCTCTAATCTAAGTTCTGCTTGTTGTGCCTGCGAAAATATTTTTAAGTAACCAAAAAAATTGGTAAACACAATTCAACCCCCCTTCTTATGTTAACTTTGGTTATTTCACTTTTTATCATAATCTAATTAAACAACCAACACAAATATAATAAATAAAGTTATAAAAACTCCGTTAAGACCTTTAGGAAGCAAATGAGTCAACTCAAGAATCTTGGAAGCAATAGATATATTCAAAGCTCTAAAATCTATATCAGAAGGAACATAATAAAAGTCCTTAAAAGGATATGTTTGGGTAACTTAATTAGAATGACCACACAAGTTCTCATCAGAAAGACTTTTAAAATGACTTACTTCATCATCTACAGATATAACATAAGACTCTTACAGAAGACCTTGAGACTGTCCCCCTACCTTCTTTAGATTTGGGTTGGCTACTAACTCAACTAATTGTCATTCATAATTCATCAGAAAGGATTCATTCGTCTATTATTCCACCCAATGAGCAAAGAGACAGGGCAAGCAATTGATCCATACCGACTAGTTCCCTCCGCTAGACACAGATCGGCCCCTAACAGGGAAATTAGGTGCCAACTTTTGACCAAGAGACTAACTACCTGATAGATAGTAAACCTTAGTTACCTTACTGAAATTGACATAAGGGCTCGGATCATTCTCACCCACTTGATTCGCCTAAATCCACCCAAGGCAAACCTTTGGACAGATAATGAAGGCCTTCTCCTTCCTTCATTCCTATGTTAGCATATTAGTCCCTAAAGTCTTTATGCCCCATATTCCCTTTTTCAGAGAGAAAGACAGACTTGGTCTTTGTATCCTTCCTCTTCAGGGGTTTATAGACTTAATGATAAAGACATTCGTCAGTAGCCAAAACAAAATAAGAATTACACGACAAAAAATCCTTAGGATGGCATGTAACACCCCGCTTTCCGTTAAGTGCTTCTTTGTATGCGTGTTTGGTCGTTAAGCTTTAAGTGTAAGCTAGAGTTTTTGGTTAAGGGCTGAGTGGGATTTTTGAGCTTAAAAGTCCATTTCTGGAGATTAAGCATCGCGTTGCTTAAGTCTAGCACGCCTGTGCTTAGCCGCATGTCTTGTGATCAGTGAAGTCACAAGCACGACCGTGCTTGTTAGAGAGCACGACCGTGCTCAAGTGCGGACCGCGTCTCGTAGACGCTAAGTCCAGCACAACCGTGCTTAGTGGGAAGCACGATCGTGCTTTGTGTCCAGCTTATATATACAGCACAAAAACCGAGGGTTTCGTGAAAAGCCCTATTTCTGGTAGCAGCAGCCACCCTATTGCAGTTGTTTTTGTCTTCTTCCCTATTTCCTCTTTATCCATTACTTTCGTGGAGTTTTGGAGGCCTTTTGGGAAGCTTGGTTGGCTAGTGTCAATCATAGAAGGTAATGGTTCTTTCCCTAGTTGGTTTCTTCTTCCTTTTTAATTTTTGGGAACTAACTGGTTGACGTTTTGCCTAACCAAAGCTTGGATTTAGACTGTGCCACTCGAGGGGACGTGACCAGTTTGCTGTTTGGGGCTGTCGTCGTTGGAGCCTTCAAACCAGGTATAGGGAGAAGGATAGTGTAACCATTAGGCAATGGGGGTAGTGTAAGATGAGGGGTTCCCATGACCCCGAGGTTGTTGTATGCTACATGTTTAACCTATATGTTTGTTATAAATGCCCGCTGTATTTGATAACATGTTTCTGGTGAAATTGGTATGCCAATGTTACGTGTTCTTATGTGTATGTTTATGTCATGAGTATTGCTGGCTGAGATATTGATATACACTGTTGGTTGAATGGTTGTTTTGGTGAACCTGTTGATATAACCTTTAATTGATTAAATGTGACTTTAATTGACAAAATGATTAAAGGACCTTTTACCCCAAAAATGTGTATAAGACATGAACTAGTAAAGGTGAGATTTTTTTTTTATACCAATGGTTTAGTCAAGAACCCTAGGAATGATCTAAGAGTGGTTAGAGATTTATTTGGTTAAAAGAAACTGAGTTGAACTCTTCCCAGAACAGTACAGCCGCATGATGAGCACAGTCGTGCTGAACAGGGAGCACGCCGATGCTCCCAGTTGAAATTCAGGAGAATGGTCGCGCATTAAGCACGATCATGCAGCAGAGGAGCACGACCGTGCATCAGAGCACGGCCGTGCATAAAAGGAAGCACGCACGTGCTCCATTTAAGTGGCAGCACGACCGTGCTGGGGATTAAGCACGCCCGTGCTCCATTTAAGTGGCAGCACGACCGTCTTGGGGATTAAGCACGCCCGTGCTCCCCTCCAGAACAGAAAACGAGATTAAAGGTTTAAAGGGGTTTCAACCCCAATTATTCCCAATGACGTTATGTTAATGCACCAATCAAATGATGAAGGTTAGATAACTTAATTAAAGAATAATTAAGACATTTAAAGACAATGAGCTGGTTGAATCGGTCCCCATTGGGTTGCCGCACGTTGATGGACTTTGGTGCTTTTCGGCCAAAAGGGCCTCGATGCCTTATGGTCGAGGTGCGGTTAAGCTGTACCTTGGTGCTTTTTGGCCATGGGGACCTTGACCCCATATGGGTCTAAGGTGTTGACGTTGATGATGATATACTTGGGTGCCTTTAGTGGCCTAAGCGGAGGTGGCAGTTACTCGTTGTTTGTTGTTGTGCTCATGCATTGCATTGGAGATATTAGTTGGAGGAAGTTCAACATATGGGAGGTCGTCCGAGAGTAAGACGATCTGGCCATCCACGGTAGGTTCACCCAAGGTTTGGTAAACCGTGGCCCCCCGTGATGATGCATCCTAGGTTTGATGTGTTGGTTATCCAAGGGGTTCACCCAAGGTTTGGTGGACTGCCGGCGTTGGTGCCTTTAGTGGCCAATGTGGATATATAACTCTGAAGTTGTTCTTCCTGAGATAGTTTGGATCCACATGCATAATGGAGTAGCGGAGTAGAATTGCACCGCATAACATACTTGGGTGATGTATCATATTAATGTGATGATTTATGATGCCTATATGTATATACAGATATGTTACTATGCCATGATGTATGTTCATCTTGCTTCTATCTCCATGCCGTTGTATTTACATGTTTTCTTACTCCCCGTTCTCTGTCTTCTTGTTTAGCATGTATGGTTTTATGCAAAGGATGGCGAGCAGCTAGGAGAGAAGTGACTCTGAGGAGCCGCCACTCATAGTTAGGATTTCCCTGTTTCTAGTTTATTAGTTTTAGTTGTATTCTGAGGATGTTATTCCGGAACGGTTGTACCAACTCTGAATGTGACATCGGGGTTGGGTTTGTTTTATTTTCATGTTTTATTTCCTTTATAAACTATGTTTTCTTTTGTGTTGTGAACACGTTCATGTGTGACCTTTCTACCCATGGACTTTTATTTTAATTAATTGAAGTATGCATGTTTTATTTTATATATATGTATCTTTATGTTTTTTTAACATACAGGGTAGAGGGTGACACAAGGCAACCCCTTAGCTTCAACTAGTTCAATTTTTGTATTTCTCAGGAGTAGTTGCATTGCTAGTAGGCAAAAAATCAGTAGTACGTTAGCTTATCTGTTCATTTTCAAACAACCCTTGTTTGTGCTCCTTTATCTTTCTAAGCCGCTCTTCAACAAGGTCCATAGGGTGAGCTCACTTGAAGCTAGGGCATGTCTGGTGGTGTCGTATATAAGAGAGGTTTCTTTTTGGGAGGGGTCAAGCTTTGAGTCTTCTCTAAAGTTCGCCCAGTAGAGAACAAAATTATTCTAACAACCTTCTTCCTTTATTAAGTAATGCCATCAAACCAAAAACCAAAGCAGGGCTCGACAAAAGAACAAGACCCCCTGAAGCGATTCCTATTTTAGAGCCGAGTCGCGAAGCAAGATTGAAGGGTTAAACTTATTGTATAGGCAAAAGCCTAAGAGAATGTTAGAGGCAAGGTAAGAATGTTAAGTATCCTCTGTCAGCATAAAGGTCCCAAAGATGACCTTCTGCTGTTCGTTGCATCCTATAGCCCGGAAGATCTTCTCAGTCTCTCTTAGCCACAACAAAGCTCCCTCCGGGTCATAAGCTCCCTTAAAAGATGGCGTGTTGTTTCGCTGGAACTTGTCCAATCCCTGAAACTCGGCTGGTCCATCGTTGTTGTTGTTCTGGTTCTGGCCTATGGTGTTGGCCAGCAGTGCCAAAGCATCAGCGATTGCTTGGTCGTTCCTACCTCTTCTTGCCATTGGTTCCTGTATTTACCCTAGACAACAGTTAAACACAGGGAACCAAGCAGGAATGTCTAACGGTTCTTAATACTAGAGCATCATTATCTATAACAAGTATAGATAATTCAAACAAAACACACAGAAGACTCGCAACAGACTCATACCACATCCACTCAGGGCCGAACTGCTCTGATACCACTAAATGTGACACCATCTACCCATAAATGAACCCAACCCCAATGTCACACTACAGAGCTGGTATAGCCAATCCAATAAAACAACTCGAATACAACTGGAAACAACTAAACAACTACTGAAAACGGGAAATCCTATCTACGAGCCGCGGCTCCTCAGAGTCACTCCTCAAATGACTGCAAATCGACTTCTGCATAAACGATACATGCCACAAACAATAAACATAGAGATAGGGAGTAAGAAACATATATATGAATATAACAGCAAGGAAGCAGTTAACAAGACGAGTATACATCAAACAAGCATGTTATATCAAACAACAATATCATAACAATCATCATCATATAACGTGTATGCTATGCAATGCAGTTCTGCTCCAAACTAACTCAGGATGCCAACTTTGGGGTTACATTTCCACATTGGCTAATAAGCACCAACGCCGGGGCAATCCACCAAACCATGGGTGGACCCCTAGGAGATGCGCCACCACGGTGTATACTTGATTCCCTTTCGAAAGAATCCCGCGAACGACCAGATCGTCTTACTCTCGGACAACCTCCCCTACGTTGCACAACCTCCAATCAACATCTCCGATGCGTGAATGCATGGCAAACAACGCATAACCACAACCACCACCTCCGCTTGGGCCCATAGGCTACCCAAGTTTTATCACCATCAACACCTCGACCACTAGGCTATCGAGGATTATCATTTAACGTTCATCGTTATGTCTTTTAAGCATTAACAACACTCTGGCCATTAAGCACTAGAGCTCAAAACCTTGACCATCAAGCATCAAGGCCCCCTTGGAGCGAACACTAGGCTACCAAGGTACAACATCTTATCACTTGGAGCGAACACGGCTACCAAGGTACACCATCTTATCACTTGTCTTTGGTCTTCATGTTTCGTTGGTATCTTATTAAGTCTTTTAAGCGTTTGGGGTGAAAACCCCTATTTCAACATTCTGGTTTATGTTCTGATCAGGTGAGCACGGGCGTGCTGGACCTGCAGGCAAGCACGGCCGTGCTGCCTGCTGAGCACCGACGTTCTTAAATGCACGCCCTGCTCTGGGTTTCAAACTGGAGCACGGGTGTGCTCCTTGTTAAGCACAGCCGTGCTCAATGGAGCGTGGCCGTACTGATCTGGGCAGAAAGGGTCAGAAACCATTTCCCAAATCCTTGGGACAGTTCACAAATTCAACCTATTAGCTTTTACTAACCATTGATCATCAACTTCATTAATCTTAACTGTTCTTCAATAATATTCATGTCTTATCGTCATGGGGAATTAATCATTTAATCATAGCTTTGTTATTAATGTTCCTAGAACACTCACTAATCAATCCCAGGGTCTTTAACTAAGCCCTATGAACATAACCTTACCTCTCACACTATATTCATGTATTATGAACAACTGGTGAAACATCCCTTAATTATCATTATTATCATTAACGTATTTTAACGCCTTAAAATCATTGTTGGCATTAACATCCTCAACAAGCATCGTTATGTCTTTTAAGCATTAACAACACTCTGGCCATTAAGCACTAGAGCTCAAAACCTTGACCATCAAGCATCAAGGCCCCCTTGGAGCGAACACTAGGCTACCAAGGTACAACATCTTATCACTTGGAGCAAACACGGCTACCAAGGTACACCATCTTATCGCTTGTCTTTGGTCTTCATGTTTCGTTGGTATCTTATTAAGTCTTTTAAGCGTTTGGGGTGAAAACCCCTATTTCAACATTCTGGTTTATGTTCTGGTCAGGTGAGCACGGGCGTGCTGGACCTGCAGGCAAGCACGGCCGTGCTGCCTGCTGAGCACGGGCGTTCTTAAATGCACGCCCTACTCTGGGTTTTAAACTGGAGCACGGGTATGCTCCTTGTTAAGCACAGCCGTGCTCAATGGAGCGTGGCCGTACTGATCTGGGCAGAAAGGGTCAGAAACCATTTCCCAAATCCTTGGGACAGTTCACAAATTCAACCTATTGGCTTTTACTAACCATTGATCATCAACTTCATTAATCTTAACTGTTCTTCAATAATATTCATGTCTTATCATCATGGGGAATTAATCATTTAATCATAGCTTTGTTATTAATGTTCCTAGAACACTCACTAATCAATCCCAGGGTCTTTAACTAAGCCCTATGAACATAACCTTACCTCTCACACTATATTCATGTATTATGAACAACTGGTGAAACATCCCTTAATTATCATTATTATCATTAACGTATTTTAACGCCTTAAAATCATTGTTGGCATTAACATCCTCAACAATCAACACTCATAGAGAGTACAACACAAACAACAGTCAATAGCATCATACCCATCATAATCATGGCATCACAACATTAACATATTCATAACAGACAACATTAATTAATAGTAAGAACATTAATACCAATATTATCATCACAACGGATAATAATCAAATAACAATTAATCATATAAACATATAAACATGTTAACAAGGAAAGGGTCATGGGTAATCCTTCGTCTTACGCTACCTCCAAGCCTACATACTCATACTATTTCCTTTCCCCATACCTGGTATGAAGATTCCCAAAATGATAACGTTGACAAACTAGACACGTTCCCTCGAGCGACTCGACGAGTTCCCCAAGCCTTGGCCAAACAAGAAGAAGATAACCAATTAGTCTCTAGGTCTAACAATAAAAAAGAGACTAAGAGAGAGGGAAGACAATGTTACCTTAAACGACACTATCGTGCTACTTCTCTCCCACAACTAAAGCAAGAACATCAAGAACTTCAAGGGGTTCAAGGGGAAGGAAGGGGAGAGGTTTCTGTCGCACTAGGATTGCCCAAAGTGCCAAAAAGAGGGTTTGGGTCGTAACCCTCACGGAACTTCTCTATTTATAGACTCTGAGACCTAAGCACGACCTTGCTCCCTGTTGAGCACGACCGTGCTCAATTCCAGAGCACGACCATGCTCAATTCCAGAGCACGGGACGCTCAAAGATTGCACTGTAAAACCATATAAACGATCGAATTGGTCAAAACACATAAAATACGACTTGTAGATAATTCTCTTATATTTCCAACTTCACAAAGATCACCTCGATCGGACATCTAAAACTCAAGATATGGCCAAAACGGTGAAACATGTTACTTTGACTCTAAAAGGATTGAACCTTTCTAAGGCTAAACTTCCCCAAACATGAACTTAGGCATCAAAAACAAACATAACAAGCATAAAAAAACATATATATAACATATATTAAAGCACTAAGCTTATTTACAAAAAACACGGTGTTACAATTCCACCCCCCTTATAAAAATTTCGTCCTCGAAATTTCTATCAGTTAAATTGGTTAACTTTCACCAATTAAGCTCGTACCTTGGGTTGTGTCCTTGGACTCGGAGACTCCAGCTCCACTAAGAGAGTAGACCCTCCCAGTGGTCTTCAACCGATTGACTTGAGGCTTCTGATTCTTGCTAATATTTTGTGGCTCTGACTTCTTTTCTTCGTAGTCCCGATGGAAGTGGCCATACTTGCCACACTTGAAACAGATGATTTTCGGCTCCTTGAATTGATGGGTATAGTGGCCTTTTCCACATTTACCACACTTGATAGACCTAGAGGAATCCCAGTCCTAAGGCTTACCTGCTGAGAATCGCTGCTCCTTTCCACTCCTCTTGAAGTCCCGACCGATCGGAGCCAGACGTTGTCTTTCTTCTTTTCTGATCATCATCCTTATTGCTTTGTACATCTGAACCTTTACGGCTTGCGATCCTGGACTTGTAAGAAACCTCGAAGATTCAGCACTTATTCACCAAGGTGGAAAAGACTCGGATCTCCTGGTAGCTGATAGCCTGCTTGATTTCTGGACGCAGACCGGCCTCAAACTTTACGCACTTGGAGCAGTCGTCCGCCACATACTGGTACAATGTATAGTAACGAGTGAGCTCCTCAAACTTAGCCGCATAGTCTCCTACTGACATGTTGCCCTGCTTTAGTGTCATAATCTCCATCTCCTTTTTGTCCTTGATGTCCGCCGGAAAGTATTTCTCGAGAAACTTGTCCTTAAATACCGTCCATGTGATCATAGTACCTTCGACCTGGATACGCTGACGACAGTTCTCCCACCAATGTTGAGCCTCCTCTGTCAGCATAAAGGTCCCAAAGATGACCTTCTGCTGTTCGTTGCATCGCATAGCCCGGAAGATCTTCTCAGTCTCCCTCAGCCACAACAAAGCTCCCTCCGGGTCATAAGCTCCATTTAAAGATGGCGTGTTGTTTCGCTGGAACTTGTCCAATCCCTGAAAATCGACTGGTCCATCGTTGTTGTTGTTCTGGTTCTAGCCTATGGCGTTGGCGAGCAGTGCCAAAGCATCAGCGATTGCTTGGTCGTTCCTACCTCTTCCTGCCAATGGTTCCTGCATTTACCCAAGAGCAAAGTTGGAAATATACAATTTTAACAACTTTACCATCTTAGCTTCAGAACAATTTTAACACTTTGTTGCAGGCTAGATCATTCTTTGCTCTTACATTCTCTCTTCTCTATGTTTACCTTAATTTGTCTATATTTGTTTATTTACTGTAAGTTTGAGAATTTTCAGGTGTCTCCGTATAAGAAAGTGAGAAGGGTGAGATTCATTGACACTATTTCACGAACATATAAAGAAAAATGACCCTCAAACAATGCGCAACACTCAAAGTTTCATGAATATATAAATTGGAACCACTTGAAATCAAGCCAGAAGCATTTGAAATCAAGCCTGAAAAAAGTATAAATTTCAATATGTTGTCTGCTTTGCCAATCATGAATAGCAAGATTAAAATAAATGAAAGGGAATCCAAAATAGAAGTAATTTAGATATACATAAATCTAAGTAGAACAATGCAAAGTATAAGTATAACAAAAATAAATAAACAAAATCTACGTAGAACAAATCCTGGTTAGCCGTAATTATCCTGATTATCAATATATTTTATAAGGTTATATTTAGTCACAAATGAAACAAAATTGAGTAATACTTTAGTTGTTAGAATTACCATTTACTATTAACAGTACCATATAAAATTGATGAGTTAGCTATCAACTGGAGTCTTGAATTTTTTTTTCTTTTTTCAGCCAGAACTGGTTTTCTTATTAAAATTGCTTGTCTTGAAGCATATTTGTTATTCAACAGGCAATGGGGCTGTTTTTCAATACCGTGCTTGCTTGTAAAAGTTGATTAGCTATTTAATTGCAATTACACCAAGAGCAAAGTTAATATTTCCTTTTTCAACAAAACACAATTAGGAGTTTACTTTTGATATGGAGTCATTGATTTGTATGACAATAATAAAATAAAGTAACTTCACCTGTGCAGGAAATTTATTAATACAATATGTCATTCAACGGGACCGTGCCCTTCAATCTAACACACTATTAGCCATGTAGGAACTCAACGGCAACAAAATATAATCAATATAAAAAGATAGAGATAATATGCTAATTAAAAAATTATGCAGAAGAATTATATTGAATATGTGGACTTATAACCATTAACCATGAATTCTGCCACAGTTGCTAAGGAACCATCAGGGCCATCATGAATAATACCATAGAAGGAGACAACATTTGGAGACAACTCAGCATGAATGCCTCTTCCTAGAAATATGCAATTTGGGATTTTAGGCAGATGAAATCACTATATATAGCTAGGGTTCTAATAGATTTTTCAATATATATAAAACTGCTAGTTTGTATTTAGTTCTGATCTACTATTCATTTGTTCTAAATATCCTTATACCGTTGGAAACTAAGATGTTTCATCCTACATAAAAGGAGTGAAGCTCTATGCAGAGCAAAATAGTGGCATTAATACTATCCTATGTAACATGGCTAACCAAAGAGTGAAGTTTATGGAGCAAGAGAAGGAACATTCTCTCACAAAGGAGATCAAGAGTTAAACAAATTGTATTCTACATGTTTGAATCAGTAGTTACTAAAAGAAAGGGACTAATAGGAAGTTAAGTGCATAGGAACTAATGGCATAAGTGCATAGGAAGCTAACACACATACACAACATACACTTCACTAATTTTCAGAAACTTTTAAAAAGGAAATAATGGCATAAGTGCATAGGAAGCTAAGACACACACACACACAACATGCATGACAAAAGTCGTAATAGTGTAGCAAGCATATCTACCAGTTATATTGCTTTAGCAATGCAAAGTAAATTAATTTATTTTTGTAAGAAGTGTCTACACAAATCAGCTAGTAGCTAGGTTAGTTAAATTAGTTTTCAGTTATTGTTAGTTACTGATCACAACTAACTTAGGTTAAGGTAAAACTAATTTAACAAACTAACTAAGACTAGCTGGTGGTGTGTTTGTATGTCTATAAATATAGTGAAAGTCGACTCACTATATGCATGAGAGAAAGACTTCTTTGTGCAATTCTATTCTTGGGAATTTTCAGTGAGCATTCTAAGAGATCTAAGTGTTTTAGAGAAAGAAATAAGGTTAGAGCTCTTAGGAACTCGATTGTATAAGGGGATTGGGGTAGTAGAAAGCAAGAGGGTGTTATCTCTATTGTAAAGGATCTTGATCCTATTCTTTGATTGATTCATAGTGAAACTAACTGCTGCACCTCACATGGATGTAGGCTACTCATAGCCGAACCATCAAATACATGGTGTTCATCTTTCTTTTACCTTTTTACTGCATTTGTATTTAATTGCTTAGTTCTTTTTCTTGTGCTTTCAATCCGTGTCCTGCGTTGATCATTGTTTAGGAAATCTCAGCAAGAAACTCTTACAATTGGCGCCGTCTGTGGGAAGGTTATTGAAAGAGGAAGCTGAATCATGGGATCAACAAGGTTCGATATTGAAAAGTTCTCAGGCTCCAATGATTTTGGATTATGGCGAATCAAGATGCAAGCCATCTTGGTACATCATGGATTGGCTGATGCTTTGAAGGGAGATGGTGCTCTTCCAAAAGTCATGCCTGATAAGGACAAGAAAGAATTAATTGAAAAGGCTAGAAGTGCTATAATTCTATGCCTAGGAGATAAAGCTTTGAGGGAGGTAGCTAGGGAGAAAACTGCTGCAGCATTGTGGCTGAAACTGGAATCCCTACATGACCAAATCAGTTGCCAATCGATTGTTCTTGAAACAACAGCTATACTCATTCAAGACGATTGATGATATATGCTTATCGAAGCAAATGTCTGAGTATACCAAGATATTGGATGATCTGGAGAATCTTGATGTAACCTTGGATGATGAAGACAAGGCTCTCATACTTCTCAGTGCTCTGCCAAACAGTTATGAGCACTTCAAGGATGCCATCCTTTTCGGCAGAGATAAAGATCAGACAATCACTCTAGAAGAAGTTTAGTCTTCAATAAGAACCAAAGAACTGCAAAGAAGGCAAGAAATCAAGGCTGATAGCAATGCAGAAAGTTTGAATGTTTCAAGAGGAAGACCTGATAAAAGGAATGGCAAGACATCTAAACATAAATCAAAGTCCAAAGGCCAAAGCAAGTTTAAATGCTTCCATTGTCATCAAAGGGGGCATTTAAAAAAGAATTGTCCTGAAAGAAAGAACCAAGGTTACAAGAAACCTCAGGAGTCAGGTGATGCAGCTATAGCATCTGAGGGATATGAAACTGCAGAAAGCTTGGTGGTCTCAAACACTGAAAGTGAGAAAGATTGGGTTATGGACTCTGGCTGCACATGTCACATGTGTCCAAGGAAGGACTATTTTGAGTCCTTATGCATCAAAGAAGGTGGAGTGGTCCTACTTGGCAACAACAAACCATGCAAGGTATAAGGTATTGGATCTGTTAGACTGAAAATGTTTAATGGACAAGAAACTGTGATGCAGGGTGTCAGGTATGTGCCAGAACTTAAAAGGAATCTAATATCTTTAAGCATGTTTTATAGTTTAGGTTATGTGACTAAAATTGAACATGGAAATATGATGATTTTTAATGGAAAACAGATCATAGCTAAGGGAAATCTAAGAAATGGCTTATACATTTGAAGTGGTTCAACAGTAATTGCACAGGCAGATGTGCTAGCCAAATGCAACCTAATAAAACTCAATTGTGGTATATGAGGTTAGGTCATGTCAGCGAGAAGGGATTAGTCCAATTAATTAAACAAAATCTTCTGAATGGTGATCAAATAGAGAAACTGGATCTGGGTGATCTTTGTATAGCAGGCAAGGCAAAAAGAATTACTTTTGGTTCTGCTTTCCATAGCACTAGTTAACCTTTTGAATATGCACATTCAGATTTATGGGGGCCTGCTAGGACAATGACACATGGAGGAGGCCTCTACTTTCTCACCATAATAGACGACTACTCTAGGAAGGTTTGGATTTATATTCTAAAACACAAGAATGACACATTTGACAAATTTAAGGAGTGGCATACTCTAATAAGCAACCAGTTAGGGACTAATCTAAAGTATTTGAGAACTGACAATGGCCTGGAATTCGTTTCAGAGCAATTTAATAGCTTCTGCAGGAAACATGGCATCTCTAGGCACAGAACAGTTGCTGGAACACCTCAGTAAAATGGCATTGCAGAGAGGATGAACAGAACCATCCTTGAGAGAGTCAGATGCATGCTCCTTAGCTCAGGATTATCAAAAAGCTTATGGGGTGAAGCTGCAACTGCTGCAGTCTACCAAATTAATAGGTGTCCATCCTCAGCAATAGACTTTAAGACACCAATTGAACTTTGGAGTGGCAAGCCTGCAGATTATTCAAAACTCAGAGTCTTTAGAGCATTAGCTTTTGCTCATACAAAACAGGACAAGCTTGAAGCCAGAGCTATCAGATGTGCCTTTATTGGCTATCCTCATGGCATCAAATGGTACAAATTGTGGAGGATGGAGCCAGGAGAGCCTAAATGCTTAATCAGCAGAGATGTTGTATTTGATGAATCAAGAATGGCTAGCAGAGATAAAATTCAGAATCAATAAGTCAAGATTACTGATGATATGCAAATTGAGGTGGAGCTGCTGCCAAATCAGAGAAGTGATGAAGAAGTCCAGCCAAATGAAGCAGTTGATGATCTTTCCACTCAACATGCAGGAAATGACTACAATCTTGTCAGAGATAGAGCAAGAAGAGTCATTGTCCTACCCAAGAGATTTGGCTATGTTGACCTGATCTATTATGCTCTAACAGTAGCAGATGAACTCCAAGAAACTGGACCAAGTAGCTACCAGGAGGCCCTGAGCAGCACACACAACAAGGAATGGCTGGAAGCATTGACTGAAGAAATGAAATCATTGGAAAGGAACAGAACTTGGATACTTGTAGATCCACCTCAAAATCAGAATTTTTTTTGTTGTAAATGGATCTATAAGAGAAAGGAGGGAGTTCCAGGTGTTGAAAGGGCAAGATTTAAATCTAGACTTGTGGCCAAAGGGTTCACACAAGTTGAGGGAGTGGACTTTCATGAAATCGTCTCACCAGTTGTGAAGCACTGTTCCATTAGAATCCTTCTTAGCATAGTAACTCAGTTTGATTTAAATTTAGAACAATTAGATATAAAAACAACATTTCTTCATGATGACCTTGAGGAAACCATCTATATGCATCAACCTGAGGGCTTTGTGGAAGACAGAAACAAAGTTTGTCTTCTTAAAAAATCTTTATAGGGTCCTAAACAAAGCCCTAGACAATGGTATAAAAGGTTTGATGACTTCTTAATGAAACTAAGTTTTCAAAGGTGCAGCTATGATAGCTGTGTTTACAAATTAAGAAGGCATGATGAACTCCTTTTATAGTTACTTCTCTATGTTGATGACATATTGATAGCATGCTCAAGTGATGAAGAATTGGACAATCTTAAAGCAAGATTGACTACAGAATTTGAAATGAAAAACCTGGGTGAAGCTAAAAGGATTTTGGGAATGGACATTATCAAAAACAGATCAAGAGGGGAATTGTTCCTAACTCAAGAAGGCTACATGAAGAAGGTAGTCCAGAGGTTTAGAATGCATGAAGCTAAACCTGTTACTACACCTCTTGGACAGCATGATAAACTTTCAGTACAACAAGGTCCTCAATCTGAAGAAGAAAGAGCAGAAATGGCATCAGTACCCCATGCTAGTGGAGTTGGCAGCATAATGTATGGCATGGTTTGCAGCAGGCCTGACTTGGCACATACAGTAAGTGCTATTAGCAGGTTCATGGCATACCCTGGACAGTCTCATTGGAAAGCTTTGAAGTGGATTCTTAGATACCTGAATGGAACCTTAGCAAATGGCTTAAAGTTCAAAAGGAAACAACAAGGAGAAGTAGCAATAAAAGGCTACGTGGACTCAGATTATGCAGGGAACATAGACACAAGGATATCCTTAACAGGATATGTGTTCACCTTATATGGCACTGCTGTGAGATGGAAATTAGTTCTTCGATCTGTGGTAGCCTTGTCTACAACACAGGCAGAGTACATAGCTCTTGCAGAAGCAGTAAAGGAAGCTATGTGGTTCAGAGGAATTATTGGTGAACTTGGTATAGCTCGGGACAGTATAACAATATACTGTGGTAGTCAAAGTGCTATACACTTATCAAAACATCAAGTCTATCATGAAAAGTCTAAGCACATTGATGTGGGACTGCATTTCATAAGAGATGTGATTGAATCTAAAGAGGTCATGGTGGAGAAGATTGATTCTGAAGAAAATCCTGCAGATGCTCTAACAAAGTCCCTGCGTCTTGGAAAGTTCAAGCATTGCTTGGACTTGATTGCTTTTGAAGGTAAGTGAAGATAAAAGGGAGGTGTGCAGTGCTGGGATATGAATCAGGTTTTCTCACTGATTTGTGAAGTCAAGGTGGAGAATTGTAAGAAGTGTCTACACAAATCAGCTAGTAGTTAGGTTAGTTAAATTAGTTTTCAGTTATTGTTAGTTACTGATCACAACTAACTTAGCTTAAGGCAAAACTAATTTAACAAACTAACTAAGACTAGCTGGTGGTGTGTGTGTGTATGTCTATAAATATAATGAAAGTCGACTCACTATATGCATGAGAGAAAGACTTCTTTGTGCAATTCTATTCTTCGGAATTTTCAGTGAGCATTCTAAGAGATCTAAGTGTTTTAGAGAAAGAAATAGAGAGTTGGAGCTCTTGGGAACACGGTTGTATAAAGGGACCGAGGGTAGTAGAAAGCAAGAGGGTGTTATCTCTATTGTAAAGGATCTTGATCTTATTCTTTGATTGATTCATAGTGAAACCAACTGCTGCACCTCACATGGATGTAGGCTACTCATAGCCGAACCATCAAATACCTAGTGTTCATCTTTCTTTTACCTTTTTACTGCATTTGTGTGTTAAATTGCTTAGTTCTTTTTCTTGTGCTTTCAATCCGTGTTCTGTGTTGATCATTGTTTAGGATATCTCAGCAAGAAACTCTTACAATTTTATATCAATAAATTCAAAAGAAATAATTTTCTTTTTCAACTGCTTCATGAAATATAAAAAATTTCACAGATCACAACATGATTGGCTATACATAGAGCATTATCTAATTGGCCGCTTAAAAGATATCTAGGACCTAAAGAGAAGCTAAAGCACTAAAAGGGACTTGGATATTCTTAACAAAATTAAGTTAGCAAAATAAGAATATGAAGCAACAAAATGCTCAAAGCATATATATATATATATATATATATTAACCTTCTCCAAGGATGTCAATGTTACCCAAATAGAATTGCAGCTTTTATAAAGTGACTATCTATAACAATATATCAATTCCCATCGTTTCAACCTCACCACATGCAAAAGGTTCATCTCTAAAATGAAAAAATAAACAACTAATTTTTCAAACAAAATCTAACACCAAACTGCAAAGAATACCTTTACATAAATAAGCAATCTCTCCTCTTCTCATTTCTATAATTGAAAAATTGTTTGGAAAAAATATATTTTTTTCCTTATCACTGATAAATGAAAACTTAGAGAGAATAAAAAACTTTTAAACTTACCATCTCACAAAAAGTGCCTATGAACTTACTGTGATAAAGTTTAAAGCCTTCATTGTACAAACTGGTAGAATATTGGGGATCTGGAGAGGAATGGCGAGCAGAAGAGAGAGAGAGATTGGTGGAGAGAGAATCATCTTAAATACAAGGAGCACGGTCACCACCGCCTAGATTTGTTTTCGTCGTCGCGCCTCCGTCCTCCAATGCGTGAACTTGCCGAAGCACCGCCATCCTGAATCATGCACCACCCATAGTCACCAGAAAGCTTGTAAATGAGATAGAAATTCAAATTTCAAAACCCATTTTGTTTGAAAAAGTATGTGCTGGAGCCTACAATTGATATATTGATATATAGTAAAAAAAAAGCATCGGTTCTTCTGGATTAAAGAACCGAGAGAGATAAAAAGTCAACATAATTTGAATTTGAATGAGAGAAAAAAAAGATGAGAAGTGAAATGGAGGAGGAGTATAGTGAAAATGAGAGACTGAGAGTTGTTGAGGGAGAAACATTTTGTTGATAGCTTAGAATTAGTGTGCATTTATTAAAAAAATGCGATTTTCACCCTCAATAATCTAGAGATTATTTTAGTGATTTTAAATGTGTTTGTTTATAACGACAAAAATAATTTTTTTTAAAAATAGTTAGTACTTTTTTTCAAAAGTTAATAAAGATAGCTTCTCATTTTAACTATAAAAATGATTATTTTTTTTTTAAAAATAAATTTTATGAAAAATTTGAACAAACACAATCAAACTCCTTAAAAATGATTTTTTACTTAAAAAAATGATTTTTTTCATCCAATAATCTGTAACAAACGAATTCTAAAAAAAAGAAAAAAAGATTTTAAAAAGAGATGATGGGTGAAATTTTGGGCGGGAATTTGGAGCACACAATTTTGACACGCGGGCCAGTCAGGGGTTGAGTTTTCTTAAATTGAATGGATGGATGGGTTAAATTGAATGGATGGGCTCTAGTTATCCTGCTAGGCTTTTACGTTGGTGGTGTTAAAAGCCGAAATGCAAACTTTATGAAGACTAATATAAAAGATTTAATGACCACTTCTAGCAAATGTTTTAAAAATGCCTTGAATAAAATATTGTTCTTAGAATTTTCATAATCATAATAATAATAATAACAATCATCATCATCATCATCATCGTACTGTAACCCACCTTAAAAAAAAGTATTTCATATATTTTCTCTCGAGTCTTTATCTGAGAGCTAGTTTTTCTCACGACCAATTTGATGGTGGTTTGTGAGGGTTCGAAGTTTGTTTTTGCTTCAGTTTTCTTTATTTTTTTTGAGTGATTTCTTTTGAGTGTGGTTTGTGAGGGTTCATAGTTTGTTTTTGCTTCAGTTTTCCTTATTCTTTGAGTGATTTCTTTTGAGTGTTTTCTTTTCTCTTAGAGTAATGGAGAAGGGGATGGTGGGGCTGTTTTTGGGTATTTTTTGCTTTACCTGTGACCTTCTTGGTCATACAGAGCAGTATTGTGAAAAGCTACTGGCTATGGAGAATGATGATGGTGCAAGGGGGTGGGGACCAGACCTAAGGGTGGATATCAAGAAGCCAAGAAGCGGTGGCAGTAACAACCCCAGGTTGAGGGAGACTGGAGGAAGCAGCAACGAAACAGAATCTCCTAACCTAGGAGATCAAGGCAGATTGGGTGGCACAAGATCAGGAGATGCGGTTGTCGCGACCGTCCCGTCCGGGTGCCGTGAGATAAAAAAGGGAAACAGAGGAGTCGCCGCTAAAATTTTTTATTAGGAAAATCTTAGAAAAACCCAATTATTTAAAGGTAAACTGATCTAAAAAAAGAGAGAGAGATGAGTCCGGGAGTCGGTTACGAGTAGGGAAGGTATTAGCACCCCACATCGCCCGTTTAAAAAACGGTACCTCAAGTTAATTGTGCAAAAACATTTTAATAACCTTTTAAATATTTATTTTACCCAAAAATTATTTACAAGAAAAGAATTATTTTTAATTTTAAATATTTTAAATTTGTATTAATTTTTATATTTTTAAATTTATTATTTATGAAAACTAAATGAGGTTGAACATGGCACATGAGTCCACGGGGTAACCTCAATCTAAGGGACTGGATATGGCACCGTGTCCACGGAGCATCCCTAAAAATAGAAAAATTTAATTATTTTGATTAATTATTTTAACATAAAAAGATATACAAAAAAAGAATAATTTAGTTTTGGCTTGACAAGATGATTTATTTTGCTCCTACGTATTCCCAGGTGCGATGGGAAACTCAAAGCCACGTAGTTCTTTTGAAAATATTTGATTGATTGGTTTATTGATTTTAATTTTTGAATGGAAATTTGATTTCTTGTAAATGATTTGAAAATGGATTTATTTTGAAATTAATCCACTTATGCACAGGGCTCAAGATAGCGGTGTTATACGATAAACCCTTACAATTCATACGTCACTTAAGGATGAAAATTCAAACATCAACATCGTAGATTGTTGCGTGAATTCAAAAGATTTTATTTTAAAAATTGAATAAAATTTGTTAAAAAGAGTAAATTGAAAACATTTATTATTTTACAAAAAGTAATTCACTCTTGCACAGGGTTAAAGATAACGGAGCTATACGATGAACCCTTACAATTCATACAACACTTGAGGATGAAAAATCATACATCAATATTGTAGATTGTTGCGTGAACTCAAAAGATTCTCTCCTTTTTTTATTTTTATAACTTTTTGTTTTGTTTTTTTTTTTACCCGGATGAAACACAACGTATCAGTAGCTAAAAAGAAGAAGACAAGCACATCCATCAGGCCGTCGGGAACCCAAATATCCCCAAAAGCCCGAATCCAACAAGGAAAGAAAAAAAAAGGCTAAAAGCAAATGAAGAAAAGAAAAGAAAATATAAATAGATGATTTTTTTTAAAATAAAATTGATTTCTCGTTCTTCATACATCAGAGCAGCATAGGGTAAGCTACAGTGAGAGTGACAAACCAGCAAAGAGACCAACTTTGGCCCTTCACCTGCACGAATGCCGGAGAGAGCAGCGGCTGGCCGAAAACGGCGGCTTCTGTCGTAGATCGTGGCTGGGTTGGAGGCAAGATGCGGTTAAGACGGTGGTCCCGGATCTGAACTTCGTGGCGGAGGTCATGGCGACAACGGCTTGCGACGGCGGCGGAGGAGAACGTCCAGCTCGTGGTGGGTCGGAGGGTCGTTCGCAGATCAGCGGTTGGCGGAGATGGCGGAGGTCACAGCGGCGAATTTTCCGGTCTGAGACGTGGAGTCCGCGACTGAGATGGCTGAGGCGCGGTGGCGAAGTGGGATCGTGTGGAGGAGGTCTCGGAATGCATGATGGCGACTGAGCAAACAGTGGTGGAGCTCGTGGCGGAGATGGCGGAGGGGCGGAGCTACCGTGACGGTGGTTCGTGGCTCTTACACGGTCTGGAGTGGATGAGTGGTGGCGATGGCGGAGGTGATTGAAACCAAAACCTGCTCTGTGTTTTTTCCTTTATGTTTGGATTTCTCTTTTTTTTTCCTGTTTAAAGAGAGAATGTGGTGGTGGTGTTTTTGGTTATGGAAGTAGTGGGTGTTTATGGTGAATTGAAGAGTTTGGGGATGACAAGAATGGGAAGGAAAATGATAGGTTATTATTGTTTTTGGTTGTTGAAGGTGAAGTCTTGGTTTGGCCAAAAAATAAAAAAGGTTCTGAAGCTTGAGGAAGAAGATGGTTTGGAGGTATTTTGATGAGGCTTCAATATTGAAATTGCAAATGGAGGGGTTGCTAGTACTGGTTCTTGATGAAGGCTGGGAGAGGAATTTTCTGATGAATGGATAATCTTTACGCCTCTCCCCCCTGCTAGATGATGCTTCTGCTTATATATCAACAACAGGGAATGATAGTGCCAAAATTTGTTATTGATATGTAGACAAAAAAAAAAGCAGAGGGTGGTACATTTTGTGGGGAGCATATCAGCCTTTGCTCCACCACCTTGCTTGGTCGCAACGGTGCAGGGGTGGTGTCCCCCTCTTTCTGGAAAAAAGTGAAAGGAAACAAAAGAAGGGAAATAAAAGAGAAAGCTGGTTTACCTCAAATGGAAGAAGACAAAGCAATGATGGAAAAAAGGACAAGGAATTAAAATTTATTTTTATATTTTTTTCAAATAAAAATCAGAAGTCTTTTTTTGGATCATGGGCTCAACAAGCCATTTGTAACAATAAAATGAAAATGGGCTACACTAATTCTATAATGGGCCAAGAATAAAAACATTTTTTGTTTTATTTTTATCATTTTTTGTTTACTATTTTTCAAAACATTAATTAAAAAAAATGGGGGTAAAATTAGGTGTTCACAGCTGCCCCTCTTTACTTGTTTCTTATTAGATAGTCGGTGTAACCGTAGTTAACCTATTATCGTTATAAGAAACGAGTAAAGACATGAACTCCAACTTTGACCGTGGTTTGCTGACAAGTAAAAGGATGCATAATTAAAGGAGCTTATACCCGCTGGAGCTTGAACAGAAAGATGGAAGAGCTTACGGGGTATGGTACCCGCTGAAGCTTGACAAAAGATAGAAAACTTGCGGAGTCGATTATCCGCTGAAGCTTGAAATTAAAAGGTTAAAAGCTTATAGAGTCGGTTATCCGCTAAAGCCTGGAATCAAAGGTTGAAAGCTTGCAGAGTCGGTTATCCACTGAAACTTGAAAGGAAAGGTAAAAGCTTGTGGATTCGGTTATCCACTGAAGCTTGACAGAGAAGGTAAAAAGCCTGTGGAGTCGGTTATCCACTGAAGCTTGACAGAAAATAAAAATCATGCGGAGTCGGTCATCCGCTGAAGCTTGAAAAGAAAGGTTAAAAGCTTACGGAGTCGGTTGTCCGCTGAATCTTGAAATGAAAGGTTAAAAGCTTACGGAGTCGGTTGTCCGCTGAAGCTTGAAAAGAAAGGTTAAAAGCTTACAGAGTCGGTTGTCCGCTGAAGCTTGAAAGAAAAATGATTAAAAGCTTGCGGAGTCGGTTATCCGCCGAAGCTTGAAAGGAAAGGTAAAAAGCTTGTGGAGTCGGTTATCCACTGAAGCTTGAAAGGAAAGGTAAAATGCTTGCGGAGTAGGGTATCCACTGAAGCTTGACAGAAAAATAAAAATAAAAGGCATGCGGAATCGGATATCCGTCGAAGCCTGAAAGAAAGGATTAAAAGCTTACGGAGTCGGTTATCCGCTGAAGCTTGAAAAGACAGGTAGAAAGCTTGCGGAATTGGGCATCCGTCAAAGCTTGAAGTCAAAAGATCTTATGGGGTATGATACTTGCCAAATATAGAAAGTTTGTGGAGTCACTTGTGGAGTCGGTTATCCGTTGAAGCCTGAAAAGAAAGATTAAAAGATTACGGAGTCGATTATCCGCTGAAGCTTGACAGAAAAGGTAAAGAGCTTGTGGAGTCCGTTATCCACTAAAGCTTGACAAAAGGTAAAAAAGCTTGTGGAATCGGTTATCCACTGAAGCTTGACGAAAGGTAAAAAGCTACGATGTCTGTGCAATTTACTGGGCTTTGTGCTCACAAAAGATAAACAATTACAATGCATGATGCGAGAAATGCCCTATATGCTTGATGAAAACCTCAGATGATTTCAATGCAACACAAGGAAAGCATGTAATACATTAATACTTCTTTTTTATTTTTCGTTACTTAGGTGGTTTTTATTATCACCCTCGACCCCTTAAAGTGTTGATCACAGACAAGCCCGGAGATGAACTAAAACAAGTCCTGTCTTCGTGGAGAATAAAGGCTAAGCACTTTTGAAAGGGTACGCTTCCTTTGCGATGATTGTCTCCGTGCTTCTTGTCGGTAGACCACGGTGTCCTTTGTCGGGAGATCATTCTTGTTCTTTACGAACATTTGAGACTTTAAAAGAAATTATAAATGCTTTTGTAGACACCAATGCATGGTTCACATTTCAGTACATACTTATCACAATTGACAAAAGTTAAGGCAAAGGGATGAGGGTGAAAAGAATTGGGAGTCAATGTCATTATATTTGGACTGAAAAGGTATACAAAGCAGATATTACAATGGAGTATGGAATTGCAAAAAGGTTTTGGAGTGGAAACACATCTCCTCAAGTGACATCTCTTTCCATGACTAGTGTTAGTATCTCTCATACCATCTCAACTGCTCATTAATCATCATCTGAGCGTGCTATCTACCCCAGTCTTCATCATCTAGCCCACTGATTGCCCCAGTTCATCGGCTTGACGACATTTCCATTGTCTATTTTTTTTGAATCCTAACTTTTGCCTAGACCGCCTTTTCAGGTTTTCAGCCTAGCGGGTTGCTCTAAATTTTGCCTAGACTGTCTTTTCAGATTTTTAGCCTAGCGAGCTTTTCTTTTTTTTCATTTTTCACTTTTTCTTTTCTTTTCTTCTTCTTCTTGGGAAGTGCGTTCAAGCATAATACTTTTTGACTGCATCTGAGTTTACAGGGAGTGGAAGATCCTCCCCATCCATCCCAGTGAGGATTAAAGCTCCCCCCGAGAAGGCCTTTTTCACAACTTAAGGTCCTTTGTAGTTCGGAGTCCACTTCCCTCGGTGATCCTTTTGGATTGGTAGAATCTTTTTAAGCACCAAGTCACCCTCCCGAAACTGTCGTGGGCGTACCTTCTTCTCATAAGCTCTCATCAACCTTCTCTAGTACAATTGACCGTGACACAATGCCCCTAATATCTTCTCTTCAATGAGGTTCAATTTGTCTAGTCGATCCTGGACCCACTCAGCTTCTTCCAATTCTGCTTCTCTCAGTACTCTTAATGAGGGGATCTCTACTTCAATCGGGAGCACTGCCTCCATCCCATACACCAAAGAATACGGTGTTGCCCCTGTTGAGGTGCGAATAGAGGTACGGTAGCCGTGCAAAGAAAAAGGTAACATCTCGTGCCAATCCTTATACGTCACCACCATCTTTTGGACAATCTTCTTGATATTTTTATTAGCGGCCTCAACTGCTCCGTTCATCTTTGGGCGGTACGGGGAGGAATTGTGATGCTTTATTTTGAAGTTTTCGCACATTTCCTTCATCATCTTGTTGTTCAAGTTGGTCGCATTATCAGTGATAATCTCACTCGGTAACCCATAACAACAAATTAATTCTCTTTTCACAAATTTGATCACGACATTCCCGGTCACATTGGCATATGATGCAGCCTCAACCTACTTTGTGAAATAATCAATGGTAACAAGAATGAAGTGATGCCCATTTGAGGCTTTTGGTTCGATTGGCCCAATCACATCCATTCCCCACATTGAGAACGGCCAGGGTGCCGACATGACATTCAAGGGAGCTGGTGGTGCATGAACCTTATCAGCATATATTTGACACTTATGGCACTTCTTCGCATAATTAAAGCAATCAGCCTCCATTGTCAACCAATATTGGCCAGCCCTCAAGATTTTTCTTGCCATTGCATAACCGCTCGCGTGTGTTCCGAAAGATCCTTCATGGACCTCCTCAATTATCCGTTTAGCTTCTTTCGCGTCAACGCATCTTAACAACACCATGTCATGATTTCTTTTGTAGAGAATGCCTCCATCTAAATAGAAACCCATTGCAAGTCTTCTTAGAGTTCTTTTGTCATTTTCTGAGACACCCGGAGGGTATTCCCTTCTTTGGATGAAGCATTTGATGTCATGGTACCACGATTTTTTATCAGACTCTTCCTCTATCACTTGACAATATGCAGGATGATCACGACTTTCCATTTTGATGAGTGGTAAGTTCCTCTCGTCACTTAGTTTGAACATCGAGGACAAGGTAGACAGTGCGTCAGCTAATTGGTTATCTTCTCGGGGAATATGGTGGAATGTGACTTCATCAAACTGCTCAATCAAACCTTTGATGTAATCATGGCACGGGATTAACTTGGCATCTCGGGTTTCCATTCCCCTCTTAGCTGGTGGATGACTAATGCAGAGTCCCTGTATACCTCCAGCATCCTTGCCTTTGATTCTATCGCTGCCAGGATCCCAAGCGCATAAGCTTCATATTCGGCTATATTGTTTGTATAATCAAAGCAAAGCCTTGCAGTGATAGGGAAATAATCATTTTCCAGTGAGATTAGTATTGCCCTGATTCCATGCCCCAATGCATTAGAAGCTCCATCAAAAAACAAAATCCACTTTTCTTCATCTGGGAAATCACACTGCATCGATCCATAATCTTCTACTGGCTGATTGGCTAGATATTCTGCAAGAGCACTCCCTTTTATTGCTTTTTGGGTGACATAGACAATGTCATATTCTGATAGCAGGACTTGCCAGCGAGCAATTCTTCCAGTCAGAGCAGGCTTATCAAAGATATACTTGATTGGATCCATTTTGGACACCAACCAAGTAGTGTAACACAACATATAATGCCTCAAACGACGAGCCGCCCAAGCCAAGGCACAGCAAGTGCGTTCCAGTAGTGAGTAGCTGGCTTCGCAACCGGTGAATTTCTTACTTAGATAATAGATGGCATGTTCCTTCCTTCCTGACTCATCGTGTTGCCCCAGCACGCAACCCATAGATTCATCTAGCACAGTCAAATACATGATGAGAGGTCTTCCCGGCACTGGGGGAACCAAGATTGGAGGCTCCTGTAGGTATTGTTTGATATTCTCAAAGGCTTTTTGACAATCTTCATTCCATGTTACAGCCTGATTTTTGCGCAGCAATTTAAAGATTGGTTCACATGTCGCGGTTAGTTGGGAGATGAACCAGGCAATGTAGTTCAATCTTCCTAAAAACCCACGATCTTTCTTCTCCGTTCGAGGTGCTGGCATATCGATGATTGCTCGAACCTTTTTAGGATCCACCTCGATTCCTCTTTGACTAATAATGAACCCCAGAAGCTTGCTTGATTTCACTCCAAAAGTGCATTTGGCTGGGTTCAGTCGGAGCTTAAACTTTCTTAACCGCTCAAAAAGTTTCTGTAGATTATCAGCATGGTCATCTTCGGATCTGGACTTGGCGATCATGTCATCTACATAAACTTCTATCTCCTTATGCATCATGTCATGGAATAAAGCCACCATAGCCCGCTGATATGTTGCCCCAGCATTTTTCAAGCCAAAGGGCATAACCTTGTAGCAAAAGGTTCCCCATAAAGTGACAAATGTAGTTTTCTCCATATCTTCAGGTGCCATCTTGATCTGATTATATCCCGAGAATCCATCCATGAAAGAGAATAATGCATGTTGGGCAGTATTATCTACAAGAACTTCAATGTGAGGCAGAGGAAAATCATCTTTTGAGCTAGCTCTGTTCAGATCTCGATAGTCGACACATATTCGAACCTTTCCATCTTTCTTGGGGACGGGAACGATGTTAGCAACCCATTTAGGGTACTTCACCACTTCTAGGAAACCCGCATCCAGTTGCTTCTTGACCTCCTCCTTGATCTTTAAAGACATTTCCGCTTTCATCCTTCGTAGCTTCTGTTTTACTGGAGGACACTCCGGCTTTAATGGTAGTTTGTCTTGGTACGACCATGCAAAAACATCTTTATAATCCATCAATAACCTGATCAATCTACTTCGTTCCTTTTTTTTAGGGAGAGACCGATCTTGACCTCTTTTTTATTATCTTCGGTTCCCAAATTGATTAGTTCACTTGGCTCATCATGGGGTTGAATTTCCCTGGCTTCTTGCTCTACCAACCTCAATAGTTCAAGAAGGACTTCCCCATTATCATCAACAACCTCATCAGCACGATCAATAGGATAGTCAAAATTGTATAATGAGTTATTAACACTGTCATTTTCAAGAGAGTCACTTTTAGATCTGCATTTTGGTAGTTATCAGGGAAAGATGAATGAATAACGGTTAAAGATGGGAAACTGCATTTACTGATGAGGAATGATGAATAAAAGCGAAAGTAAAAAAATGAGAGGGATAAGAACATAAAGATATTGAATGCATGCATTTATTGATAAGTCATACTGAAACGGAAACAAGTAAGCCCATTACAACAAAAGTCCTAATGCCTTGGGCAAAGCTAAAGGATAAGCATTACATAATTACTTTGAAAAAAATTCTATGGTCCTGGGGTACTCAATGACCTTCCAATTGTTGAGCTCTGTATCCGGAGGGCATGGATACACCAAATTGACACCATGATCGGCGAGATAATCATCTTCAACAGCTGCTGCTTGGTCCAGGAATGCGAACCCTACACTTCGGAAGTTCTGTCGAATATCACAGATGGGAACCCTTTCAGCCTCGTATTCACGATTTTCCAGTCGAGCCAGTCTTTTTCTTTTCTTCTCTTCTATAACCCTCATCTTGTTGGCCTTGGTGGGTTTATATCCCAACCCAAACCTGTCCTTGTTCTCGGTGAGCATGAGAATATCAGTGACACCTTCGCTATTCTTACCCAAACCGCTTCCAGGTCGGTATTCTCCTTCGAGCATAACCTTAGCCACCACAATGGATGCTTTAGATGACTGAGGTTTCAAGAGTGGAGCACCATCCCCAACATAAGTGGCATTGGCAATTTCAAGCGATTGCAAAGCGGTCTCAAGAGTTTCTTCGATAGCTTCAATGTAAGGGGTTGTTGATGGCTTACTCACTAACATATCCTTCTCTCCAGATACAATTATCAACTTGCTATCGACAATGAACTTCACTTTCTGGTGCAATATGGAAGGTACAGCTCCAGACGAATGGATCCATGGTCGTCCTAGGAGACAACTGTAATTTGGTGTGATGTCCATTACTTGGAAGAGTATTTCAAAGGTGCAAGGGCCAATCTGAATGGGCAATTCAATTTCTCCCATAACTTCCCTTCGGGTGCCATCGAAAGCTCTTACAATCATTATGCTTGGCTTCATATGAGTTCCATCGAAAGGCAACTTTGCCAGTGTTGACTTTGGCATTACATTTAAAGAAGAATCATTATCAATGAGGACCCTAGCCATGACATGATCTCGACACTTCATAGAGATGTGTAACGCCTTGTTGTGCCCTATTCCTTTAGCTGGAATTTCATCATCAGTGAAAGTGATATAATTATCAGCAACGATGTTACCCACGACGTTATCAAGCTTATCAATTGTGATGTCATGAGAGACATGAGCTTTATTCAACACCTTCATCAGTACTCTCCTATGTGGCTCAGAATTCATCAACAAAGACAAAAGAGATATCCGAGCTGGAGTTTAATTCAATTGATCCACAACCCTGTATTCGCTTTGCTTGATGAACTTCAAAAATTCGCCGACTTCTTCATCATATACCTCCTTTTTATTATCACCCCCTTCGGTATCCTTTTCAGTCGGCGTTCCTTCCACCTTCTCTTTCCCCTTGTGATCTTTTCCTTCCTTTTTTGTTCCCTCCCTTCACAATACCTCTGGAGTATAAATGCGACCACTCCTAGTCATTCCACCAATTCCCGAAATGTTGGTAACCACAGTGGTCCCGTTGGGAGGACTTTTTTGAACCTGCCTATCATATTTCCATGGCACCGCATTGGTGTCCTTGTAAGGGAAAGGACCTGGGACTCGGATGACAACTGGTGTTGGCCCACTCGAAACCGGCATAGGTTCCTTCTCAGTATAGTGTATCACCACTAGCTTCAGAGCGACTCACTCAGGAACCGGTTGAGGATTAATCACAACAGTAAAAGGAGTTATCTTAACTGGAGTTGGGGAAATTGTAGATTCAACGACCATGTTAATGCCACACTCATTCGATTCACAACCAATTAGGATAATCTTCATATCTATTAACTGTTGCACAACCTGTCGAAATTCTGCACAGTCTTCAATTGAATGCCCCATATTCCGATCGAAGTCACACCTTATCTCTACATCAAGAGTCTTCTCTTCAACAATCGAGGTTTGCACCAATCCATTTTTTTGCATCTCCCTTAAAATAACTCTCATGGGAGTTCTGACATCAGTCACTTAGCTCTTAAGAGTAGGTTCCATAAAGCTATCAATGGCATCGAATCCCGAACCCCCATGATTTGGCATAGGACCTTGTGCCCTATTCGGAGCATCTTTCTGAAAGCTCAGCCACTTAGCATCAACAAGATTATGTACCTTAAATTTGAAAGCCCTGCAGTTCTCAGTGGAATGACCTATTGCCCTCGTATGATACTCACATTTAGCATTTGGGTCAAACCACTTCGGATAAGGAGGCCCCAATGGTTTCATTGGGATAGGAGTCAACACAGATTTTCTTATAAGCTGATGCAGTAGATCAGTGTAGGTCATAGGTATCGGGTCAAAATGTATTGGCTTTCTTTCCGAATTATACGGTGGTCTTCTTTGGCTGGTGTTTGGGTTTGGATTTAGGGGTTGAACAATTTGAGGTGGCATGGTAGGGTGTGTTTGAGGTTGAGAAAGGTATGATGGCCGGTAAGGAGCCATCTGTTGAGGATTTGGAAATTGTGAGGTGGCAGCGACGTATGACTGGCTGGCTTGGTGATATGGAGGTGGTTGGTAATATGAGGCATATTGGGCTTGAAAGGCGTGTGTTTGGTTCGGTCTCCATTGGTTTGGTTTCTTTTGTTCAAAGGTTACGGCATGTGCTTCTCCTTCTTTCTTTTTCACAAACGGGGCTCTCTTCTGGCCGTTCATTACTGAAGTCTCAGTGATCTTGCCATTCCTCATTCCACTTTCAATTCTCTCACGGATGATGACCATGTCAGAAAAGTTCGATGACACGCTCCCAATCATCCTATCATAGAAGGGCGACTGGAGTGTATCAATGAACATTGCCACAATTTCTTTCTCAGCTAATGGAGGCTCTACCTGAGCAGCCAGTTCCCTCCATCGTTGTTCATACTCCTTGAAAGTCTGTGTCTCTCTTTGCCATATTTTGGAGTTGCATCATATCGGGAGCCATGTCAATATTGTACTTGTATTGCTTCAGGAATGCATCTGCTAGATCTTTGAAGGATCGGACGTGGGGCCGTTCGAGATGCGTGTACCAATTTGAAGCTAACCCAGTTAAACTGTCTTGGAAGAAGTGAATCAAGATATTATCATCTTGAGTGTATGATGCCATCTTCCTTACATACATGGTCAAATGGTTTTTGGGACAAGTGGTTCCCCGATATTTGTCGAAATCGGGTACCTTAAATTTTGGTGGAATTACAACATTTGGCACCAGACAAAGTTCCGAAGCATCCCGCGGACCATAACTATTTATTCCTTCAATGGCCCGTAGTCTTTCTTCTAGCACTTCCAACTTTTCTTTAGATTGTGAATTCCCTCCTGACTGATTCACTGGAGTTTCACCGTACATATTCTGAGGGAAGGAGTATGGCATGTAGGAGGATCCGAAGTTTGGCATCACTTGAGTCCCCTGGGGTCCATAATGTAGGGTGTATTGTGGATTTTTGGATTGGCAGAAAGTGCCACTGTCTGGGTGTTACCATCTGTAGGGTTGATAGTTTGCGTTTGCGGCATTTCGACAGCATCGGTAGGGGTTTGTGTCTGAGTGATATGTTCGGTGTTTTGAATGCCATCTTGTGGGCTGGGGGCCGTTGGTGGCACAAATCCACGAGGCAAACCGTATGGGGGATTTTTCGGGTCAAATGAAAGATGAGTTTGGTTGCTTGGATAAAAAGTGACAGGCATCATGACCCCTGGTTGGTTGAAGCCTTGAATAGGAATCTGAGCAAAACCGGGCGTAATGAGAGGTGTGGCCGGATGTCCTTCGTTCGAGGCTGGAGGGTTCTCCTCTGTGTTCTTTTCCTTCTGCATTGCTTGTAGGATCTCCATCATCTTAGTCATCTGATCCTTGATTTGACTGACTTCATCCCTGATCTCTTGGACTTCTTCTAGTTCATCCGCCATGGCTCTTGCCTATGACCGAGTGCGATAAGGGTGTCTTCGAGCAATTGTTCAGAAAAGCCACACACTGTTTTAATCGAAACAAAAGTGAGAACAAAATGTTGGAAAAATGCAAAAAGCTTTTATGAAAATCACCTTTGGAGTTTGTTATTATTTTTTGAGTTAACACCTTATAACATACAAGAGATCGTCCCTCCATCCCACACAGAGAGCATTGTGCTCAGAAGATGGAATGGAGTTGACAACAAATCTAGGGGAGGAACAACTCTCCACAATAGATGTTGTCTCAAACACACTAGCAATTCTGAATTGAGACATCTCGTCCTACCCTTTGCACAGGAGGAAGAATCCTATAAGGCAAAGATGTAGTTGACAACATACTAAAGGAAGACCATGCTCCACGATAGGTGTTATCGCAAGTCAAGTGCAAGAGTTGGAGTGCGAAGGAATCATAGAGGCAATAATAGATTTCATTAAAAACTCCTCAAAGCAATACATAGAATCATGGAGTCAAGGACATATCTCCTCAAAGTAATACATAGATTGGGATTACATCAAAATTCTCGATATTGTTACAACATTTTCATCCTAAAGTCAACAAATTAGGTCTCTTTCTTTTTAGCCCTCGAGCAAACCCTCCACACATTTGCATGAAATCATCCAACTCAGTTGGGAGATGAAGCCTAGGTTCTGCACTAATTTGTTTTTCTGCCTTTTTAAAGCGTTGGACAAAATTCGGAATACAATGGCTTAGCTTCAAATTCAAGCTCATATATCTTTTTTTCCATATGTAAATATCTATCCCTCGCTCTCGGGCCTATTCTCTCCACCACTCCACGGCATTCATTACTTGAACCATTTGATCATGATAGTGTTTTGCTGAGGTCCACCCTAAATCGTACTGCTTCTTGATTTCGACTAATAGAATATTGAGCTCTTGGACCTTTTGTACCAATTCATCAGCCATCCTGTCTTGTGAACGAATTTGCTTTTGTAAGTTGGCATTGGCTCCCCTTTGTCGATTGACTTCCACTTCCAATGACTTTCTCACATCTCCTTTCCGAATGACTTCTTCTTCTAACTGACGCTTTTCTTTTCTTAGTTGATGCCTCTCTGTTGTCAAGGACAATACTTTGCTTTCAAGATTCTGGATCCTAGTCGTGACGCTCGGCGGGACCTTGTCTGTATTCTTCTGGACTCTTGAGGTTACGGAGATATCGGCACACAAATCTTTTAAATGTTCACTTTCCTTTGTTAACTTCTCACAACGCTTCTAACCAATGGCTATTTTCAACTCGGCATCTTGCTTTTGTTGTTCCATTTCCTTCATTTGTGCTTCCAAGACTTTCAGTTGTTCTGCCATTTGAGTTATCGAAGGGGAGTAATCTTCAGCTTTCGTGCTTTCTGCAGGAATGTTGACGGGACCTTTTCTTGATTTTCTCCATGCTTCATACTCTAAGACAATGATTAGGATTGGTCGGCCCAATTGTGATCTCCCCGCTATCCTCACATTTTTCCATGTATTTTTAATTTATTTTGCCAACAACTTGGTATTCTCACCATCCTCGTATCGGAAACAGCATCCACCCAGTTGTTCTTCTCGTAGCACGGTTTGCGTCCAACAAAGTTGTCGTAAGGCTATGGCGGGTGAGTAGGATATGCACCCTCTCGGGCCCATCAAAGGAACATTTGGATAGTCACCACAACTATAAATGATATCTTGCCCCTGTTGACTTTCGTACCATGGGCATACCCACTTAAAAGAGTCTCTTTCCACTTTGTCAAACTCGCTCTTCCATTCCTCTTCATTAAGCCGTCTTGTAGGGATGTTATGGAAGCCTCTTAGTGGATCTGAATGGCGGTTGATATAGTCTTTTGCGTACATGTGAGTCATGACCCATACATAGAGCAACTGTGCACAACATCTGAGCTTCCCCTTTGGATGCTGCTGGCAAAATTCTAGAGTCAAAAGCGTTTCAGCCAATACTGCTGTCACGGGGTTTTTCTTTCTTTCAACTGTGAAGAACACGTCCATTGCTGCTTGATCTATCATGTCTAGCGCTAACGGAAATAGAACCAACCCATATATTGCTAGTGCCAATACCCTCTCAAAGGTTTCCCAGTCTTGTCGATCCATTAGTTTCCTTAAATAATTTTCAAGAAACTTTCGGGTTAACCCTCACGAGTTTGAATGCCCAGTCAAGTTCACTTCAACTTCAGGAAGCCTTAGTAACCCTGCTATGCTTGCAGTGGTCAAGTATTGCCCCAGGTGAAAGTACACGACGGGATTTTTCTGCATTGGCAACCTTAACAGGCAAGCATATTCTTTAATGGTGAGTATAATGTCCATGTTTGGCAACTCGAAACATCTGAGATGTGGGTTCCAATACTGACTTAGAGCACTCAAAGCAGTAGCTTCAACCGATATGAAAATTAGGTCCAAGATCCCTCCATACTTCTTGACGAAGCTTTTTCGATGTTCTTGAGGCAAAGATTGGCTCAACTCTTTCAGATCCTCTAATGAGTTCAAAATCACCTTGGAGCTCTTGGTGGTGGGAGCATTGCTAGTGTGTCTGATTTTTTCCATCTCTTGTTATCAAAGGTGTTATCTCTCACCGAATTATCTGTGCACGGGAAATTTTATTTTATTAATAACATTTGGAAAGCAAAATTACTTATGCATGAGAGTGTACCAAGATGCATGATTGAATGACATATTGACGATACATGGCCTAAAATACTACTTGCACAAGTATACAATGAATAAGAATGAGTGTAACAGGATGCATGAATGAATGGAATGTTAAGGTGCATCTGGGATGCGTGCAGAAAATCGTTATGATGCATGAGATATAAATGTGATTATTCATGTTGCAGAAAAAAAAAAAAGGAATGCGCTCCCTTTTGTCCTACAAAGGTCATATCCTAAAGTTGGGACTTTTGAAGTCAAGACCCTATTTTGGTAGGCTGCTAATGGCATTTTATGTGCATGACTTTCGGGACAGATCTAGACCCCTAAACATATGGTCCCCGGATTACCCTCATCTAAAAGATAAGGATCCGAATCCATGAACCTCACCACAAGGACAAACGAGTCACAATATGGTAGTCCATGTACCGGTAAAAGCAAATAAAAAAAAGGCTAAAAGCAAATGAAGAAAAGAAAAGAAAATATAAATAATTGATTTTTTTTTGAAATAAAAGTGATTTCTCGTTCTTCATACATCAGAGCAGCATAGGGTAAGTTACAGTGAGAGTGACAAACCAGCAAAGAGACCAACTTTGGCCCTTCACCTGCACGAACGCCGGAGAGAGCAGCGGCTGGCCGGAAACGGCGGCTTCCGTCGTAGATCGTGGCTGGGTTGGAGGCAAGATGCGGTTAAGACGGTGGTCCTGGATCTGAACTTTGTGGCGGAGGTCGTGATGACAGCGGCTTGCGACGGCGGCGGAGGAGAACGTCAGGCTCGTGGTGGGTCGGAGGGTCGTTCGCAGATCACCGGTTGGTGGAGATGGCGGAGGTCACGGCGGCGAAGTTTCCGGTCTGAGACGTGGAGTCTGCGACTGAGACGACTGAGGCGCGGTGGCGAAGTGGGACCGTGTGGAGGAGGTCTCGGAATGCGTGATGGCCACTGAGCAAACAGTGGTGGAGCTCGTGGCGGAGATGGCGGAGGGGCAGAGCTACCGTGACGGTGGTTCGTGACTTTTACACGGTCTGGAGTGGATGAGTGGTGGCGATGGCGGAGGTGATTGAAACCAAAACCTGCTCTGTGTTTTTTTGTTTATGTTTGGATTTCTCCATTTGTTTTTTTTTTCCTGTTTAAAGAGAGAATGTGGTGGTGGTGTTTTTTGGTTATGGAAGTAGTGGGTGTTTATGGTGAATTGAAAATTTTGGGGATGGCAAGAATGGGAAGGAAGATGATAGGTTATTATTGTTTTTGGTTGTTGAAGGTGAAGTCTTGGTTTGGCCAAAAAATAAAAAAGGTTCTGAAGATTGAGGAAGAAGATGGTTTGGAGGTATTTTGATGAGGCTTCAATATTGAAATTGCAAATGGAGGGGTTGCTAGTACTGGTTCTTGATGAAGGCTGGGAGAGGAATTTTCTGATGAATGGATAATCTTTACGCCTCTCCCCCCTGGTAGATGATGCTTCTGCTTATATATCAACAATAGGGAATGATAGTGCCGAAATTTGTTATTGATATGTAGACAAAAAAAAAGCAGAGGGTGGTACATTTTGTGGGGAGCATATCAGCCTTTGCTCCACCACCTTGCTTGGTTGCAATGGTGCAGGGGTGGTGTCCCCCTCTTTCTGGAAAAAAGTGAAAGGAAACAAAAGAAGGGAAATAAAAGAGAAAGCTGGTTTACCTCAAATGGAAGAAGACAAAGCAATGATGGAAAAAAGGACAAGGAATTAAAATTTATTTTTATATTTTTTTCAAATTAAAATCAGAAGTCTTTTTTTGGATCATGGGCTCAACAAGCCATTTGTAACAATAAAATGAAAATGTGCTACACTAATTCTATAATGGGCCAAGAATAAAAACATTTTTTGTTTTATTTTTATCATTTTTTGTTTACTATTTTTCAAAACATTAATTAAAAAAAATCCGGGCAAAATTAGGTGTTCACAGCGGTTAATATGGGAAATCAAAATTCAAATTATGCTGATACTGATTTGGTGGTTGCAAATAATCCTGGTCAAAGAATCAACACGGTTGATGGAGATACGGGTAAAGCAATTTCAATTGCACCAGAATTGGCAATTAAAGATCACGTGGGGACAAATGCTTTAACTCCTGGTGCTCAAAATAATCAATATGATTTGTTCCTGCCGAGATCCGGTTTGCCGGAACCTCGTCGTAGAACGTCCAACTAGGGGTGGATAATTGGGGTTGTTTTAGACTTTGGCTTGACAGAACGTAATATTCCGGTCCTACGTATCCCGATGGGAATCAAAGCCAGACGTAGTTCTTGGTTCAACCCTTGGCCGTGGTGATCTCAATCTCTTAATTTTGTATCTGATGAATACTAGGGAGCAAGGACTCTCTGATAGTCTCTTGGTCGGCTCTAGTTTTTCTAATACGCTTAAGAGAGAGTCACCGGAGTTCCGTAAAAAGTGAGTCTTTCTATCATGGGTACTCCTCCTTCATAATAGGATTCCCCAATCTTTTAGAGATCTGATTTATCTCCTTTTATCTCCTCAATCTCTTTTGAGATGTGATTCCTTAATTTAAGGGATATTATCTCTTTTAACCAGATAATGTTATTCTAGATAATATCAGGATTTAATTAAGGATGATATCAGTATCATATCCCTTAATTTAGGGGATTTAACCGGATACGGTTATTTCAGATAATATCAGGATAATTAAAGGTGATTTTTAACTTATTATCCTCAACCTCCGGACTGAGCAAGGTATTCGAGCTCGATGGCTGGGTTTCACTCTTCGGCCAGTACACAAGCCCCTCAATCTTTGAGCTAATGGAGCATAAAAGCTTTCATGATGTTTAACCGAGCTCTGGATGTCGGCTCATACACAAGCCCCCAAAGCTTTGAGCTAATAGCGTGGAAGCTTTCATGATGTTTAACCGAGATCTGTATCTCGGCTCATACACAAGCCCCCAAAGCTTTGAGCTAATAGCGTGGAAGCTTTTTTCGAAGGAGCCGAGGCTAGGAACTTGGTTTCATCCTTTGGTCTTTCGTCTCGGCGAGGTGTTTGGACGGGCTCCATACCTTATATATATGTACACATCATCCAACTCGGCGAGCAGCTCGGGTGGCCGAGCTTGATGCTTTCGAGGTACCGAGCTCTATATCTCGGCTCATACACAGGCCCCCCAAGCTTTGAGCCAACAGCGCGGAAGCTTTTTCGCGGGAGCCGAGGCTAGCCGAGGTGGAGATGATTATTTGCTTTGTGCTAACGCCATACTTTCTCGGTTCTCGAGATGGAAAGGAAACGTCACTCTGCGTGACGCGTGGCCTCTGTGGCATTGTTTCCGAGATTTTATGGATTGTGGCGTTCCCCTATTTTCCCGCGATGGCAGTGTACATGATGACACTTCTACCACGTGGTTGTTTTTCATTAGTTGGCGAATGCGGTTAGACTTGAAGGGACACTTCCCTGCTCTCGTCTGCCAACAACCCTCGTTAATTCACCGAGAGGACGTTGCACTTTTTCCTATAAATTTGGGGGAGCCTCTAGCGTGGGATTTCATCTTTCTCTAAGCCCTAGACTTTTCTTATTCTCGAGCTCTTTCTGGCCCAAGCATTCATACTCTCTTCAAGGTACGTGCTGCTCTTTCAAACTTCCTTAGGTTTGCTTTCTGATTGTTCATCCACGGAGAGTTCATTTGAGGTATCCCAGAATGCCTCCTCTGGGGTTCAGGTTGTGGAGCCTGAGCTCCATCTGATTGGGTGTTCTCCCCATTCTTCTCCCTCTTCCTCTCACGGCGGCGGGGGTGACAGGGGTTCTTCTTCTTCTTCTTCTGGGAGGAGCTCTGCTACTCCAGACGTCGTTGTTGTTCCCAAGCGTCGCAGGCGTGTGCCTAGGATGCCTAGATTCCCTACCCAGAAATTACCATTCCTGGATATTTCTGGGTAAAACCTGATGTTGTTGGATTTCACTCTAATTTTAGGGATTTTGCTTCTCTTGAAGCTATGAAACACAAGGTTGCAGTTAAACGAGGCATCGTAGAATGCCTTCCCTGTGGCGAGGATGAGCATGTTTTCCTTTCCCCCTTCATCTAAGCCACCTTTTACATATGTATATAAAACCTTTTTTGAACAAATTGGGCTCTCTATTCCCTTCAATCCATTTGAGTGTGAAATTTTGCGAACTATGAACGTCGCTCCTACCCAGCTTCATCCGAATAGCTGGGCATTTCTGAAAGCCTTTCAAATTCTATGTGGCCAGCTGGGAATAGAGGCCACCGCTCCTAAGTTCTTATACTTTTACCAAGTTCACTTCGGGGACCGAGTTGGTTGGATCTCACTGAGTGGAATTGAGAGGGGGGTCGTTGGGCTCTATAAGAGCTCGTACAAATTCTTCAAATCGGATTTCTTTAAAATCCGACCTCTAGAGGGTAATGAGTCTGTCTTCTTTGACTCGTCCGGAAGCCCTAAGTTTCCTTTCTATTGGCAACCACACCCTACCAAATTTTCTGGATACGACCTCGACTGCATGACCTCCCAGGAGCGAGCTGACGTCGAGGTCCTAAAACTGTGTCCTCGGCCATTGCCTTGTGGTAGGCTTTTAAAGCTTAGGGCTTCCTCTACTCGGCAAGCTGATTTTGACTGTAAGTAACTTTTTGTTAATAAGTGGTAATTTACCCTGTAGCGTGCTTATTTTTCTTAACCGATTTCCTTCTTGCAGTGATAATGGGGAAATTCAACAACAAGACTTTGATGAAGAAATCAGCCCACCAAGGAGCGGGTGGATTAGCCATAGCTTCAAACGTCAAAGGAAAGAAACAGAAGGCGGATGAAGCTTCTGCACCGAGCACCCGGCCTCCGAAGAGGACTCGGGAAGACATGATGTCAGAAGTCCCGATGGGAAGTCCTTCTCCTCTGATGATTGAGTAAACTCCTGTTGCTGCTATGAGGTCGGGCGATGTTCCCAGGGTGATCGATCTTGCGTCGGATACCAAATGGTATAACGGGAACTGCAATCCCGGGATTAGCTCGCTCTGGGGGAACGAGTTCGATCGTACAGGCCTGATTGATAGCCAGGTGCTGAAACCTTCTGACGCTCGGCTTTTGCTGGAGCAAGGGCCAGAGGAGAGCATGGAGGTTGCCGCTGCTTATGCCCTCCGGATTGCCTCTATTACTCGCTTCTGGAGCCAGCAGGTTATTGACAATGTTAAGAAAATGGAGGTAATGAGGACCGATTTAGCTCGAGCCTCAAGGGTGAGGGACGAGTTCTCTCAAGCCATGGCCAAATGTGAGGAGCGAGGCCGGGTTATCGGTCAGCTGAAGGCTCAGAAGATAGAGCTGGAAGAAGGCAATGCCACCCTTACGGCCGAGCTGGAGACAGAAACAGCCGATCGACTCAACCTTCAGAACATTGTGAAAGGGCTGCAAGCCGAGAAGGAAGCCAGTCTGGAGCTGCAGAGGTTGCTGGAGGCCGAGAAGGAGGAGAATCTGAGGCTCCATGCTGATCTAGCTGAAGCTGAGGCTTCAATCATGAGGGAGCATGTTAACGGTTTTTCCCGAGCCGTGAAGCAACTTCAGCACTTCAACTCGACTGCTGACTTCTCCTGTGCCGATGTGGACAAGGATTTTAACCGGGATGGAATCCTTGTTCCGTTGGCCGATCTAGAGGATGAGGACGAGGACGTCGTAGCTCTCGGGGAGGAGGGCAAGGTTCAAGGGGCCGAGGAGGGACCCGAAGGTGAAGTGGCCCTACTTGGTCAATCTACTATCAGTCCTCCAAATGCCGAGGATGACCTTGACTCCTGAAATTGTATTGTTAGGAAACACATTGTTTTTGGGCAGTGCCTTTTTTATTTTGAACCTATATGTATTCGGGGCCTTGCCCCTTTTATTTAATGAAATTTCTTGTTTACTTGTGAATCTGTTTGTACTTAGAAAATTTTCTAATCTTTATAGGCTCGACACTTCGACCTTGGTTGATTTTAGCTCGGTCAGCCATTTTAGGTTTTGTACACCTTTATAGGCTCGGCATTTCGACCCTGATTGGTCGATTTTAGCTCGGTCAGCCTCTTTAGGATTTATGCACCTTTATAGGCTCGGCACTTCGACCCTGATCAGTCGATTTTGGCTCGGTCAACCTCTTTAGGATTTATACACCTTTATAGGCTTGGCACTTCGACCCTGATCGGTCGATTTTGGCTCGGTCAGCCTTTTTAGGATTTTTGTACCTTTATAGGCTCGGCGCTTCGACCCTGGTCGGTCGATTTTGGCTCGGTCAGCCTCTTTAGGATTTATGCACCTTTATAGGCTCGGCGCTTTGACCCTGGTCGGTCGATTTTGGCTCGGTCAGCCTCTTTAGGATTTATGCACCTTTATAGGCTCGACACTTCGACCCTGATCGGTCGATTATGGCTCGGTCAGCCTCTTTAAGATTCATGCACCTTTATAGGCTCGGCACTTAGACGCTGATCGGTCGATTTTGGCTCGGTCAACCTCTTTAGGATTTATGCACCTTTATAGGCTCGACACTTCGACCCTGATCGGTCGATTTTGGCTCGGTCAGCCTCTTTAGGATTTATGGCAGTTTTAACGCCATATTTATTTGCATAATAGCTCAATTGAAAATGATTTTATTTATTTATTTTTCCTAGTGTGCCTCATTAAAACCCTCTCGGCCAAAACCTCATGGGAAAAAGACCGAGATAGGAAAAAGAGTGCATCACCTCTAACCTTAGCTAAAATAAAACTTAAGGTGGGAAGTGTTCCATGTTCTTGGAACCGACTTTCCTGACAATTCTTCTAGCCTGTAGGCACCATTTCCTAGATTTTATGCTATCCTGAACGGGCCTGACCAGTTTGCCGCGAGCTTACCCTCTCTGGGGTCTTTTATCGCGTCGCTTTGCAGTCGTATGACTAGGTCACCTTGCACAAATTCCCTTGGGTGTAGCCTTGAGTTGTACATCCGAATTGCTTTTTGCTTGCATAGCTCGTCTCTGATTTTTGCCGTATCTCGGACTTCCTCGACCATGTCAAGCTCAATTCGGAGTTCTTCTTCATTTTTACTTTGATTGTGATGCTGCCTTCGGAAAGAGAGTTCACCGAGCTCAACTGGAATCATTGCATCGGTTCCATAGGTTAGTTTGAACGGTGTTTCTACCATCGAAGATTGTGGTGAGTAGTGGTAAGCCCACGGGATGCTTGGTAATTGTTCAACCCAAGCCCCTTTTGATTGTCCTAACCTTCTTTTGAGCTCGTTTAGAATAACTTTATTGTCTGCCTCTGCTTGGCCATTTGTTTGTGGATGCTCAACCGAGGTCACTTTGTGTTTAATTCCGTGGTTGGAGTAAACCTCTCCAAGATCCTTATCAGTGAATTGCTTTCCGTTGTCTGTAACAACTGCATAAGGAAGGCCATGTCTGCATATGATGTTCTTCCATACAAAATTTTGGACCTTTTTGGCAGTTATCGTAGCCAATGGTTCTACTTCAATCCACTTGGTGAAGTAGTCTACACCTACCAGGAGGAACTTGACTTGACCCTTGGCCATTGGGAAAGGACCGACTATGTCCATACCCCACATAGTAAATGGCCACGGCGAGAACATGGAGTGGAGCTCTTCCCCTGGCGCACAAGCTATGCTGGCGAACTTCTGGCAGGGCTCACACCTATTGGTCCAAGTAGAACAATCCAGTCTCATGGTTGGCCAGTAAAACCCTGCTCGTAGGACCCGAGCTGTCAGAGATCGGCCACCTGAATGCATTCCACAGATTCCTTGGTGCATCTCATCCATTACATACTCGGACTGCTCCTTTGTGAGGCACTTCAGTAATGGCCTGGAGAATCCTCTTTTGTACAGCTCACCGTCTAGGATGGTGTAGTGGCAAGATTTCAGACAGATTCGCCTTGCCTCCTTTGGGTCATCGGGTAGTTTGTCCGAGGTTAGATACTCCCAGATTGGAGTCATCCAGCCCCGGTCATAGTGCTCGTTCACTGTCACTTCGGCGATCTTTATGCTCGACTCGAGGAGGTTTTCCTGAATGAAAGTTCTTAGTTGGCCAGCCCTCTTGGTGCTAGCCAATTTGGACAGCAGATCTGCCCTGGAATTTTCTTCCCGAGGTATGTGCTCAATGGAGAAATGCTCAAATTCAGAAATAAGGCTATTAACCTTGCAGAGATATCTGGTTAGTTGGGGGTCCTTTGTCTGATAATTGCCCGAGACTTGTCCTGTTACAAGCTGTGAGTCACTTCGGTATTTTAGTTCCCGGACCCCAATTTCTTTAGCTAACATCAGTCCAGCAATAAGGGCATCATATTCTGCTTGGTTGTTTGAAGCAGTGAACCCAAACTTTAAAGATTGCTCGAGGATTAGATCATCAGGTCCTTCAAGAATTATTCCAGCCCCGCTTCCTTTCAAGTTAGAAGATCCATCAACATATAGGAGCCAGATGAAGGATTCTGACCTCGGTTTGGAAGAGAAATCGGCAATGAAGTCAGAGAGTCATTGTGCTTTCATTGGCCCCCTCGGTTCATACCATAGACCGAATTCTGACAATTCTACTGACCAAGCTATCATTCATCCGACTAGGTCGGGTGTCCTGAGTACTTGCTTTATTGGATGATCAGTCTTGACTATGACTTGGTGTGACTGAAAATAGGGCCGTAACCTCCGAGCTGCCATAACTAAGGCGAGGGCCTGTTGAGTCACCGGCAAGTGTACTGGGTCGTTGCAAGTAATAAAATAAACACAGTAAGAATTTACCGAGGTCGAACACAAGGATTGGGCTACCAATTCGACTAATTCGCGAGAAGTTCGATAAGTTGGTCAAGTAACAAAAAGTGGTTGAGAGATTAGAGGGAAAATAGGATCGAAATTCAAATAACAAATCTAATAAAACCAAGCTATTAAAATCTGAAATTAAAATGTCCAAGGTCACAAATCCACCTACCCAATCATGCATACCCAAGTGATGATGAATTCCTCCCTAAGTTCAATTACAATGTCAACCGGGACCCCCAGATTCTCCTAAATCCACTGTCGTGCTCATTAGGACGTATTCAATGATTGGGTTAATTACTTACTAGTTCTCATAACCCTAATCATCAAACTCTATTAATTCTTGTTCCCTATAAGGTTGCACCGATCTCCTACTCACTCTCGTGCAATATTCGACCGATGATCCCAATTCAAGTTCTAAAACGCAAATTGCCTCCTAAGCCTCATCACGTTTAACTAGTTAATCACACATGCATATGATCAACACAATCAAATCAGAATTGGAAAACATTAATTGAGAAAAGGGAGAAAGACATACATCACATCGAATCTACACCGTCATTAGTGGCTTCATTGTTCCTTCAGACGAGGGGATTAGTTCCTCATGCTCATAGACAAACAATCGGACATAACCACCATAGTAAAATAAGAAAAAGAAAAGAGGAGACGCAGCTCCAAAGAGACAAGAAATTCGGCCTAAAACTACTCTATACAGTGGAAAAACTCTAGGATTCGGATCTCCTTTTCTGATCTGAAACAGCCTATAAATAGGGATTCTGGTTCTCGCCCGCTCGCGGGGCGAACAAGCTTTCATGAGGTGAACATTAGTTTTGGCGCGCTTTCAAATTGGATTCTCGCGAGGCGAGAGTATGTTCGCGAGGCGAGTCTTCAAACTTTAATCTGTCACAGCCGTGACCTTCATCACGGCTAGGCCGTGATGGTCTCTGTCTTCCAGGGTCTTCAGACTCTCGCGGGGCGAGACAGAATTGATGACTGTTGCTGCTCAGCTGGTCTTCAGGCTCGCGAGGCGAGCATCCTTTCGCGAGGCGAGTATCTCCAGAATGGAAATTTCCACTGTTTTCTTGACTCGAAGTGCTTCCTTGACTCTTGGAGATTCACTTCTAACCTGAAACAATAAAAAAGGAACAAAAAAAGTAATTCTACTCATAAAAGACTAAAAACTACAAAAATTACCTAGAACGAGTCAAAGTCTACTTAGGAACAAAACAAGGCCAAATTTGGGCGAAAACGAGATTGAACTCGAATAATTAGCACAGAAACCACAGTCCATCTAGTTATAAAACTAGATAAGCCAGAGGCTTATCAAAACACCCCAAACTTAAACCTTGCTTGTCCCCAAGCAAGCTAAAACTCAAAAAGGACTCAAGACTTGGCAAGCTTAAGGGATTCAATCGATTTCGCACAAATTTCATGCAATTTTAACAAAACAGTTTTTCTCCAATGATTTCCCCCCTTGCATCAATGTAATCCCCACATTCATTTACTTTAAACAACTGAGAACTTCATCATTCATGCAATCATTAATATAAGTTGAGGATCAGAGTCACACACAAAAAGGAAGATCACCAATTTCAAACAATTGCCTTCCTCACAAGGGTATGTAAAATTTCACTCATTCGCTCAAATTTGTCTAGGCTATCAACTTTTCACTCAATTTCACATATCAAGAGCACTTCCCATGAACTTGATTTTCATCTCAAAAATAGTTCCCACGAAAACATGCATGCAACATCAGAAGGTCTTTTAAAGGTTGTAGTGGGGCCTGGCTAAGGGTAGGATATTCAAGGATATTAGGCTTAAGTCCCTAGGAACTAAGAGCATGAGCATTTGACACATATTCCAATCAAATTCATTTTCCCATTTTTCTTTTTGCCTCGGGTGACTACAGCCTTTTCCTTGCTAATCTTTTTGTTTTACCCCTTTTCTTTTGGCAAATTTTTTTTTTTGCCTTGGGTTTCAACCTTTATTTTTCTTTTTCTCAACCCAAAATGACATATCACCTTGTAGCCACCCCAAACTTAGTTTCTCACAACCCTTCTCTTGCTACGCTTCCATGCTCTCCTAATCCTAAGATCGGGTCAACATGGTTTTTCAGATTTTTGGCTTGTAATATAGGGTCATCAAGAAACATTAGGCTAATTAGGCTCAATGTGGCTAACTAGGGAACATGCATTAGGGATGGTTCTTTTTAGGCCAAGTAGCTATTTCAAAGAAAATTGCCTAAATCATTTGATGCAACACATAAACATGCAAACCATGAAGAGATTCAAGCAAATCCGGGAAAGTGCAACTTAAAAATGATTCACACAATCAAAAACAAAGTTGGAGGCTCAAATCCTCACCTGGACATTTTTGCAAATTGTTTGACCGAGATACAATTCCTAGTGTGTGCACCCCCTCACCCCAAACTCGTCATAAATCAAGCAATCACAATAAAGTTTCTCAAAGTTCAGTTTTCAATTTTTCACATGGGGATCAACTTTTCTATTTTCAGAACCTAGGGGGAAATTATCAATGGTCAAAATAATTCATGCAATCAATCTATGCTAAATTTAATTAAAATCCAACAAGCTTGCCGACTCACATTCATACACATACTCTTGATCTTCTCAAATTATTCAAGAGTGACAAACAAAAACAAAAACAAAAACAAAACAAAAGTGAGGAGAGGAGAGGGTGCTCCTTGATCAAGTTTCCATGGTTACCTCCTCATCCAATTGGTCTCACGGGCTCCCTTCTGTTGCATAGCATCCTGGAAGAACTCTTGCAAATTAAAACCTTAATTGCAGATTCGCGAGGCGAGAGATCACTCGCGAGGCGAATCTGGAAAAATTGTTTTCACACTTTCCAGAATAGTGAGGCGAGTAGTATCTCGCAAGGCGAATCTGGAATTCCAACAGATGATGATGCCCAGAATCGTGAGGCTAAAGTAGACTCGCGACGCGAGACAGAAACGTGAGTAAGCCTCTGAGATTCAGGGCTTCTGTCTCGCGCGGGCACTGTGGATTCGCGTGGTGAATCAAGCTTCTCTTCTTTTTTTTTTCTTTTTTTTTTAATATATAAATGAAAATGACAGAAACTAAAAACAAAGGATACCTAGCTTGGGTTGCCTCCCAATAAGCGCTTCTTTAATGTCACTAGCTTGACTTATTAAGAAGCATCCACCTGGATCCCATAGCCTGTGGCACAAGGGCCAAGAGACGCTCATCATGTGAGATCCTCCACCCGGATCCCACGGTTTGTGAAGTGGCCCTTGCAGAAGCAATACGACTCTATCCATAATTCCACCTGGCCCATGTGTGAAAACTCCATTGACCTCTGCAATTATGAACTCACTTCCTCTCGGGTCAAATGGTGTTTTCACGAGGAAGTGTGTCAGACAAGTGGGAGGGACTAACTTACCAGTGTCCACACGTGCATGCAAGCCAACATATTTATTTAATGCAGCAAAATCAGATTGCTCGGCAAGCATGGTGGAGTCCACTACCACTTTATCTTCATTTTGAACTCTCCCCTCTTGCTCCGGTGCCTTGTCCCTTGCCAACTCCTCTTCCTTAGGTTGCTCTTCCTCAACATGTGGTTGTTCCGGGGCCTTGTCACTTGTCAATTCCTCTTTCTCAGGTTGCTCTTCCTCAACATATGGTTGTTCCGGGGCCTTGTCTTCCTCAACTCCCTGAGAACTAGTTGCATCCCAGTTAGATCCCAACACCCTACCGCTTCTAGTTGTTATGGCTTCGCATTGGTTCTTAGGGTTGTTCTCGGTATCACCTGGGAAAGTGCCTGGGAGACGCTCATCTAGTTGCTTTGCAAGCTAAGCCAACTTCTCTATTGCCGCATTCGCCTTCTCAAAACTCAACTCCCAAGGTTGCCTTCCACCATCCTGTTGAGGTTGTTGTTGCCAATTCTGTTGAGGTTGTGGTTGCCATGCTAGACCACCACTAGCATTACTCCAAGCGAAACCCGGATGGTCTCTCCTTATATAACCCCTATACTGATTCTGACTCTGATAGTTGTTCTGGGGCACGCTGTCATAGAAATTATGGCATGAGTCCACATATTCTTGAGAGAAGTAGAACGGACAGCTCTGAGTGTCATGGTCTCCATTACAATTTTCGCAACCCGGAAACATTCCCTCGTGTACCTCGCATACAAAACAAGGCAAGACCAAGTGGAATCAAAGAAGTAGAGAGAGATAATAGTAAATAAAAATAAAAATAAAAATAACTTAACCAAATAATCAAACTTCCCTAAAAATTAGGAAAATTGGTTGTGCCAATCCCCGGCAACGGCGCCAAAAACTTGTTGAGTCACCGGCAAGTGTACCGGGTCATCGCAAGTAATAAAATAAACACAGTAAGAATTTACCGAGGTCGAACACAAGGATTGGGCTACCAATTCGACTAATTCGCGAGAAGTTCGATAAGTTGGTCAAGTAACAGAAAGTGGTTGAGAGATTAGAGGGAAAATAGGATCGAAATTCAAATAACAAATCTAATAAAACTAAGCTATTAAAATCTGAAATTAAAATGTCCAAGGTCACAAATCCACCTACCCAATCATGCATACCCAAGTGATGATGAATTCCTCCCTAAGTTCAATTACAATGTCAACCGGGACCCCCAGATTCTCCTAAATCCACTGTCGTGCTCATTAGGACGTATTCAATGATTGGGTTAATTACTTACTAGGTCTCATAACTCTAATCATCAAACTCTATTAATTCTTGTTCCCTATAAGGTTGCACCTATCTCCTACTCACTCTCGTGCAATATTCGACCGATGATCCCAATTCAAGTTCTAAAACGCAAATTGCCTCCTAAGCCTCATCACGTTTAACTAGTTAATCACGCATGCATATGATCAACACAATCAAATCAGAATTGGAAAACATTAATTGAGAAAAGGGAGAAAGACATACATCACATCGAATCTACACCGTCATTGGTGGCTTCATTGTTCCCTCAGACGAGGGGATTAGTTCCTCATGCTCATAGACAAACAATCGGACATAACCACCATAGTAAAATAAGAAAAAGAAAAGAGGAGACGCAGATCCAAAGAGACAAGAAATTCGGCCTAAAACTACTCTATAAAGTGGAAAAAACTCTAGGATTCGGATCTCCTTTTCTGATCTGAAACAGCCTATAAATAGGGATTCTGGTTCTCGCACGCTCGCGGGGCGAACAAGCTTTCGCGAGGCGAACATTAGTTTTGGCGCGCTTTCAAATTGGATTCTCGCGAGGCGAGAGTATGTTCGCGAGGCGAGTCTTCAAACTTTAATCTGTCACAGCCGTGACCTTCATCACGGCTAGGCCGTGATGGTCTCTGTCTTCCAGGGTCTTCAAACTCTCGCAGGGCGAGACAAAATTGATGACTATTGCTGCTCAGCTGGTCTTCAGGCTCACGAGGCGAGCATCCTTTCGCGAGGCGAGTATCTCCAGAATGGAAATTTCCACTGTTTTCTTAACTCGAAGTGCTTCCTTGACTCTTGGAGCTTCACTTCTAACCTGAAACAATAAAAAAGGAACAAAAAGCGTAATTCTACTCATAAAAGACTAAAAACTACAAAAATTGCCTAGAACGAGTCAAAGTCTACTTAGGAACAAAACAAGGCCAAATTTGGGCGAAAACGAGATTGAACTCGAATAATTAGCACAAAAACCACAGTCCATCTAGTTATAAAACTAGATAAGCCAGAGGCTTATCAGGGCCAGCTTTTCAATTACCTGATATCGCATTTTCGCGTCTTTCAGGATCCTACTGACATAGTACACCGGCATCTGTTGCTCCTCCTCTTCCTGGATGATCACTGCACTGATTGCACAATCATTGACGGAGAGGTACAGGTACAGTTCTTTGCCGAGCTGAGGCTGAGTGAGGATTGGGGGAGATGCTAAGAAGAGTTTCAGATCTTCGAAGGCCTTTTCACATTCTTCAGTCCAAATGAAGTCCTTTGTCTTTTTCAAGAGATGGAATAAAGGTCTTGCCTTTTCTGCAGACTTCGGGAGAAAGCGGGATAGAGAGGCTAATCGGCCGGCTAGCCTCTGAATTTCTTTCACATTCCGAGGACTTCGCATTTTCATGACGGCTTTGCATTTAACCAGATTAGCTTCGATGCCCCGGTGTGTTAGCATATATCCCAAGAATTTTCCTCTTTGTACACCAAAAGAGCACTTTTCTGGATTTAGCCTCATGTTGTACTTTCTGAGCTGGCCGAAGATTTCTTCGAGGTCGGCAGGGTGCTGGTTCGGATCTTCTGATTTTACCACCATGTCATCAACGTATACTTCTAAGTTCTTTCCGATTTGACTGGCGAAAACCTTGTCCATAAGCCTTTGATATGTTGCACCGGCATTTTTTAGGCCGAAGGGCATTACTCGGTAGCAGTAGTTTGCCCCATCAGTCATAAATGTTGTTTTTTCCTCGTCGGGTGGATACATCCTGATCTGGTTATAACCTGAGTATGCATCCAAAAAGGACAAGACCTTGTAACCTGAGGCCCCATCCACCAGTCTGTCAATGTTGGGCAAGGGATAGGAATCCTTTGGGCAAGCCTTGTTGAGGTCGGTATAGTCAGTGCACATCCGCCATTTACCATTGGCCTTTCTGACTAATACCACGTTGGCTAGCCAAGTAGTGTATTTCACCTCTCGGATGAAATTTGCCTTGACCAGTGTAGAAGTTTCCTTGGCCATTGCTCGGCGCCTTTCCTCGCCAAGTTTTTTTTTTTGAGTTACAGGTTTAGCTTCGGGACATATAGACAGCTTATGGCACATAAAGTTGGGGTCTATGCCCGGCATATCCGATGTCTTCCAGGCAAACAGGTCAGCATTATTTCGTAGGACCGTGTGAAGCCTCTCTCTAAGGGAGGGGTCCAGTTGACTACCGACGTGGGTGCATTGTTCAGGATGGGCTCCCAACTGGAACTTTTCCAAAGACTCTGTTGGTTCGGCCCTGGACTCGTATAGCTTCGTCCTTGGGTCCAGCTCAAACATGCTGACCGAGCTGGCTGAAGTCAATGAGCTGACCGAGCTTACCTGCTCTGCTTTGCCATCCTCGGTATTCCTTAGGCCATCCTGGTGGCGGGTAACCTTCAGGCTGTCCACATAGCATTGCCTGGCTAGCTTTTGGTCAGCCTGGACTGTAATTATCTCCCTAGAGTCGGCTGGGAATTTCATTGTCAGGTGTGGGGTGGAGACAATCGCTCCGAGTTCATTCAACGTCGGTCTTCCAATAAGGATGTTATATGACGTGTTGGCATCTACAATAACGTACCTGACTGATACAGACTTGGAGAGTCTGCCTTCTTCGAACGTTGTTAGGAGGTCTATATAACCTCGGGTCTTGACTTGTTCCCCGGCAAACCCTACTAGCTTGTCCTCGTACTCTTTTATCAGCTTTTCTGGGATTCCGAGCTTCTTGAAGGTTGCCAGGTAGAGAATATCGGCCGAGCTCCCCTGGTCAATAAGTGTTCGTCTGACCGAGAAATTGGCCAGCTCGACCGTTATCACCATGGGGTCATCTTGATTTGGATCCACCCCCTGGAAATCATCGTCTGTGAACGTTATGGGGGGTCTTGCTCTTGGGGGCCTTCCAGCCACTGTGTTAACTGATCGAAGGGCTTTTACATGACGCCTTCGGGCCGAGCTCGTCGTTCCTCCGCCTGCAAATCCCACCGAGATCGTATTGATGACCCCCCTGATTCCTCCTTCTGACTCTTCGATAGGGGTCCTTTGGTTATTCAACCGATCTTCGCCCTGATGGTTTCTTCGCAAGTTAGCATCTCGGTCTTGGTTATCATAACCGTGTCTCCGTTGTCTTCGACCGGGTCGTCTGCCTCCGTTGTCATCTCGGCGGATGAAACGATCAAGACGGCCTGCTTGTACTAAATCCTCAATTTTTCTATGGAATGTTCTGCACTCTTCAGTGGAGTGCCCATAGTTTTGATGCCACATGCATTCTTTGCTTCTGTCAGCATTGTCCGGTGTTTTGGACGGTCTAGGTAAGCTAAGCAACTCGGCGCTGCATACCTCCTGAAGGATGGCTGCCCGCGATCGGTTCAACGGAGTATAAGATTGGTACCTGGGATGCCTCTGCGAGAATTTTTTTTCATTGGTTTTTTGGGTCCTTTGTGAGTCAGATCCCTTGTTTCTGTCTTTGTTCGCGGCTGATCTCTTGTCCTCGAAACCTCTTTCTCTCCTTTTAAATCCCAACATCTCTTCCGAGTTCATGAAACCTGTAGCCTTTACCAGCAACACATCAAAATCTCTCGGTGGCATCCGAGAGAGGTACTCGAATAATGGCCCTGGCGTCAGACCGGCCATTACGGAGTGGAGGCAGAGTTCTGAGCTCATGTTGGGAATCAGGATCTTCTTAGCATTTAAGCGAGCCATGTAATCTCTGAGTGATTCATTCCTCTCCTGTTTGAAATTTACCAGTGAGACCGAGTGCCTTTTATGCCTTCGGCTTGCTGCAAATTGTACAGTGAACTTGGTTATGAGCACATCAAATGAATCAATCGACCGAGGTGGTAGATTTGTTAGCCAGGTCTGAGCTGGGCCTTGCAAAGTGGTTGGAAAAACTTTGCACATGACGGCCTCCGAATCAATCACCAAATAAATAGAGGAAATAAAGGACTCCACATGATCGGTTGGGTCAGAGGTGCCATTGAATTTGTCGATGTTAAGGGGCTTAAAATGGCTTGGCACGATTACCTCATTAATGTCATCAGTGAAGGGCAACCTCGGACGCCGGTCCGATGTCCTTCCTTTCTGGCTAGTCCTTTCTGCGTGAGATTTGACTTCTGAATCCCCCAGGGGAGGTTTAGTTTTGGATGCTCAGTTAGTTCCCCGAGGAGAATGCGTCGTAGGATCCTTCTGGCCAGCCTCGAGTGAGGATTGCTCTTCGTCGGAAGGTGTCAGGGACCTCTCTCTTTTTCGAGCTTTTAGGAGCTTCTGATTCTGCACGCGTATCTCCTTGTTCTCCTTCCTCAGCTGCTTAAGATGTTCAACAACTTCTCCCCAACGAAGGTTGTCTTCATTGAGGGGGGAGGAAAGATGATTACCGTGATTCTGGGCGTTCGAAGCCTCATGGTCCTCATGATTCATGCTGCTCGCCCCTCCTCGCAGACCATTCCATGTAGTCACCATCAAGCTTTTCTTGTGGAACCGGGGAAAGTTTCACCTCGGCCCCACGGTGGGCGCCAAATGTTCCTGCCGAGATCCGGTTTGCCGGAACCTTGCCGTAGAACGTCCAACTAGAGGTGGATAATTGGGGTTGTTTTAGACTTTGGCTTGACAGAACGTAATATTCCGGTCCTACGTATCCCGATGGGAATCAAAGCCAGACGTAGTTCTTGGTTCAACCCTTGGCCGTGGTGATCTCAATCTCTTAATTTTGTATCTGATGAATACTAGGGAGCAAGGACTCTCTGATAGTCTCTTGGTTGGCTCTAGTTTCTCTAATATGCTTAAGAGAGAGTCACCGGAGTTCCGTAAAAAGCGAGTCTTTCTATTATGGGTACTCCTCCTTTTATAATAGGATTCCCCTATCTTTTAGAGATCTGATTTATCTCCTTTTATCTCCTCAATCTCTTTTGAGATGTGATTCCTTAATTTAAGGAATATTATCTCTTTTAACCAGATAAGGTTATTCTAGATAATATCAGGATTTAATTAAGGATGATATCAGTATCCTATCCCTTAATTTAGGGGATTTAACCGGATACGGTTATTTCAGGTAATATAAGGATAATTAAAGGTGATTTTTAACTTATTATCCTCAACCTCCTGGATCGGGTAGGGTATTCGAGCTCGGTGGCCGGGTTTCACTCTTCGGCCAGTACATGATTATATACAATTAATGGATCTTGAACGTGCAAGTAGAGATTTTGTAGATAAAGACAAAACGATGGTTTCACATGTTACTTTAATGATTGATTCTCCAATTATGGTGCCGATTAATTTGGAAAATCCCACGTTGCATGGTTCTGCTGATATGGTATCTGATATGCATGTTGACCGTTTGAAGAGGAGGAGAGAGGATATTGGCAGTAGTGACCAAAGTGAGGTTGAGGCAGTGATTGGTGCTGATCATTTTTTATCGGTAGGCTCTGATTCCCAGGCCCACCGGGGCCAATAACGATTATTAGTTGGAACTGTCGAGACCCGAGTCACCTGAGTGCAGTTCCTACATTGAAGAACCTAATCCGGGCTTATAAATCGGAATATATTTCTGAATTTGGTGCCATTATTTCCTCTTGCAATGAATTACTTAGGTCTTTTTTTTTTGTCAAAACTCTCATGTGGAGCTCACTAGGAGACTAGCTAATATGGTTGCTCATAACTTAGTTAGGATTGATTATTAATGAAATGCAGTAATTTTTTCTTATAAAAAAATATATAAAAGGTTTAATATATATACACAGACAGTGTAGATATTTGTAGAGATATTTGAAGTATATCCACATCTAATTATATCTCATAACATAAATATTTGTAGAGATGTTTTATCAATTAATATAATAAAATGATATAGTGATGAAATATGATTAGACGTTAGTGTAAAAAAATTTTTTATTAAACTCATATATAAAATTAATTTTTTTTTTGGTGAATATGGGCCAAAATATGGGTCGGACATTTGTCTGTTCCTACATCTTTTCTGCTTAGCTGTCTCTTTATTTTCTTTTCGTTCTTCAAATAAAATTTGCACTCTTTAATTTGATGCCAGACTAGCAGCGGCGTGTGATTAACGTATTTCGTAAATTGTTCCCTGAATAACAACGTGTATCCAATCACACCCCATCGGTGGGCAAAAAAGCATGTGATGTGTAGATAAGTGTATGGTTATGGATATGATTGTAATTATGAATTCTCCACATAATTAATTGGTAGTTTTTTTCCTATAAGCCAAATGTATTAATATATCAGTAACCGTAATAATAAAAAAATTGAGTGTATCCAAACACAAAACTCTTTACAGCGATATGAATAATATGAAATTCATATTTAAGTTCTATTCGAGAAACCATTGAGCTTATCTTTGAGTTAACTGTCAACGCTTTAAGACACAGGGAGAAAAGAACACAAAAAAAAAAAAAAAAAATTGTCATTGCTCAGTTAAGACCAAAACCAATATGAGTTGATAAGTTTGGTATGAGAATTCATTTCAATATTTGCATCTGACTTTTTATTATTTTATGTTTATTTGTTAGAGGAATAAAATTTGTAGGATTCTCGTCATTCAAAGACAAGGCTTTACTGCACAATGCACAAATTGGATAATAATGATCATGTACATTTGTGTATTGTATGCTAACAAGAAGAATATTGCTACATAAATAATTAGTTCTACATCAATAAAAAATCCTGTTTCTTTTGCATTACTGGAACATCTTTACATTTGTGTTATCAACATCTTTATACACATTCTTCTCTAATTAAATAACTTGGCAAACATTTTTCTAGCAGATAATAGGACATATTAGCCGTGTTTTTTTGTATGGTCAATAACATACTTTAAGAACAGTGTCCCTTTTTTCTAGGTGTTTCTAATAGTGGGTTTGAATTAGTTTATTTTATATTAAGATTATCTTATTAATCAAAAACTTTTTGTGATAAGTTTTTAATAAAGTTGGCTTATGCAAAAGTCATGTCTATTAATTTGTTAAATTGCTGGGAATATAAAAGCAACAGGAATATCAGTAATCATTTGGCAAAAGCCCTGAACCATATGCCACCTTGGAGTTCTGTATCTGTGAGTTCAGTTTATTCTTCACTTACCTCTGAGATCAATCAAACTCAAAGTCTTTGGTGGTTCCCATAATCCCATCACTCTTAAGCATTTCTGCTTCTTTCTAAATTCAACTTTATTGTTGAACTGAGACCTAAGGTGAGTAGTCTAAACTCTAATGCTCCTATTTTTACTTCTTTTGGTAATTGGTTCCTCTAGCCATGTATCATCAACAAGTAACTAATATATAATTGTTGGAAATATGAAAAGGGGTTTCAGGATTCAAGGTAATGGATGTTCAAGCACTCAGAGATAAAAGCTGTAGGGATTGTCACACAACCACAACCCCTCTATGGAGAGCTGGTCCAGATGGGCCAAGGGTAAGTAAAATTGTAAACAAAATTCAATGATTCAATCACATAAAAGTTTCTTATCTTTGGACTACTAATTAGATTATCACTTCACTATTATGATTTTAATGTTGGTTTTTTTTCTTTTTTTAATTATCTTTTTTCACTGTTTTCAGTCTCTTTGCAATGCATGTGGGCTAAGATACAGAAAAAGGACAAGGGCTCTGCAAGGATTGGATAAAGGAAGAACAAAAAAAAGCAGAAAGAGGAATAGAACAAGAAGAAGAAGGAGTTTCAAGTTAAAAGAGGAAGAAGAAGCAGCTATATTGTTGATGACTCTTTCTTGTGGTTCTCTCTGTACTTATTAGAACTACAGATAGATGAATGAGAACAAGAAAAAATCAGTTGCTCAATGTAAAGTGTTAAATGCTCTTTATTTGGTTCATTTCTTCTGGGATGTTCAGATTTGTAAACATAAAATCCATTTCCATTACATTAGAACAAATAATATTAATCATTGTGTTTGTGCTCTGGCATGAAATTGTCTCATAGCACAAGAAACAACTAGTAGAAATTAGCTATCTATTCAATTCCAATTCTTGTTTGATTCATTTGTCGTTCTTACAAACTAGTGCATACAGGATACAGATTCCTTGCAGACACTCACTCCTATCTCTCTCTACTTGTATTTTTTTACTATTTCTATGAGCAAAGCAAATTAATGGTTGGAAGTGTGAGCAAATCCAATAATGATAGAATGATTAACTGCGTGAATGTGAGATTTTGACAACAGAAAACCCGGGTCCCGCACACGGTGCTTCTGTGTTTCAGATACCAAATTTTTACTTTAAAAAAGGGGGCATATCCAACTTTATAACGTGGTATGTGTATTTATGCTGTTTAGTGAGTCTTATCTGAGAGGGGAAGTAAGGAAAAGGAAAGATTGATGAGAATCATTCCCTTGTTTGTGAGTGTAAAAAATTGAAGGGGATGGTTTTGAGGATTTTAGAAAACCCTCTAAACCCCTCCTCACCTCAATTTTTTGGTTTATCCCAATTTGGGGTTTTTTAAGAGTTTACCCCCAATCTTTAGAGGAAAGGGAATAAATTTTTTTTTTTGCATTAGTATTAATTTTTTTTGAAAGGTGTATTAATATTATTTAAAAAATATTACTTATGTTAATTTTCTAAAATAAAGATAAAATTGTAAAAGTATGTTATAAATCCTTCATTTATTTCCCCTCTTACAATATGCACTCACAAACAAAGTGGAGAATAATACTCTCATCCCTCTCCCCTCCCTCTCCCTCTCCCTCTCCCTTCATTCCCTTTTGATCTCCTCCCTTTTCTCTCCCTCCAAACTCACAAACAAAGCCTAAGTAAAAATATACAAATTAATTTTTATAATATATAAAAGTGTACAGGTTGTATCAAAATGAAAAATTATACTCAATTCTCTTTTTGAAGGAGCGGAAAAGGATGAGGACATTCTTCATTATTGTGGAAGATTTGAATACAATGAGTTTGATCTAAATGTCTCTGCCATTTGTAGGAAGCAGATTTACTAAAAGAATTAGTTACATAAACAAAACAAGTAAAATTGACTTATAACTAACTCAAACTTAATTAATTGTAACTTAAGTATCCTGAGATTCTTCAAAATTACACTCACTACTCTTCATATTTTGAAAACTACATGAGTCTCCTTTATGTTTTGTTTGCTTTGGAAGAGAAAATGAAAAGAGAAAAAAAAATGGTAAGAAAAAGAATGTATTTTGTGGGTTGTTTGTTATGAGAGAAATATAAATAAAAAAAATGAGAATAAAGAAGTTGAGAGAAGTTAAAAAAAATGTATAAAATAACGTAAATGTCCCTTATCAAAAAATTTAAATATTATTTATTTTTTTAACAAATACTTTTTTATTTTAAGTATGTTAGATTTAAACTCAATAATCATATACAAGGCATGCTATCATAAATCTTAATTACGGAAACACAATAACCATATAAGCATACATCTCATATATCAACAACAACCACAACTTGATAATCTTAGGATCTACAACATGTTGGCTTATCAAAGATTATAGTAACATCTGGATCCGTTGCTAATGATCGATGTGCATTAACCTGAAACACGAAGAGGGAGGGAGAACCTTATGGTTCTTCCTCAACCGGGACTCTTTATGCCTTAGTTGCTCTTCAGATGGGGAGAAGAGGCAGTGTGCATTGCATCCAGTGTATTGGGGACCATAGTCTATATATAATGTGATGGTCAATTAGGGTTCTCATTATTCCAAAAGTGGTCATCAGTGACATCCACTCATATTTTGCACATCTCAAATAATTCATTTGATCAATTATCGAAATAGGCCCCAATTTGATAAATAGCTAATATAATTAATTGTCAATATCTGGCCACATTATGATATTGGAATAAAATATTCCAACAATCTCCCACTTGGATAGTATATCGTAATAATTATATCAGAGTTCTTTAGGCGCGCATCTGAATGCTCTTTATCCTTAGATTTCCTCTTTATAATCTGGTCCACCTCATACATCAATAATGGGACCATCGCGACTGTCGTCACTAACGTTTATTGTGACTATACCCCAGCGACCACCATATCAATCACTAGTGCAAAATATGCATTTAACATCTGAGTTTTAACATTGGTTTTAACAAAACCGATGTGAAAAAGGAGGCGGTGACATTTTTGAAATTAAACTGAAATATTTTAACATCGGTTATAATAAAAACCGATGTTAGCGGGTGCTGGCTCACATGCCTAGTCAAAGAGATGCTGGAAAATGTGTAACGGCCGTGATCAATTCTGGTTTATAGGAGCTGCCCTGTCACGGCCGTGAGTTCCATCACGGCTAGGCAACGCCCCCCCTTTGGGGCATTACTTACGTAACATATGCGGAATTTAAATTAAAAGATAATTTGCTGATGCTTTCAGAAAATAATTTATATAAGTATACAAGTGTCAGAAATTGGGTATAAAAATTTTGTCACGACTCCTAAGCCTTGATTGGCACACAGACTTACTATCATAGTATGGCAAGCCTATTTAATTTAAAGAATATACTTGAATAAAAGCTAGTATTTTACGAAAATTTCGACAGAGTCTCCTCTCGTAATTCGGACATCCTGGTAAAAGGACACCGCTAAAATAATTACATTTTCATTCCGTAATTCCAGTTACACCAAATACAACCAGGCATTAATATGCTAAAGATAGTTATATCAATTAGCTATACATGACCAAAAGGAAAAGTTTAAGTTTTCATTCAAAAGAGACGCTCTCCGAGCCATAAACATTCCGTTTTAAAATATAGACTCTCTGAGTCATGCTCATGCATACTTATCAAAAATCCAAGTCTCAAACCCTAAGCTGGTCATTCTAAAAGTTATTCCTGAGAAGAACTCACGTGATCGTTCCACACTCAAATACTTCATCAAGCAACTAGATCTAAGTCTCTCGAGTGACTTAGGAAGACTCCTCTGCACATCTGTACTAAAACACCCAGGGTACAATAGCAAACCAGAAGAAACCTGATATGTTTGTAAGGGTGAGATACCGACAAATGGATATATCACACAACAACCATATACATGATACATACATCACATAATCATATAAGCAGTTAAATCATGCATATACATAACATAACAGTGTTATATCAAAGGGTCTCAAACCCGCACAGTCAATCTTTTGAAAATATGCATGACACTTCAATATCAGGCTCTAACTTAATCTCATGAGATATCAACACCGTTTTTCACTGGAGAAGAATTAGAGTTGGTCAATCTCTAGCCCACCGGGCAGTTGCCTCCTTACCCTCATGCATTAAGGTCTCAGGACGAGCAACGTCACATGTGCCTCTTCACTCGGTTTACAAGGACAGACTCCCAGATACCATCTTTGTATCTGATATATATCAATAGCACGTCTGCTTGGGGAAATGCACATGAGAAAATATTTTATTTAAAAGGTTTTCTTTGTGTTCATTCTTTTTCGCTGTCGCAGCTCAAAGCTAACGACTTAATCATCATTTCCCCATCACTTGAAAACTTAGGAACATAGGACACACAGTCCGAATGCTCAATCACAACGCCCGAGACCGATGCACCAGTCCTAGGCTTGTGGTCATAGAAAACAATTTTAACAATGTTCATCACACGTGGTTAGAAGACACAGTCCAACACAACGTGATTAGGACCTAAAGTCCACATTCACCTTTAACAATGTTCATCACACGCGGTTAAAAGACACAGTCCAACACAACGTGATTAGGACCTAAAGTCCATCACAACGAAATTAGAACGCACTGTCCTCAATTTCGAGAATTGGACTCTCAGTCCATAACATCATGAATAGGACTCATAGTCCCGAATTAACACTGATCCAAGATCACGTGCGCATAACTGAATACTAGAGGCGACGTCTCGCGTACTAGATTCTCTTTCTCAAGTATTTATTTTTCGTTCAGTGGAAATCAAATTCAAAACCGAATCCTCGATAACCTATCCAGGCTTATCGAAAAGTTTCTAAAATATTTAGGAAAACCTTTTCTTTGAAAATCTTTTATAAAGCATATTTGAAATACTTTTGTCTTTGAAATATTTCCCCCAATAGGATATTGCCAAATAACCTTGAAAGTTTTCACTTGAAGACACATAGTTCGAAAATGATTTTTCTCTTGTATAACAATAGTTCACCCAACCATTTCAACATTAAAAACAAGTACTTTAAGTTAATGAGCTTTTGGAAAAGAACACCAATCCCTTCATCTTCAAAGCTTATTAAGGTTTTTAATCCTTATAACAGATTGAGCACGACGCAAGTCCGCTTAGCAAACTTTCAATCAACAAAGAGATATATTATCAATTCAATGCCAATATCACAGTTGAAAGCAGTTCATCACATATATGCATTATAACATTTAGAACAAGTACAGTTCAACATCAGATAATAGCATAACAGTTCAAGTACATTAGGTAATCAAGTAAACTCAATCAACATATAAATATCCAGTTAAACACCTACACACATGCATACAGTTATTGAATATCCCTAGGCAAACTCCCCTTACCTTTGAAGACAAGTAAAGGATCCTCGTCTTAATACTCACATTAGCTCCAAGAGTGTAACTATCTACTCCATCAAGCAAGCATAGCCGTGTCAAACGTCTCAAAGAGGGAATCCAGCAACGCGCAACAACCAAAAATCAAGAAATCAATTTCACATGATCAAACACACATTCTAACTTTATCTAAACACTTAATCTAATTACCAAACAAGGTTATTTTTAAAGAAAATCATGTTTGAAGCTCACGCTTCCCAATACCCTTTAAGGAAATTTGTTTTGATTAAAAGATCATGAAAAGAACTTTGGAAATCATCCATTAAGAGTCCTAATTGCACTAAATCATAATTAATTTCACAAAAACATACCCAAATTCAAATAAAATCAAATTGGGGGTTTAGGGCTCCTTATTAAAATTTAGGGAAAACTCAGAATAATGAAATCGGTTTAGGGAAACACAAATTCACAGTCCCAATCTCAGAAAACAACCTTAATTTTCAAGATTAAAATCTGAAATCAAAGGGTTAGGGTTAGGGTTTTAAAAATCCATTTGGGGGTTTTGAATCTGAGACACAAGAGAGGGTTTTGACTCACCCAATCTTGGAGACAACGTGAAGGTGGTGCTGTGGTGCTCCTCGCGGCGACGGCACGACGTCCAGCAGTGGTGGCCGTGTTCCTGTAACACCCAAGTACTCAAAACTTGAAGATAAGGCTAGGAGATGAAGGAAGGAACTTAAACTAACAAAGAGAGGTGAGAAACCACCATAAACGGCGGTCAAACCCACTTACCGCAATGGAGGGCGGTGGCGCGACGGAGTTGGACGGCTAGGCACGGTGATGGTCGTTCTCCTCCACGTTGGGTCGCGGTCGAAGCGCCTCCTAGGGGTGGTGTGCGCGGCTGGTGAAGGGAGGAGGAGAAGATCAAGCTTGAAGTTTAGGGAGATAGAAAAAGAAGAAGAAGAAGTGTGGAAGAAGAAGGAAGAAGAAAAGAGAAAGAAGAAAAAGAAAGAAAAAGTTGCAGAGAAGAAAAATGAAAAAGAGAGAGATAGCGTCGAGAAAGAGAGAGAGAAAAGAGAGAAAATGAGTTTTCAAACCAATTACTTAGTGATAGATACAAAATGAGTGATAAATATTAGGCCTAAAATAAACATGTTTTTACTTTTTAGAATCTAAAAATAAAGATTGATAAGGATATGTTTTCGAAATTCAAACTAAAGTAAAGATTAATAGTTGAACTGATCCACTAATAAAATACTCAGTCCAAAATTTAATCTCCGATTAAGGTCAAACCAAAATATTTTTAACTCTAAAATTAAATATAATAAATATATGAAAATGTTTTTCTCTTAATCATATTATTAAAATATTTTTCTGTACTGGTATAATAGTGACAATAACGTAAATTATTGTCTAGTAAACGTGCATTCACTGAAGTAATTCAGTGCTAACACACCCAATAAAATAATTTGAAAAGAGTAATTTAATTACTCAAACTAAACCACATAACAAAATAAACTTAAACATCTAAATAAAATAATTAATCATAGGTGTAAAAACTAGGGTGTTACATTACTACCCCTCTTAAAAAAATTTCGTCCTCGAAATTTCGTAGCTCAAAACTACACAGAATTTTGTAATCACACCTTAACCCTAAAATCTTACTTTGTATTCTCATCGCCTCATTCCTTTTATCTATAACTTTATAACAAGATCGATTCTTATACCATTTTATTTATCCTCGAGATTTCTCACTACCGCTTTATCCCCACTACCTTCGATATTTCATCTTAGTCTATTACACTTTCAAGAACAAAATCAACACTATCTTTACCATAACATCAATTAACCTTCTACTCAAGAGATGCAATCATAGTCTTAGTCCATTTAGGCTTAGTCTACTCTTCTAATCATATCAAATTAACACTTTTCAAGTCTCCAATCAAAACGTCGTAACATTCCTGAGTTGCACATGATATACTTTGCGCCAAAAACCTAAGAAATTCAATCTTATTAAAATTGAATCTTACCACATCCAACATAGTCCGTTCTCTTCTTAATTCCTCTCGGTCTTTTGCCTACTTCGATTTCATATCCTTCATTTGACTCTCATTTTCAATTTAGTTCTCAAGTCCCGTTAGTATCCCCCGGTTTAAGAAATTTCCCATGCATCTACCCTATTGCCCAAAGAAAATACACAACTCCTAACAATTCCTTCATCTAAAGGCAGGGCTCCATCACTTATGCAAGGAAATGCTTGTATCGTATATGCCCTTATCTTATTTATTTGCAGCCGAGAAAAGAGATTATAAAACAGAGTTTCTCTAAGGCCATAACCCCTAGGAGTTGCACCAAAACAAAGCCAAGAAATCCAGGTGGACACTCCCTAATGTCAATCTTGGATTTAAAATATCTAGTTTCCACTATGGATCATCAACCACATTTTTTTTTACCAAAATAAAACTTCAAAGATTATAAACATTTCACCGTAGCTTATCACACTCGAAAGACACAATCAAAACTTAATCACTTCTTGCCTCAAAAATTGTCTACTAGCAAAACTTCTTCAACACCTTATCCTCAAAATGAACATCAAGTTCAACCTTAACTCTATCACATATATCAACTTTCCACACAAAGCACACAATTATAGTCTTAGTTTTCTTTGAATATATTTCACCACTCCAAATTATATCATAGTCATTCATTTCAATCTTAAAGAATACGATTACATTTCTTCGTGCAACTACAACCAAAAGGAATCACTTCAGTTTGAATTATCCAAAACCATAATTCTTAAACTTTTTTAACAACTTAGTTTCACTCAAGAACTCCTCTTTACTATTTCCATTCAGCTTAAGGAAAACTACCCTATATATTTTTCCGTTAATCCTCGGACTCACTAAGTCAACATTAACCATAAACATTGATCACTACTCTAAATTCCTTTAATGATATATCTGTCTCGATCATGATAAAATCCATTGTAATCATCTCACTCAATGACGTTGAACTTAAGGGTCCTCATAGTACCATTCACATCTATACACTAACGAAACTCCTATCAACTCTGGTTCGTCCTACCATAGAGATGACAAAAATTTAGGTACCACACTATCTCCCAACTAACCTGCTAAGGATAGGTCACCTCATTCCTTATCCATCCCACTGAGGATGATCAATTGGACTTAGTCTCAACTTAGTCCTCAACACTTAAAGTAAATTCAACCGACACACGTTGATAAACTTCCGTTTTTCATCTGAAACAACACTTGAAGATACTCCATGAAGTCTTAACAATCCTCTGATACATTATTTGGTTCACTAACTCTGCTTGTGGATCTTAACTCGTAAGAAGATGTAGGCTTCACCAGTTGATCAACGATCACTTGAATTCAATCAAGACTCATATAGGTCTTCAGAAAACTTATAACAAAGATTGAAGGAATGTCAACATCTCAACAAGGAAGGTCTCAATTGTACATCTTGATGTGGAGATATCCAACTCACGACTGATGAGATAGGTCACACATCGACAACATTTGGAAAATACGTAGAACAAAAATGATCAATGACGAAAAGTACGGTCGAACCGCAATAAGACAAGACCTTGGTGATCATAAAAGAATTTCTCAAGAAAAGAAAATTTTTTCTGGATTTCACGTTCACATAAGCATAGAAAAGAATTTCATTAATTTGAAGGATATCGGAACATCCAGTATGGAAAAAGATCATTCCATCAGGTTCGTGGATGTAAAAATGCATGATCAATACACATTTACAAACATGAATCTAATAAAGTTCATTCTTCCACAAGAATCTTCCAGCGGATTTAAGGAATCAAAGGGTGAATAACTTCTAATCCAAAGAGGATTAATTCTTATTCTTAGTACAAGGAATTTACAAAATGATGACTTTCACCTCTACCAAAAATAGAAGTGACGAAACTAAGCTTCACCAAGAAACTTCTGCTATCACGAAATTATCTGTGTTATAACTCAAGAAATAGTCATAACCACTTCTTTCCACAAAATGTGAAAGTATCAAGACCAATGAATTCCGATAAATCAATTCACTCAAATGTCTAATACATCGAGGATTATTTAGAAGTGTGAGTACGACTTCTCACAAACAAAGAAATGAATAGCTGGAAATTAATGAATTAGCATAACTAATTCAGGAGTCCTGACAAATTTCAAATTAAAGTCAGAAAATACTTGTTCATAATTCGTCCTTTACTTAGTTGTCAGGAATCCAGACGGTGATACGAGCCTTCACACAACATTGGTGCTTCACAAGGAAAACACTCGGTCTAACAAACGGTTCAGACCACCGATCTTTCAGTTGAATTAGTCATCTAACTTGTTTTAACTTCGTAGGCAACATCCTACACAAAGCGACAGAGATCTGACCGAATCTAGAAACTAGATCAATCAAAAATTAATGTCCTTTGCTAACCATAAACCTAGAATATTTCCAGGGAACACTCCCGGAAAAACCCTTTACACAAGCACCTTGTTTTGAATATCAGACACGATTCGCAAGGATAATCGAATGTCATATTCGAACCCAAGTAACATTCAAGATCTAAGGTCTCCCAGGACATAAAGCCCTTGGAAAACCATCAAGAAACATATACTTGTGCGTCAACACACATTGCTTCAACAAGAAACAATTCAAACAAGAGCCAACCAGAGATGACACAACAAAACTTAACAGACCTATTCCCCAAAGATCCCGAAAGACTCGACCAGCTCTGATACCACCTTTAACCCCCCCCCCCCCCTTGGGGCATTACTTACGTAACACATGAGGAATTTAAATTAAAAGATAATTTGCTGGTGCTTTCGGAAAATAATTTATATAAGTATACAAGTGTCAGAAATTGGGTATAAAAATTTTGTCACGCCTCCTAAGCCTTGATTGGCACACAGACTTACTATCATAGTATGGCAAGCCTATTTAATTTAAAGAATATACTTGAATAAAAGCTAGTATTTTACGAAAATTTCGACAGAGTCTCCTCTGTAATTCGGACATCCCAGGTAAAAGGACACCTGCTAAAATAATTACATTTTCATTCCAGAATTCCAGTTACACCAAATACAACCAGGCATTAATATGCTAAAGATAGTTATATCAATTAGCTATACATGACCAAAAGGAAAAGTTTAAGTTTTCATTCAAAAGAGACGTTCTCCGAGCCATAAACATTTCGTTTTAAAATATAGACTCTCTGAGTCATGCTCATGCAAACTTATCAAAAATCCAAGTCTCAAACCCTAAGCTGGTCATTCTAAAAGTTATTCCTGAGAAGAACTCACGTGATCGTTCCACAATCAAATACTTCATCAAGCAACTAGATCTAAGTCTCTGAGTGACTTAGGAAGACTCCTCTGCACATCTGTACTAAAACACCCAAGGTACAATAACAAACCAGAAGAAACCTGATATGTTTGTAAGGGTGAGATACCGACAAATGGATATATCACACAACAACCATATACATGATACATACATCACATAATCATATAAGCAGTTAAATCATGCATATACATAACATAACAGTGTTATATCAAAGGGTCTCAAACCCGCACAGTCAATCTTTTGAAAATATGCATGACACTTCAATATCAGGCTCTAACTTAATCTCATGAGATATCAACACCGTTTTTCACTGGAGAAGAATTAGAGTTGGTCAATCTCTAGCCCACCGGCAGCTTGCCTCCTTACCCTCATGCATTAAGGTCTCGGGGACGAGCAACGTCACATGTGCCTCTTCACTCGGTTTACAAGGACAGACTCCCGGATACCATCTTTGTATCTCGATATATATCAATAGCACGTCTGCTGGGAAATGCACATGAGAAAATATTTTATTTAAAAGGTTTTCTTTGTGTTCATTCTTTTTCATTTATCGCACTCAAAGCTAACGACTTAATCATCATTTCCCCATCACTTGAAAACTTAGGAACATAGGACACACAATCAGAATGCTCAATCACAACGCCCGAGACCGATGCACCAATCCTAGGCTTGTGGTCATAGAAAACAATTTTAACAATGTTCATCACACGTGGTTAGAAGACACAGTCCAACACAACGTGATTAGGACCTAAAGTCCACATTCACCTTTAACAATGTTCATCACACGCGGTTAAAAGACACAGGTCAACACAACGTGATTAGGACCTAAAGTCCATCACAACGAAATTAGAACGCACTGTCCTCAATTTCGAGAATTGGACTCTCATCCATAACATCATGAATAGGACTCATAGTCCCGAATTAACACCGATCCAAGATCACGTGTGCATAATCGAATACTAGAGGCGACGTCTCGCGTACTAGATTCTCTTTCTCAAGTATTTATTTTTCGTTCAGTGGAAATCAAATTCAAAACCGAATCCTCGATAACCTATCCAGGCTTATCGAAAAGTTTCTAAAATATTTAGGAAAACCTTTTCTTTGAAAATCTTTTATAAAGCATCTTTGAAATACTTTTGTCTTTGAAATATTTCCCCCAATAGGATATTGCCAAATAACCTTGAAAGTTTTCACTTGAAGACACATAGTTCGAAAATGATTTTTCTCTTGTATAACAATAGTTCACCCAACCATTTCAACATTAAAAACAAGTACTTTAAGTTAATGAGCTTTTGGAAAAGAACACCAATCCCTTCATCTTCAAAGCTTATTAAGGTTTTTAATCCTTATAACAGTTGAGCACAGACGCAAGTCTAGCTTAGCAAACTTTCAATCAACAGCAGTATATATTATCAATTCAATGCCAATATCACAGTTGAAAGCAGTTCATCACATATATGCATTATAACATTTAGAACAAGTACAGTTCAACATCAGATAATAGCATAACAGTTCAAGTACATTAGGTAATCAAGTAAGCTCAATCAACATATAAATATCCAGTTAAACACCTACACACATGCATACAGTTATTGAATATCCCTAGGCAAACTCCCCTTACCTTTGAAGACAAGTAAAGGATCCTCGTCTTAATACTCACATTAGCTCCAAGAGTGTAACTATCTACTCCATCAAGCAAGCATAGCCGTGTCAAACGTCTCAGAGAGGGAATCCAGCAACGCGCAACAACCAAAAATCAAGAAATCAATTTCACATGATCAAACACACATTCTAACTTTATCTAAACACTTAATCTAATTACCAAACAAGGTTATTTTTAAAGAAAATCATGTTTGAAGCTCACGCTTCCCAATACCCTTTAAGGAAATTTACTTTGATTAAAAGATCATGAAAAGAACTTTGGAAATCATCCATTAAGAGTCCTAATTGCACTAAATCATAATTAATTTCACAAAAACATACCCAAATTCAAATAAAATCAAATTGGGGGTTTAGGGCTCCTTATTAAAATTTAGGGAAAACTCAGAATAATGAAATCGGTTTAGGGAAACACAAATTCACAGTCCCAATCTCAGAAAACAACCTTAATTTTCAAGATTAAAATCTGAAATCAAAGGGTTAGGGTTTTAAAAATCCATTTGGGGGTTTTGAATCTGAGACACAAGAGAGGGTTTTGACTCACCCAAGCTTGGAGACAACGTGAAGGTGGTGCTGTGGTGCTCCTCGCGGCGACGGCACGACGTCCAGCAGCGGTGGCCGTGTTCCTGTAACACCCAAGTACTCAAAACTTGAAGATAAGGCTAGGAGATGAAGGAAGGAACTTAAACTAACAAAGAGAGGTGAGAAACCACCATAAAACGGCGGTCAAACCCACTTACCGCAATGGAGGGCGGTGGCGCGACGGAGTTGGACGGCTAGGCACGGTGATGGTCGTTCTCCTCCACGTTGGGTCGCGGTCGAAGCGCCTCCTAGGGGTGGTGTGCGCGGCTGGTGAAGGGAGGAGGAGAAGATCAAGCTTGAAGTTTAGGGAGATAGAAAAAGAAGAAGAAGAAGTGTGGAAGAAGAAGGAAGAAGAAAAGAGAAAGAAGAAAAAGAAAGAAAAAGTTGCAGAGAAGAAAAGTGAAAAAGAGAGAGATAGCGTCGAGAAAGAGAGAGAGAAAAGAGAGAAAATGAGTTTTTAAACCAATTACTTAGTGATAGATACAAAATGAGTGATAAATATTAGGCCTAAAATAAACATGTTTTTACTTTTTAGAATCTAAAAATAAAGATTGATAAGGATATGTTTTCGAAATTCAAATTAGAGTAAAGATTAATAGTTGAACTGATCCACTAATAAAATACTCAGTCCAAAATTTAATCTCCGATTAAGGTCAAACCAAAATATTTTTAACTCTAAAATTAAATATAATAAATATATGAAAATGTTTTTCTCTTAATCATATTATTAAAATATTTTTCTGTACTGGTATAATAGTGACAATAACGTAAATTATTGTCTAGTAAACGTGCATTCACTGAAGTAATTCAGTGCTAACACACCCAATAAAATAATTTGAAAAGAGTAATTGAATTAGTCAAACTAAACCACATAACAAAATAAACTTAAACATCTAAATAAAATAATTAATCATAGGTGTAAAAACTAGGGTGTTACACTAGGTCGTGATACATTCTGATCTTCGGGGTCCTTCTCATCACGCCCGTGATGACTATCACGTCTGGGCCGTGATCCTTTCTGATCTTCTTGGGTTAGCTAATCACGGCCGTGACCACCGTCACAGTCTAGGCGTGATGACTTCTGGCTTTATTTGTCATTGGCCTTTTGCTCTTCCTTCTTTCTTAACCTGAAAACACTTGGCAAAACCATCAATTAGTGATCTTTCTTCTCTAAATCTCCTTAAGTTATTCAAAAACAAAATTCAAAAACAAATAGAAAAGGGAAAGAAAACTTGGGTTGCCTCCCAAGAAGCGCTTATTTACGGTCTTAAGCTTGACCGTCCCTCGAAATGCTGACGGATTATTATTTCGGAACTCTGACAAACCCCTATACTGCGGATCTGAAGCGTCGACTGGCCCAACATTAGGCTCGTTCCCGTTATCCCTCATCTGACGGAGAGTCTCCGTCTGCTCCTGCAGAACTCTGGTCATCTGAACCAAAGTCGCCGCAAGTGCATCCTTCGTCCGTCGCCTGTTAGTGGCCATAATCTGCATGCCACCAATCAAACACTGGGTTGATCAGGTCCAACACTTAAAAGAATAACATGCAGAAATTATAAATCTAACAAGCATCCTATGCGCCCAAGTTTGTTTTAGAAAAAGCCCCACTACCACAGGCCCGATTTTAGAATCGAACTGCTCTGATACCATAAATGTAATGCCCTTCGTTACATTAGTAACCCAAAATAAATTGTATAAAAATCCTTTAATACATTTATTTAAAATATGTTAATCATAAAAATTTTCTCAATTATATAAGTCTGGAAAATGTCTCATCTTAAATAAAGTAGTAATAATGTATCAAAGAAATAAATATAATATTAAATCCATACCTTTGAATACAACCAAATCAAAAGAAAAGCCTTAAAACCGGGCGTCTAACTACAATCCGAGAAGAAAAACTAAAAATAATAAACGATGTATGCATGGCACTCGTAAGCCATGCTACAATACTAACCAGCTAAGCTAAAAAGAAAGTAGTTCTTCAAGCCTCGGTGTCCGCAACAATGATGTCCTCGGGCTCTGAAAACAACACTTTTTAATGAGATATAAAATCTCAGTGAACAACAATACAGTTATAAAATATTTCGAAAATAGTGATGTTCTCAATGACACGTGCAACCTAAAAACTGTCCCTGGTACCCGCTAATTTTTCAAAATAATGTTCATAAAAAATACATTTAATTACAACAATCATATAACGACGACATAATCAAATATCATATATTAATTAAACAAAGTAACCACACATCACACAATAACACAATCATCCAGTGGCTCGGAAACCCCACTTCGTGCTGGTTTCTTGCCCAATTCGGTGACTCGAGAACCTCGTTAAATTGGTTCTTGCCCCTAGTCTGCGGTGACTCGGGAACCTCGTTCTAGAATTGATTCCTTGCCACCCTCTTTATGGTTACCCGAGAACCTCGTTCTAGAATTGATTCCTTGCCCCGATGGTGACTCGGGAATCTCGTTCTAGAATTGATTCCTTGCCACCCTCTTTGTGATGACCCGAGAACCTCGTTCTAGAATTGATTCTGTGCCCCATGGTGACTCGGGAATCCCATTTTAGAATTGACTCCTTGCCCCTATGGTAACCCGAGAACCTCGTAATTAAATGGGTTCCTTGCCTCCCATTAACGGTGACCCGAGAGCCTCGTTCATAAAATGGATTCCTTGTCCCATATCTTAATTTCAACATCCTATTAAATGACGATGTCAAAAGTCAATGCATCTATCTTAGGAGGCATGACAACAAACTTCACTCACATACATATATCATTTATATCTCGAATAGAACATGTCGAACATATTTTAAATTATAACAATCAAATATACTTATTCTCTTTTTAAACCATAAGCAAAATGGGATTTAATACATGCTATGACTAAGCTATTAAAGTTCAATTAAATAAAATTATATGCTCCCAGAAGGTAAAACCATGCGTCAGTGGGACACCAATGCCTATTGAATTGAACTTGGCATACAGGACTTCACAAAAGTAGTTAAAGAAAAAAAAATCTACTCCTGTGAGGTTTTGGACGTCTGAGATGAGAACTTTAGTGATTTTACCATCTGGCTTAAACACAAGAATTTCGTTCAAAGAACGATAAATTAGCAATAAACAATTTCTTTTAGATTTAGGGGAACATACTTACTACATCAGTTCATCCATCAATTAAAAAAAACTGTTAACACAAACAATCATTCGTATCATGGAGAGGGTTCGTAAAAAGTATTGTTACTCACCTCTCGAAGACTCCAATATGCTCTAAAAATTATTTATGATAAAACTAGTGCTTCCTTAAAAATTAATTTTCCCTTCACTGGCCTACTTGGATCTATGTATTGTAACAACTGTACTGCCAAAGAAAAGAAATGTCTTTCTCTCGTGGTCTCCTGTGCGGCGCGTCCGTCCCCTACCCGTGCGCAGTGAATATATATAGTGCATTAGGCATAGGTTATTTTAGATTTTAATTTTAATTTTAATTTTTTTTTAAACTTAAGAGTAATCAGGTACACCATTTACATATATATATATATATATGTGTGTGTGTGTGTGTGTGTGTGTGTGTGTGTGTGTGTGTGTTAATTCTCTTCTTCTTTTTTATATATTTATTTTAATTTAATATTTTCTTTTGTATTTACTAACCAATTCTAATAATTTTTATACTAATCTCGCCACTAAACCTCTTAATTATATTTTATTTTTATTAATCATTATTTTTTTTATAACTTAATCCTTTTTTTTCAAATTAATTATATTAGAATTTTAGGATGTTACATTTTCTCCCCTCCTTAAAGAATTTCGTCCCCGAAATTCATCTCATACACACGCACCTATTGTAACATATGTTATATTCAAAACATAAAGGTTATCATACATTAGATAATAAAATCTGGATATTGATGTACAATGTCCTCCTCCATCAAGACACATCCTAAGCCATTTTTTGATGCGTCGCAGTAAATCACAAAACTCACTAAGGGATCCGATATAGTTAAGACTGGTGATGACACCAATCTCCTCTTAAGCTCTTGGAACCCGTCCTCACATTCCTGGTCCCACACAAAAGGTTTCCCCTTCCTAGTCAACTGGGTCAAAGGTAAGGCTGATCTAGGGGACCCCTCAATGAACTTCCTATAATAACCTGCTAAGCATAAGAAACTTCCCACTTCGATTACTGTCTTAGGTTGTTCCCATTTTGACACCGTATCAAATTTAGAGGAATCAACCGCTACTCCATCCTTAGAGATGGTGTGTCCTAAAAACTTCACCTCGTCTAGCTAAGACTCACACTTCTCAGGTTTGGCATAAAGGCGCTCATCCCTCAAGATCTGCAACACCAACCTTAGGTGCCCCCCATGCTCTCTTGGTGTCCTAGAGTATATTAAAATATCATCTATGAAAACCACCTCAAACCTATCCAAAAAGGGCCTAAAGATCCGATTCATGTAGTCCATGAAAACGGCTGGGGCGTTGGTCACGCCAAAAGGCATCACTACATACTCATAGTACCCATACCTTGTTCTGAAAGTTGTCTTAGGGATGTCCTCACTTCTAACTCTGACATGATGGTATCCCGATCTTAGATCTACTTTGGAAAACACTGACCCTCCCCCCAACTGGTCTAAGAGGCCATCTATCCTAGGCAAGGGATATTTTTTCTTGATGGTTACCTTATTCAACTGCCTATAATCAACACACAACCTCATACTCCCATCTTTCTCTTACACTAAAAGCACTGGCGCTCCCCAAGGTGACACACTAGGCCTCATAAACCCCTTTTCTAACATCTCCTTTATTTGTTTCTTGAGCCCACTCAACTCTAAAGGTGTCATCCTATAGGGTGCTATGGATACAGGTCCACCCCCGGGTACTAGATCCATGGTAAACTCAATCTCTCATTCTGGAGGTAAACTAGAGACCTCATTAGGAAACACATCTGGAAAATCGCACACAACAGGTAATGCCGCTACATCACTTTCAACCTCTATCTTAGCAGAAAAAAGGAGAATGTATCCCTGAGCTCCCCCAACTAAGCACTTATGACAAGATGCAACAGATATAAAGCAATTTGATTTAGGGGAATCAACAGACATAGTTTGTGGAGCAAAAGATATGGTTCTACTAGAGCAATCAACAACAGCATTATTATGAGATAACCAACCAATGCCAAAAGTAATATCTAGACCCGACATAGGCAAACATATCAAATCAACACTATAAGTCAGGTCTTAAAACAACAAAGGACATTTCAGGCAAACAGAAGAAGTAATCAATATATCTTTAGCAGGAGTAGAAACACACAAATCATATGACAATTTAGAAACAGGCAACTCTAAGCATTTACCATATTTAAAAGATATGAATGAATGTGTTGCTCCCGAATCGAACAATATGATAATATCATGACCTTTAATAAAGCCCTTACCTTGGATCAAACCGTCAGATTCCTCACCCCCTCTCCTTGGATGGTAAAGACCCTTCCGTGGTTTTGTGTTCTGTTCTGAGATTGGCCTCCTGACTTGCACATCCTAGCAAAATGTCCAGTCTTTCCACAATTGTTGTAGGAGACTTGTGCCGCGGGGCACGTACGACCTTGGTGCTGCCATCCACATTTGTAGCATGTTGCTTCCTTATCACCTTGAATCTGCTTACCCTTAGTGATAGTAGGCACAGGTCGTAGGCTCTTCTGAAAGTTTCCTCCCTTGCTCTGGAACCTCTTGTCGTCGCTAAAGCTATTGTCTCTCGACTTCTCAGCCAAAACAGCTTGCATATTTCGCTCTGCCAATCTACACTTGTTTACCAAGATGGGGTAATCTCGAATCTCTAGGAGCCCAACAAGGCTCTACAGCTCTGACCTCAAGCCCTGTTCGAACTTGATTGCCTTCAAGTCACCATCAGGATTGTCCCTCACATATGAAGAGAACCTTGACAGGCTCTAAAACTTGGCAACATAATCTGCCACGGTCATGCTCCCCTGACGAACACTAGTGCAAAATATACTTTTAACATCGGGGGTTTAATATCGGTTTTCAGAAAACCGATGTGAAAAATGAGGCGGTGGCATTTTTGAAATTAAATTGAAATTTTTTAACATCGATAAAGTTTTTAACAACGGTTTCTAAAAACTCGATGTTGAAAATTGAACCACAAATAAAAAAATTTAAAAATGCATAATTAAACACGTCGTTTTTGCATTAACTGATGTGAAAATTTGTATGTTTTAACATCGATTTTTTAAAAACCGATGTGGAAAAACAAATAAAAAATTATCTAAATTATAACTTTTAACATCAGTTTTAGTAATAACTGATGTGTAAAACCTTATAACATTGGTTTTTTTTATAACCGATGTGTATTGTTATCTGTCATTTTTTTAATTCCTTCTTCCTCCTTTTCATTTTCGCGCTGCTATATAAGAGACCTTTTCATCTGTCCTTTTCATCTGTCATTTTTAATTCCCTCTTGCATGCCTGTGCTCACTCTCCCTCCTTTTCGTTTTGATTTCTTTGAATATTTGTGTCAGTTGCTATCATCATTTCACTCATCGCTGCCAGGAAAGGGTTCTGTGTTGCGGCTTCAGAGCAATCAAAGTGGAAAGTCCTGACCTCTAACCCCCACCCCACCCACATCGTTACTGGTTGCTGCACCTGCAACTTAAGGATACCCACCATTCCGTTCGTGCTTCCGTGAAGAGGACCGTTACTCACGACCGCAAAAAAACGAGAACCACCACTCCGGTCTCTTAGCATCTCACAACTCTGGTATGTTCTCTCTACTGAAAATATTGTGAGGCTAATGGAGAACTGCATCCATGTACAACTGCATGTCTAGGCTCTGTCATGAGTGTGTTAGTGCCTTGTTGTGACCCCTTTGATGAAGTTTGTGTCTTGAGTCCTTGTTTTGTGTATACTTGTGTTGTTCTGTGTGTGAAGTATTATAAAGTGTGAATCTGTGTCTAATCCACCATAGTGGAAATGGCTCCAAGACTGGATTTTTCCAATTGGTGGACAAAGGATACACAGAAAGGAACACCAGTATCACGCGTCACGACCGTGATGCTTGTCACGGCTAGGCAGTGACGGATTCTACCTTGGAGTTTGCTTCACTGGTTGGTCTGTCACGGCCGTGACCACCATCACGGCTAGGCCGTGATCGGTTCTTCCTGTGAGGGTCTGGTTCAGTTGGCATGTCACGGCCGTGATGGACATCACGGGCTGGCCGTGACCAGTTCTGACTTTTCCATTCTTTCTTTTAAGCTCTACTTGATCACGGTCGTGATGGCCGTCACGGCTAGCCCGTGATGGGCTCTATTTGACTCATTTTCTTCGCTTTTCAAGCCCCATCTTCATGCAAGCTACATAATTAGTAAAGCCTTAGTTTCCCGTTTGAGATGCAATACTATTGAGCACCCGTGTACGTGCTTAATGTACCGCTCATTGTGTTGGATCTTGAATTGTCCAAAGTTGGACAGTTTGGGAAAAAACTTTTTCTTAATTCAGTTAAAATAGTTATTCATTGATTCTAAGGTTATATACTTGATGAAAGTTCGTATTGATACATTTCCTTTCATTCTCCGGGTGCATACTTTATTGTGGTGGATGTCATCGCGTTCAAGTAGTGTACGTCGGAGACCGAAGGGAAATGCTGCCGAAATTTTGTCGAGTATGAGCATGAGAGTTAAGGACTAACTGTTAACTATTGATTCACCGGCAAGTGTACCGGGTCGTCGCAAGTAATAAAAACACGGTAAGAATTTACCGAGGTCGAACACAAGGATTGGGCTACCAATTCTACCAATTCGCGATAAATTCAATAGGTTTGGTTAAGTACAGAAAGTGGTTGTGGTTGGATAGAATATGGGATTGCAATCAAATTAACAAATCAATAAGGAATATGGTATTGAAATCTGGGATTAAAAGCATCTAAGGTCTCAAATCCACCTACCCAATCATGCATGGTACCCAAGTGATGATGATCCTCTCCCTAGGTTCAATTTTAATGTCAACCGGGACCCCCAATTTCTCCTAAATTCACTGTCGTGTTCAATAGGATGTATTCAACGATTTGGATTAATTACTTACCAGTCTCATAATCCTAATCCTCGAATTCTATTAATTCTTGTTCCCTATAAGGTTGCACCGATCTCCTACTCACTATCGTGCAATATTCGATCGATGATCCCAATTCATGTTCTAAAATGCGAATCATCGATCAGCCTCAACACGTTTAACTAGTCGATCATGCAAGCATATAATCGACACAATGAAATCAGAATTGGAAAACAAGAATTGGATTAAAGGAGAGAGATATACATCACATGAACATTATACCGCCATGGGTGGCTTCATTGATCCCTTAGACAAGGGGATTAGTTCCTCATGTCCGTAATGACGACAAACGTACAATCGGAATTCATCATAACCCTAAGTAAAGAAAGGAGAAGAGGGAGACGCAGCCCCAGAATAAGGATTCTAAAAGATCTACAATCTGTTCTGATGCCAAAAAGTCCTCAAATCTGTTCTGCACTGCCTTATTTATAGGGAGGCCACGCGTCACGGCCGTGATGGTCATCACGGCTAGGCCGTGACGGCTTCTGTTTCTGGCACTTTTGTGGAATTCAGACCCTCGTGATGCGAAGGGTGTCTCGCGACGCGAGCCTTCTTTTTACAGTCCATGATGTGAATCACGGCTAAGCCGTGACGGTCTCTAACTTGTGTGGGTTTTAGGTCACGGCCGTGATGTACATCACGGCTAGGCCGTGATGGTCTCTGTCTTGCAGGTCTTCATTATTCGCGAGGCGAGAATCGTCTCGCGGGGCGATACAGAATTGATGACGTTGCTGCTTAGCTGATCTTCATACTCGCGGGGCGAGCATCTCCAGAATGGCAATTTCCACTATTTCTTGACTTTCCTTGACTCCTGGAGCTTCACTTCTAACCTGAAACAATAAAAAGACACAAAAAGCATAATTCTATTCAAAATAGACTAAAAACTACTAAAAATGCCTAGAACGAGTAAAAGTCTACTTAGGAACAAAACAAGGTCAAATTTGGGCGAAAACGAGATTGAACTCGAATAATTAGCACGGAAACCACAGTCCATCTAGTTATAAAACTAGATAAGCCAGAGGCTTATCAAAACACCCCAAACTTAAACCTTGCTTGTCCCCAAGCAAGCTAAAACTCAAAAAGGACTCAAGACTTGGCAAGCTTAAGAGATTCAATCGATTTCGCACAAATTTTATGCAATCTTAACAAAACAGTTTTTCCTTCAATGATTTCCCCCTCTTGCATCAATGTAATCCCCACATTCATTTACTTTAAACAATTGAGAACTTCATCATTCATGCAATCATTAATCTAAGTTGAAGATCAGAGTCACACACAAAAGGAAGATCACCAATTTCAAACAATTGTCTTCCTCACAAGGGTATGTAAAATTTCACTCATTCACTCAAATTCGTCTAGGCTATCAACTTTTCACCCAATTTCACATATCAAGAGCACCTCCCATGAATTTGATTTTCATCTCAAAAATAGCTCCCACGGAAACATGTATGCAACATCAGAAGGTCTTTTAAAGGTTGTAATGGGGTCTGGCTATGAGTAGGATATTTAAGGATACTAGGCTTAAGTCCCTAGGAACTAGGAGAGCATGAGCATCTGACGCATATTCTACTCAAATTCCTTTTTCCATTTTTCTTTTTGCCTCGGGTGACTACAGCCTTTTCCTTGCTATTTTTTCTGTTTTGCCCATTTTCTTTTGGCTTTTTTTTTTGCCTTGGGTTTCAACCTTTATTTTTCTTTTTCTCAACCCAAAATGACACACCACCTTGTAGCCACCCCAAACTTAGTTCCTCACAACCCTTCTCTTGCTACGCTTCCATGCTCTCCTAATCCTAAGATTGGGTTGACATGGTTTTTCAGATTTTGGCTTCTAATATAGGGTCATCAAGAAACAATAGGCTAATTAGGCTCAAAGGGGCTAACTAGGGAACATGCATTAGGGATGGTTATTTTTAGGCCAAGTAGTTATTCAAAGAAAATTTGCCTAAATCATTTGATGCAACACATAAACATGCAAACCATGAAGAGATTCAAGCAAATTCGGGAAAGTGCAACATGAAAGTGATTCACAATCAAAAACAAAGTTGGAGGCTCAAATCCTCACATGGACATTTTGCAAATTGTTTGACCGAGATACAATTCCTAGTGTGTGCAGCCCCTCACCCCAAACTTATCATAAATCAAGTAATCACAATAAAATTCTCCAAGTTCAGTTTTCAATTTTTAACATGGAGATCAACTTTTCTAATTCCAGAACCTAGGGGAAATCATCAATGGTCAAAATAATATATGCAATCAATCTATGCTCAATTTAATTAAAATCCACAAGCTTGCCGACACACATTCATACATAAACTCTTGATCTTCTCAAATTATTCAAGAGCGACAAACAAAACAAAAACAAAGCAAAAGTGAGGAGAGGAGAAGGTGTTCCCTGATCAAGTTTCCATGGTTGCCTCCTCATCCAATTGGTCTCATGGGCTCCCTTCTGTTGCATAGCATCCTGGAAGAACTCCTGCAAATTAAAACCTTAGGTGCATATTCGCGAGGCGAGAGACAACTCGCGAGGCGAATCTGGAAAATTGTTATTCACACTTTCCAGAATAGCGATGCGAGTAGTATCTCGCGAGGCGAATCTGGAATTCCAACAGATGATGATGCCCAGAATCGCGAGGCGACAGTATACTCGCGGCGCGAGACAGAAAAGTGAGCAAGCCTCTGAGATTCAGGGCTTCTGTCTCGCGCGACCACTGTGGATTCGCGTGGCGAATCAAGCTTTTTTTTTTGGATAATATAAATGAAAATGACAGAAACTAAAACCAAAGGATGCCTAGCTTGGGTTGCCTCCCAAGTAGCGCTTGTTTAACGTCCCGAGCCTGACTCAAGTCACCCCAGAGGGTTAATCCAGAAAAAACACTTGCTTGCCAATTGGGACCGATTTCCCATGATAATGCTTTAGCCTTTGCCCGTTTACCTTGAAGTTGCCGGAAGCCCCTTCTAATTCCACTGCTCCGTGTGGGAAGACTTGTAGGATCTTGAAGGGTCCTGACCACCTCGATTTCAGGTTTCCAGGAAAGAGCCTCAACCTTGAATTATAAAGGAGTACCATTTGTCCGGGCTCAAACCTTCTAGGCAAGATGTGCTTGTCATGCCATGCCTTTGTCCGCTCCTTGTAGATTCTTGCATTTTCATAAGCCTGCATGCGGATCTCGGACAACTCATTCAGATCCAAAAGCCTCTTCTCACCGGATTTCGTCAAGTCAAAGTTGAGTTCTCGAATTGCCCAATAAGACTTCTCTTCCAACTCCACCGGTAGGTGGCATGCCTTTCCAAACACCAAGTTGTAGGGAGACCTTCCAATTGGAGTCTTGAAAGCGGTCCTATAAGCCCATAAAGCATCATCCAACTTTTTTGACCAATCCTTCTGTGAGGAGTTGACGGTTTTTTCAAGGATACGCTTCAACTCATGGTTGGATACCTCCACTTGCCCATTTGTTTGGGGATGATAAGGAGTAGCGACTCTATGCTTGACCCCATACTTCTCAAGAAGCTTGTGCAATTGATTGTTGCAAAAGTGGGATCCCCCATCACTAATCAACACTCTAGGGACCCCAAACCTCGAGAAGATATTGCGCCTTAGGAATTCCATGACTACTCGCGCATCATCCGTAGTTGTCGGGATTGCCTCTACCCACTTCGACACATAGTCCACAGCCCCCAGAATGTATTGGTAAGAGAAAGAGGGTGGGAATGGTCCCATGAAATCTATCCCCCACACATCAAAGAGCTCTACTTCAAGCATGCAATTCAAGGGAAGTTCATGCCGCTTAGAGATATTGCCAACTATTTGGCACCGATCACAGTTCTCAACAAAGGTATGGGCATCCTTGAAAAGCGTTGGCCAATAAAACCCGCTTTGGAGAATTTTTTATGCGGTCTTCTTTCCCCCATAGTGCCCACCATAATTCGAGCTATGACAACGCCACAACACGTTTCTGATCTGGTCATGGGGAATGCACCTCCTTAGGATCCCGTCTGAGCATTGCTTGAAAAGATATGGGTCCTCCCACACATAGTACTTTGCATCCGAGAAGAACTTCTTCCTTTGTTGACTAGTCCAACCTTGCGGAACCACATTTGAAGATTTGAAGTTGGCCATGTCCGCGAACCAAGGAAGGGAATTTTCAATAAGTGCAAACAGCTTTTCATCAGGAAATTCTTCCTTGATGTCTAACAACTCCTCCTTGGTGTCGGGATTGACCAGCCTAGATAAGTGGTCCGCCACACCATTCTCGGATCCCTTCCTGTCCTTAATCTCTAGGTCAAATTCCTGCAAAAGAAGAATCCACCGAATTAATCTAGGTTTGGCCTCTTGTTTTGCCATCAAGTGTTTTATGGCAGCATGATCGGTGAAAACAACAATCTTAGACCCCACAACGTAGGATCTAAACTTATCCAAAGCAAACACCACAGCAAGTAGTTCTTTCTCAGTGGTGGAATAATTAGCTTGTGCCTCATTCAAAACTTTACTTGCATAGTAAATGACATGAGCTAATTTTTCCACCCTTTGTCCCAAAACAGCCCCCACCGCATAATCACTGGCATCACACATGATTTCAAAAGGCAAATTCCAATTAGGTGCAGTGATTATGGATGCGGTGACAAGCATATTTTTCAAAACAGTGAAGGCATTTAAACAAGAAGCATTAAAATCAAAGGATACATCCTTCACAAGAAGGTCGCAAAGCGGCCTTGCGATTTTGGAGAAGTCCCTGATGAATCTCCGGTAGAACCCGACATGCCCCAAAAAACTCCTCACCCCCTTTACAGTGGTTGGTGGGGGAAGCTTCTCAATCAACTCAATCTTTGCCTTATCGACCTCAATCCCCCTTTGGGAGATTTTGTGCCCCAAGACTATACCTTCTTTGACCATGAAGTGGCATTTCTCCCAATTGAGCACAAGGTTAGTCTCTTGGCACCTTTTAAGCACCAAAGTCAAGTTCTTCAAGCAGTTGTCATATGAGGTCCCAAAGACCGAGAAGTCATCCATGAACACCTCAATGCATTTCTCCACCATGTCCGAGAAAATAGAAAGCATGCACCTTTGGAAAGTAGTAGGGGCGTTGCACAATCCAAAGGGCATCCTCCTATATGCAAAGACTCCATAGGGACAAGTGAAGGCCGTCTTCTCTTGGTCTTGAGGATCCACCACAATTTGATTATAGCCGGAGTAACCATCCAGAAAACAAGAGTACTCATATCCGGCTAACCTCTTAAGCATTTGATCAATGAAGGGGAGAGGGAAGTGATCCTTTCTCGTTGCTTCATTTAGTCTTCTGTAGTCGATACAAACTCTCCACCCCGTGATGGTCCTTGTTGGGATCAATTCATTGTTTTCATTGACCACCACGGTTGTTCCACCTTTCTTTGGGACCACATGAATTGGACTAACCCAATTGCTATCCGAGATTGGGTAGATGATCCCGGCATCTAAAAGTTTAATCACTTCCTTACGCACGGCTTCTTTCATGATGGGATTTAGCCGTCTTTGTGGTTGGACCACCGGCTTGTAACCATCCTCCATCAAAATTTTATGCATGCATAGGGAAGGGCTTATACCTTTTAGGTCCGAAATCTTCCACCCAATGGCGGATTTGTGTTCCCTCAGAACTCTCAACAGCTTCTCCTCTTCATCCTTTTTCAAGGCATTGCTAATGATTACCGGATATTGTCCCTTATCCTCCAAGAATGCATACCTTAAATGGGTTGGGAGTTGCTTCATCTCCGGAGTTTTGTTCTCTTCTTCCCTGCCTTCAGTGTCGAGCTTTTCCTTTGCACCTTCATCCCTTGGGAGACTCGGTAAGGCTTCCATGTGTTTCAAACACTCAAGATAATCCTCATCTCCCAAGGGGTCTTCTTCCTCACTATCATCATCATGGGATTTTACCAACACTTGTGCAAGTGATGAACCATGGGCTTCTCTAGTGGTATTTTCCTTGACAATTAAGTCCACCATATCCACTTGATAGACCTCCGACCTCTCAGCTGGGTGCTTCATTGCCTTGAAGACATTGAAGACTACATTCTCATCTTGCACACGGAGGGTGAGCTTCCCTTGTTGCACATCAATCAAAGCACGCCCTGTGGCCAAGAAGGGCCTTCCCAATATGAGCGTAATCTCGGCGTCTTCATCCATATCAAGCACCACAAAATCTGCCGGAAATATGAATTTATCCACCTTCACTAGCAAGCCTTCGACCACCCCATAAGGATATTTTATAGAGCGATCGGCTAGCTGGAGTGACATCCGTGTATCCTTGGCTTCCTTGATCCCCAACTTCTTCATCATAGAGAGGGGCATCAAATTGATGCTTGCCCCTAGATCACACAACGCCTTCCCTATATTCATCTCCCTAATAGTGCAAGGTATCGAAAAAGAACCGGGATCCTTCAACTTTGGAGGGAGTTTTCTTTGAAGGATGGCACTGCACTCCTCGGTCAAAGCAACCGTTTCCTCATCCACTATTTTCCGCTTCTTGGAGAGAAGTTCTTTCATAAATCGGGCATAAGACGACATTTGTTCCAAGGCTTCCGCAAATGGAATGTTGATCTGAAGTTTGCGGAAGACATCAAGGTATTTATTGAATCGCTTCTCCTCTGTTGAGGCTTTTTCAATCTTTTTTGGATACGGTACCCTCATGTAGGGCGGGAGGTCTTGGGGTTCAACCCATTTCGTCCTTCGGAACTCTTCATCCACAAGTTTCAGCCTTCCCCCTTGCTCCGGTGCCTTGTCACTTGCCAACTCCTCTTTCTTAGGTTGTTCTTCCTCAACATGTGGTGGTTTCGAGACCTCAACTTCCTGAGAACTAGTTGCACCCCTATTATATTCCAACACTCTACCGCTTCTAGTTGTCACGGCATTGCATTGGTTCTTAGGGTTGTTCTCGGTATCACCTGGGAAAGTGCCTGGGAGACGCTCATTTAGTTGCTTCGCGAGCTGAGCTATCTGCGTCTCAAGATTCTGAATTGCCGACCCTGTATGAGTCGCCAACTTGTCAATGGCAGTGTTTGTGTTGATTGACGATTTCTCCACTGTTGCACTCATCTTCTCAAAAGCCAGCTCCCACGGTTGTCTTCCACTATCTGTTAGTTGCAATTGATTAGTCCCTGGACGAGCCTGTTGAGTATTGCGCTGCTGGATCCCAATGTTTGGCCTCAGACCCTGTTGAGGTTGTTGTTGCCCGGCTAGACCACCACTAGCATTACTCCAAGCGAAACCCGGATGGTCTCTCCTCATATACCCCCTATTCTGATTCTGACTGTAGTCATTCTGTATGTTCCTCTGATAGTTGTTCTGGGGCACAGTGTCATAGAAGTTGTGGCATGAGTCCACATGTTCCTGAGAGAAGTTGAGCGGACAACTATGAGTGTCATGATCTCCATTACAATTGTCACAACCCGGAGGCATCCCCTCATGTATCACATTAACCCTTTTGTTTCCTGACAAAGCCTCATTCTGCATCTTCAACAATCTTTTTTGGTCGAGAATGGCTTCCATTGTCGCTGAACTGATTCCACTTGAGGTTTCCCTACCACGGTTGTAATCATTATATGACATCTTTTCCAATAATTCCCATCCATCCTCAGCTGATAAATAGGAAAAAGAACCGCCAGCTGCGGCATCACAATTCATCTGATAGCGTCCCCTCAACCCGTTAAAGAAATACTGAACTTTGGAGACCGGGTCAAAGAACGCTGAAGGGCATCTTCTCAGGAGCCCGTTGTACCTCTCCCAGGCCTCATTATAGGTTTCATCTTCTGTCTTCCTGAAGGATGTGACGGCAATTCTTGCTTGTGTCGCTTTTTGAGGGGGAAATATTTGGTTAGGAACTTTTGTGCCATTTGCTCCCAAGTTCTGATACTGTTCCTATCCAAGCTGTCAACCCAATCGCGAGCGACATCCCTAATAGAGAGAGGGAAAAGCCGCAAGCGAAACTCATCTTGTGAGACTCCTCTTGTCTTCTGTAAGTCACAAGCTTCAAGGAAGCGAGTGATGTGTCTATGAGGGTCCTGTTTGCCACTCCCATCAAACTGATTCTCACGGATCTGGAATGTAACACATCCCTCCACTCTGAAGGAGTCTGTATTCAGGTTGCCCCTCACGATAGAAGAATCACAATCACCCAAGCTGGGTAGATCGTACTCGAAGAGAGGCTTGTAACGAGGAGGAGGCGGGTTTTCTTCGGCCATGTCCTCAAGATTAATCGCTTCAAGCCTCTTTCTTTCTCTGACTTCCTTCCTTAAGCGCTTCTCAGTCTTGGTGATCTCTGAATCAAATAGCAGGTCCTCTTGTGAAAGGGTACCTCGCATACAAAAACACGGCAAGACCAAGTGGAATCAAAGAAGTAGAGAGAAATAATAGCAATTAAATAAAAGAAAATAAAAATGAAAGTCAGCTTAACCAAACAACCGAATTTCCTAAAAATTAGGAAAATTGGTTGTGCCAATCCCCGGCAACGGTGCCAAAAACTTGTTGATTCAGTGTACCGGGTCGTCGCAAGTAATAAAAACACGGTAAGAATTTACCGAGGTCGAACACAAGGATTGGGCTACCAATTCTACCAATTCGCGAGAAATTCAATAGGTTTGGTTAAGTACAGAAAGTGGTTGTGGTTGGAGAGAATATGGGATTGCAATCAAATTAACAAATCAATAAGGAATATGGTATTGAAATCTGGGATTAAAAGCATCTAAGGTCTCAAATCCACCTACCCAATCATGCATGGTACCCAAGTGATGATGATCCTCTCCCTAGGTTCAATTTTAATGTCAACCGGGACCCCCAATTTCTCCTAAATTCACTGTCGTGCTCAATAGGATGTATTCAACGATTTGGATTAATTACTTACCAGTCTCATAATCCTAATCCTCGAATTCTATTAATTCTTGTTCCCTATAAGGTTGCACCGATCTCCTACTTACTATCGTGCAATATTCGATCGATGATCCCAATTCAAGTTCTAAAACGCGAATCGCCGATCAGTCTCAACACGTTTAACTAGTCGATCACGCAAGCATATAATCGACACAATGAAATCAGAATTGGAAAACAAGAATTGGATTAAAGGAGAGAGATATACATCACATGAACACTATACCGTCATGGGTGGCTTCATTGATCCCTTAGACAAGGGGATTAGTTCCTCATGTCCGTAATGACGAAAAACGTACAATCGGAATTCATCATAACCCTAAGTAAAGAAAGGAGAAGAGGGAGACGCAGCCCCAGAATAAGGATTCTAAAAGATCTACAATCTGTTCTGATGCCAAAAAGTCCTCAAATCTGTTCTGCACTGCCTTATTTATAAGGAGGCCACGCGTCACGGCCGTGATGGTCATCACGGCTAGGCCGTGACGGCTTCTGTTTCTGGCACTTTTGTGGAATTCAGACCCTCGCGACGCGAAGGGTGTCTCACGACGCGAGCCTTCTTTTTACAGCCCATGATGTGAATCACGGTTAAGCAGTGACGGTCTCTGACTTGTGTGGGTTTTAGGTCACGGCCGTGATGTACATCACGGCTAGGCCGTGATGGTCTCTGTCTTGCAGGTCTTCATTATTCGCGAGGCGAGAATCGTCTCGCGGGGCGAGACAGAATTGATGACGTTGCTGCTTAGCTGATCTTCATACTCGCGAGGTGAGAATACACTCGCGGGGCGAGCATCTCCAGAATGGCAATTTCCACTATTTCTTGACTTTCCTTGACTCCTGGAGCTTCACTTCTAACCTGAAACAATAAAAAGACACAAAAAGCGTAATTCTATTCAAAATAGACTAAAAACTACTAAAAATGCCTAGAACGAGTAAAAGTCTACTTAGGAACAAAACAAGGTCAAATTTGGGCGAAAACGAGATTGAACTCGAATAATTAGCACGGAAACCACAGTCCATCTAGTTATAAAACTAGATAAGCCAGAGGCTTATCATTAACCGAATGTTGAAAAAGTTTCTTCTCGAATGGGATAGGGTCATACCCTGTCATAAGAAGTGGTTGATGAATATGTTGGACTAAGTACGAAGTTATTGGTTTAGTCATGGATCGCGGTTTGATGAATGCTAGACGGACAAGTGATAAGTATGAGGATGGAGTGGAAGATTTTCTACAGTTTGCAAAAACAAATGCTCCTGATAGTGGTAACGGAAGGTTTTATTGTCGTTGTGTTAACTGCTTGAATGAGGGACGACTAGAAGCTGAGGAGATACGTGATCATCTTATTTGTGAGGGGATTTGCAAGAGTTATACAACATGGATATGTCATGGTGAATCGTTAGACAGGCCGAGGGTGTCGGATAGAGAGGAAGTTGATGACGTGGAAATGGACGATGGACTAGAGGACATGATCCGTGATGTTGGGCAAGAGTCTTTTCGGCGCGCACATGTGTATGATACTTTGTGTAGTGATGCGGAAGTGGCTTTGTATCCGGGGTGCACTAATTTCACACAGTTGTCAGCGGTGTTAAGATTGTTCAATGTGAAGGCAAGAAATGGGTGGAGCGATAAAAGCTTTATCGAATTGCTTGAGTTGTTTAAAGACATGCTTCCAGAAGGCAACACATTGCCATCTCGAAACTATGAGGCGAATAAGATATTGTGTTTGATGGGTATGGAGTATAATAAAATACACGCTTGCCCCAATGATTGCATATTGTACAGGAAAGAGTTTGAAGAGATGCACGAGTGCCCCAGGTGTGGGGTATCACGCTACAAAGTGAAGGATGGTGATTCTAATTGTGATGTAGTCACCAAAGGTCCTCCTGCGAAGGTGTTATGGTATCTTCCCGTGATTCCGCGGTTCAAGCGATTGTTTGCTAATGTAAATGACGCAAAGAACATTAGATGGCATGCAGATGAGAGGAAGTGTGATGGACAGCTTCGGCATCCGGCCGATTCTTTACAATGGAAGAGAATTGATAGTTTGTTTCCGGATTTCAGCAATGAGCCCAGAAACCTCAGGCTTGGACTTGCTACCAGTGGAATGAATCCATATGGAAACTTAAGTAGTATTCATAGTTCATGGCCTGTTCTCCTGGTAATTTACAACCCGTCTCCTTGGTTGTGCATGAAGCGCAAATACATTATGTTAAGTATGAAGATTTCGGGTCCTAAACAGCCAGGAAATGATATTGATGTTTATCTGAGTCCCTTGATTGAAAACTTAAGAATGTTGTGGGATGAAGGCGTTGATGTGATCGACGAGTATTGCCGTGAGACATTCAGATTGCGTGCCATGTTATTTTGCGCCATCAATGACTTTCCAGCATACGGGAACCTGTGTGGGTACAGTGTTAAGGGGCATAAATCATGTCCAATATGTGAAGAAGGTACATGTTACCATCAACTGCAACATGGAAGGAAGACAGTTTACCTTGGGCATCGGAGATTTCTCCGACGTAATCATCCTTATCGTAGATTGAGAAAAGCTTTCAATGGACTTCCAGAGAATGAAATTGCTCCGGTGGCCTTGACTGGAGAGCAAGTTTATGAAAGGATGAACAACACTAATGTTATCTATGGGAAGACCCAGAAGAAGGCTACCAAGAAGAAAATATGGAAGAAGAGGTCGATCTTCTTTGATCTTCCATACTGGTGCAAGCTTGATGTAAGACATTGTATTGATGTTATGCATGTGGAGAAAAACGTGTGTGACAGTTTAATCAGAACGATTCTCAACATTCAAGGCAAGACAAAGGATGGTGTGAATGCTCGTCTGGATCTAGTTGCGATGGGTATACGAGAGCAGTTAGCTCCACTTAAAGTGGGGGATAAGAAGACTTATTTGCCCCCAGCATGTCATACTTTATCAAAAAAAAAAAAAGAAGTTTCTGTGAATGTCTACAGGGAGTCAAAGTGCCACAGGGTTACTCTTCAAATATCAAAAGACTTGTCTCAATGAAAGATCTCAAATTAGTTGGCTTAAAGTCTCATGATTGTCATGTCTTGATGCAACAACTACTACCGGTGGCCATTCGTGACATATTGCATAAAAAAGTCAGACATGCCATTACTAGGTTATGCTTATTCTTCAATGCTATATGTAGCAAGGTCATTGACACTAAAAAGTTGGATGACTTGGAAAATGAGGCAGCCATTATCTCGTGCCAATTGGAGATGTATTTTCCACCTTCATTTTTTGACATCATGGTTCATTTGATTGTTCATCTAGTGAGGGGGATTAGATTGTGCGGCCCCGTTGAGTTTTGTACAGATTACATGTCAGAAGCAGAACCTGTAGGGCTTCCGAAGTCTCGTCACGAAGGAAGATATGATGGTAAGGGTACACGAGGTATCACTGTTAAGAGCATGGATCGGGAGGAAGTGCTTCAAGCACATTTGTATATATTGAATAACACTGATGAGGTTGAACCATACTTATGTGAGCACAAAAGCATCATCAATGAAACTTACCCTAGAATGAATGAAAAATGGTGTTTGAACAAGCATAACAAGACTTTATTTCACTGGTTTAAAGAAAAAATTGCAAAGGATGGTATTGCTTATGATACATTAAAATGGCTAGCACAGGGGCCTAACTTTGATGTCATATGCTGGAATGGGTACGATATCAATAAGTTTTCTTTCTATACAAAGTCCTAGGATGACAAAAGTACTATGCAAAACAGTGGGGTTATGGTCATCGCTGAGTCCATGCATTTCTCTAGTTCGAAAGATAAAAACCTTGTTATGGCATCCGTTTCATACTTTGGAATCATTGAAGAGATATGGGAGGTTGATTACACAAAGTTTAGAGTACCTGTTTTTAAATGTCAGTGGGTCGACAGTAACAATGGTGTGCAAACCGATGCGTTAGGATTCAAATTGGTGGACCTTAATAAGGTAGGTAATAAAGATGATCCTTTCATCATGGCATTCCAAGCAAAACAAGTGTTTTATATCCGTGATCCTTCTAACAAAAGGTGGTCAGTGGTTCTTCAGGGAAAAAACATGTGTAATGGTAGTGAGGGAAATCAAGATTCAACTCTTGATATTTCTGATACTCCTTCTTTCTCAACACGAGTGCCTAATTTCAATGAGGAAAATGAAGTGGATGATGATGTACATGCTACTCGTAATGATCACCAAGAAGGGTTATGGGAGAATTTTACTAATTGACCACAAAGTAAGTTTAGTTTGAGTTATGTTTAAAGGCATATTATATGTTTACGTTGATATTTATAAGTTATGTTTACGTACGTTGATCGATATTTATAAGTTATGTATGATATTTATCCTGACATACTAACAAGTTTTTTTTTTTTGTTTAAACAGGTATACATGGCTGATCCTGAGGATATCCCTCCTTCATGCAGCGGGTCGGAGACCCCTTTTACGGGTAGAAAGGGTAGACCTGCCACACAAATGAGGAATTTGACTGCCAACCATGGTTCAAATCAAAGGATAAGAATAGACTTTGATAATAACCTCAATCCTATTGGGTCAATGGCAGAGCAGTTTAACAGTTTTGTGGCGACCCTTGCTAGGAGCAGGCCTAGTATACTCATTGATAATTGGAAAGATGTACCGGCGGACGTGAAGGATCAGATATGGGAGAGTATTCTGGTATCTATACTTTTACGTCCTGTGTTTGTCTGTATCTACTTTATTTTAATCTTACTAATATCATACAATAATTCGTTGATTCTTTTGGTCTTAATGTAGCTCACCTTTGACATACCGGATACGATGGTTATGAAGAAGCGTTTGCTAAAGTATAAAAAATAACACAATCCGTCTGAAATCCGTCCGAAATTTTCGGAAAATTTCCGACGAAAACATGTCCGTCCGAAAATTCAAGTTTTCTAATAGTGCGCGATCTCATTAGTTAAGGCGATTCCGAATATTCCCTGACTATGCTCGTTTATTCCGGGAATAAAGCTTCATTTTAATTCAAGGGCTCGAAGGTGAGTGGGCCGAATAGTGCTCGGCCCGTGATGGAACACCATCATTAATTTGGTCCTTCAGTGAAGATCTCGGCTTCATTCTTTGGACTCGAAGTTAGCCGGACCAAGCTAAAAGAATTGATTGAATTCATGAAGTAGATTGAATGAACTCAGTAATTGCATTTCTCAAGTGTTAGAATGCTTACAAGAGTTGCTTATATAGAGTACAAACTAGCTAACTTCCTAACTACTTTACTAACTGTGAGTTGAACTAACTAACCGTCTACCTATCAAACCTGTCAGAATAATAACTATAATATTAGAGTGTATCGTACACCCATGTGCAACACCTATGTACGACTTCTAGTTACATCCTTATTCATCGTGCACCCATGTACAATACCTATGTACGACTTCTAGTTACATCCTTATTCATGTTAATACACAGGTGTATAAACTGTTAAGTATTATCCAATACGAACACTTATCGGTCCATGTTAGAACAAAAACAAAATTTGAATATACATGGTAATATATTATATAAATTTAAAATAAATATATAAATATACTATGAGTTAAATTGATATACACTGTCAGTATAAATGTTTTTTATATTGTCAACCAATAATAAATCGTCACATCATTGAATTTGTTTTGATTCTTATGCAAATTATCTTAAAAGTCACTCATATCATAATTTGTGATTGGTCGACAGTATAAAAAACCTTACACTAACAATATATATCAATTAAACTCATTTATTGTATACAAATAAAACATATTATGTCAGTATCAAACTCAATACCACAAATATATGTCCATATATTCACATCGTAATGTGCTCCTTTTCTATTATTACCCAAGAGCATTCGAGAACCGCCCCTTCTGCCTACTTTTTTTTCTTTTCTTTTTAACATTTTTGCATAGGTTCTTCTGCCAAATTCTAGAGCCAGAGTTCTCTCAGTTGCTACAGAGATCTTGCCACATCAAATGTTTACACGTGTCATGAAAATTCCAGAAAGCTGTCCCCCACCATTATTTATTCTCTTTCTACGTTGTTCCTATCCTGTGTTGTGTTCCCAATCCCATCAACCTTATTAGTGCTTTTATCCATCCACTTCTTCAAATCCAATTCAGAAGTGTCATAAAATCACATCTAAACAGCAAAGCAAAAAACATGCAATCAAGACTAGCACATGCGGCAAGAAGATCCTCTTGGATCTCATTATCTTCACACAATCGCTTTACTCTAAATCGAGCATTTTGCTCTGCCATCCGTAGCCAGACCGCAGACCCAGCTATTCATTCCGGACAACTAGAAGCTGGCCCCGATGTTCACAAAGGAATAGCCCAGGTAAGTAATAACATTCATTTCCTCAAGCTAATAATAATTTTTATTTTTGATTTATTAATTAAAAACACATATATAGCAAGGTTTTAAATTATAGTATTCAATTATATAATTTTAAAATAACCTTCACAATCATATAACGATCATATTTTTTATTTGCAATTGCAGGGTACAAATAATGCCAGCCGTAGCCAGACAGCAGACCCAGCCATTCATTCTGGAGAGCTAGAAGCTGGCCCCGATGTTCACAAAGGACTAGCTCAGGTAAGTAATAGTAACATTCATTCCCTTAAGCTAATAATAAATTTTGAATTTTTAGAGCTTAATTTTAATTCTCGCCATTATAATTTTTTTTACACAACTAATTATAGATATTTCAAGTGTGACTCTTAATATAATTTCATTTTACTAAGTCAAAATATTTTTAATTATGCTATATTTTATAATTAGTTAACAAAATGTAAAAAAAATTGTATAATAACAAATAAATTAAGGATAAAATTAGGGATAATTTAATACATACATTAGGTATAGTTTTTTTTAAATGATTATAATATATGTAATTGTGTTTATCAATAAAAACATAACACATATACGAGTTGTTATTATATTTCAATTTTATTAGAAAATAATATTTAATGTATATGGAATAAAAATATTTGAACACATAATTTGGACATCTTACTTTATATAGACATCGTAGAACTTATGAATATCTTCAAAATAATAAAATACATGATAAAAAAAATAATAAATTAAATAAATTAAAAAAAAAAATTTATATGATATTGAATATTATACATGCGGGACTACCGCAATTTATAATCATATACGTACGTCTTTGCGTCTTTGCAGGGTACAAAGAGTAATGCCACAAATGTCAAGTTTGCTGAAACATCTGACATACCTAGTAAAGAAAACAAGGAGTCTCCAAAATTTCCAACTGAACCTTCCACGAAACTAAAGAGCACGGGGGTGAACCAAAGGCTAGACCCAAACGTTCAACAAAAGCGGAAGCAACGAACAATAGCCTTAGAAAACGTGAGTTGTGCTGGTCTAGATGGAACTCCATGGCCAAATGACACAAACAAGGAACAGAGAATTCAAGAAGAACAAAGAGACGACAACAAGGACTACTATGAACATCATAAAGCGTCACCCTTGTCGGAGTTGGAGTTCGCGGATTACCGGAAGCCCGTTACACGTGTCACCGACGCGGCACCGCGTGGAGATGTTATTGGGTGGCTGCCGGAGCAGCTTGACACGGCGGAGGACTCGCTGAGGAGGGCCACTGAGATATGGAAGCAGAATGCTTTGCGTGGTGACCCTGATTTGCCACATTCGAGGGTTCTTAGAGAGCTTCGTGGTGAAGATTTTTGAGAGAATCGATAATTTCCCCGTGTCCTGTATAAACGTGATTTATTTATTTTTTTACTCATGTATAAATGTGATTTTAATCAATGTAATAACTTTTTTTTTTTTACAAGAGGTATAATGTTCCGTCCAAATATCTCAAGTAGGAGATACTCGGCCGATGAAAGTTTAGTGGGAGTGTTTTGGAATTAGTTTGACAGAATTGGAATTTTGCTCCTACGTATCCAAATGGGAATCAAAGTCAACGTAGTTCTAAGTGAGGGGTTGTACCCCTATTTATAGAGATATTTTGGTGTAACAGTTTGAGTTGGACTGTTATTGAGATCCTATTTGTTAGGATCATATTGTTATTGCCGTTGGACAATGACAAGGATAAGGCTCCGAATTATACGGAGAGATATTTGGATCAGCGAGATATTCGGCCCAGTCAGTTGTGGCTGGATAGCTCGGGGTCGAGATATCTTCATCCGTGGTCTGCTGTGGAATAGGCCCGAGTAATCATCCTCTTGTGTCAAGTGCATTAATAGGTCTTCGGCTTTATGGGAGTTCGGGTTGGTCAAGGCCCATTTACAAGAATAAGCTTGGCCGTATTGACAAATCCTCGGCCTTATATTTTCGGCCAGTACACAAGCCCCCCGAGCTCTGAGCTTAAACAAGCGAAAGAGCTGACAAGTATTAAACCAAGCTTATACTTCGGCCACGTGGACCTTCGTATTTCCAGTATTTTCAAGGCTTGAACTCGGCCTTAATAATTCAATAACTCGAACTCGGCTTTTCATAATTTCAATGGCTCGAACTCGGCCTTAATAATTTAATGGCTCGTACTCGGCCTTTAGGCTCAAACTCGGCCTTTAGTAACTTCAATGGCTCGAACTCGACCTTAATAATTTAATGGCTCGTACTCGGCCTTTCGTAATTTCAATGGCTCGAACTCGACCTTAATAATTTAATGGCTCGTACTCGGCCTTTAGGCTCAAACTCGGTCTTTAATAACTTCAATGGCTCGAACTCGGCATTAATAATTTAATGGCTCGTACTCGGCCTTTAGGCTCAAACTCGGCCTTTAATAACTTCAATGGCTCGAACTCGGCCTTTAACAATTTAATTGGCTCGAACTAGGCCTTCAGGCTCAAACTTGGCCTTAACAATTTAATGGCTCGTACTCGGCCTTTAATAATTTAGTGGCTCGTACTCGGCCTTTAGGCTCAACCTTGACTTTTAACAATTTAATTGGCTCGAACTTGGCCTTTAGGCTCAAACTTGGCCTTTAACAATTTAATTGGCTCGAATTCGGTCTTTAGGCTCGAACTCGGCCTTAATAATTTAATGGCTCGTACTCGGCCTTTAATAATTTAGTGGCTCGTACTCGACCTTTAGGCTCAAACTTGGCCTTTAACAATTTAATTGGCTCGAACTCGGACTTTAGGCTCAAACTTGGCCTTTAACAATTTAATTGGCTCGAACTCGGCCTTAATAATTTAATGGCTCGTACTCGGCCTTTAATAATTTAGTGGCTCATACTCGGCCTTTAATAACTTCAATGGCTCGAACTCGGCCTTAATAATTTAATGGCTCGTACTCGGCCTTTAGGCTCAAACTTGGCCTTTAACAATTTAATTGGCTCGAACTCGGCCTTTAGGCTCGAACTCGACCTTAATAATTTAATGGCTCGTACTCGGCCTTTAATAATTTAGTGGCTCGTACTCGGCCTTTAATAACTTCAATGGCTCGAACTCAGCCTTAATAATTTAATGGCTCGTACTCGGCCTTTAGGCTCAAACTTGGCCTTTAACAATTTAATTGGCTCGAACTCGGCCTTAATAATTTAATGGCTCGTACTCGGCCTTTAATAATTTAGTGGCTCGTACTCGGCCTTTAGGCTCAAACTTGGCCTTTAACAATTTAATTGGCTCGAACTCGGCCTTTAGGCTCAAACTTGGCCTTTAACAATTTAATTGGCTCGAACTCGGCCTTTAGGCTCGAACTCGGCCTTAATAATTTAATGGCTCGTACTCGGCCTTTAATAATTTAGTAGCTCGTACTCGGCCTTTAGGCTCAAACTTGGCCTTTAACAATTTAATTGGCTCGAACTCGGCCTTTAATAATTTAGTGGCTCGTACTCGGTCTTTAGGCTCAAACTTGGCCTTTAACAATTTAATTGTTCGCAGAATAAACACATTGGCAAAATAATAAAATAGAACAATGTCCATAATAAATTCTGTTATTGGATAAAAAAGTTTGCGGTGTGCCTCGTTAAAACCTTCTCGGTCAAAACCCTTTTTTTGGGATAAAATACCGAGGTAGGAAAAAGAGTACATCACCTGACTATATACATCAACTGTAGCTTAGTGCACTGATCGGGCTGTGATCCAAGCTGGAACTTCTCCAACTCCTCAATGGGTTGTGACCGTTGTTCTTGCATGTCAATTCTCGGGTCTAGTTCTGACAGAATTTACAGACTTGTCTTTTCCCCTGTCTAGTGTTTCTGCAGATGTAGGTTTGAGCTTGCTATCAGCATAGCACTGTCTGACCATTTTCTGATCTGCCCGGATAGCAACTATGTCTCCCGAGTTGGAAGGGAATTTCATTGTGAGGTGGGGAGTAGAGACCACGGCTCCCAGCTCGTTCAAAGATGGTCTTCCGATTAAGACATTGTACGATGTTACTGCATTAACCAACACGTACCTGACCAGAATAGTTTTGGACGCTTTGCCATCTCCAAAAGTAGTTAGGAGGTCAATGTATCCTCGGGTATCCACCTGTTCCCCAGCAAAGCCGACGAGCTTACTGTCGTATGGCTGAATAGATTTTTCTGGGATCCCGAGCTTCTGGGATGTTGAATAATATAAAATATCCGCCGAGCTCCCGTGGTCGACGAGAGTTCTCTTGACCGAGAAGTTGGCCAATTGCACTGTGATTACCATGGGGTCATCCTGATTAGGATCCACACCCAAGATGTCTTCATCGGAGAAAATAATCGATGGGGAAATCCTCGGGGGTTTGCCAGCTACCGAGGTTACAGCCCGAATAGCCCGCAGGTGTTTCCTACGAGCTGAACTCGTTGTGCCTCCTCCCGCAAATCCACCTGAAATAGTGTTTATTACACCTCGGACAGTATTATCCTCCTCCCTCCTTTCATTCTGATCTTCCCTATTTTCTTCTCTTTCATTATTTTGCCGACCGCCGCCCCTTCCAGGGCTTTGGCCACCTCCTCGTCTTCTATCTCTGCCACGCCCTTCACCATTGTTGTGATTTCTCCGAATGAAATTATTCAGATGACCAGCTTGCACTAACTCTTCAATCTTGTCACACAGGACCCAACACTCCTCGGTGGTATGCCCATAGTTACGATGGTACCGACAATGCTTCTGTCGATCAGCATTTTGGGGCGTGTGGCCACGGTTGGGGAGCTGCAAAAGTTCTACGTTGTAAGCTTCCTCAAATACTCGAGCTCGATTGGTGTTGAGGGGGGTATAGTACTCATACTTTGGCCCCCTATGCTTAGATGTGTTTTTGATTTTCTGATTGTCACCTCCAGCCCTCCTCTTCTCTCTCCCTTCTCGTCTATCGGAATCATCGGTTCTTTCCCTTTTCTTAGACTCTTCTATTTCCTCCATATTAATGAATCCGACAGCTTTTCTCCTCAACTCATCCATACTGGATGGAGGCTTCCGAGCTAGGTGTCTGGCAAAAGGGCCAGGCCGTAACCCGGTCAGAATAGTATGCAGTGCGACATCGGCACTGAGATTCTGGATGAGGATAGTCTCTTTACTGAACCTGGCCATAAAAATCACGCAGAGACTCGTTCTTTTCTTGCTTAAAGTTTACCAACGAGGCCGAGGTTTTTTGATGAGCTCGGCTCGTAGCAAACTGAGCATTGAACTTAGTCATGAATGTGTCAAAGGAGTCAACTGATGCTGGCGGTAGCTGGGTATACCAGCTTAATGCAGCATCTTTCAGAGTAGTAGGAAAGACTTTACACATGACAGCATCATCGTCGGTGAAGAGGTACATCTGAGTAGTGAAAGCATCTAAATGACGCTCCGGGTCCGAGGTACCATCATACCTGTCAATGTTTATTGGTTTGTAGTTGGCTGGAAGAGGAACCCCCATGATGGCGTCGGTGAAGGGATGTCTCGGCCTCCGCACGCCGGCCCTTTCATTAGGCCTATTTGCACAAGTGAAAGCTCAAGGGCCTGCCTAGGAAATTCCTCCTCGCCTGCTCGGTCAACATGATGAGAAACACGGAGTTGTGGGCCTCCTTCTCTGCGCGTGTTTCTGGATCCTTCATTCTCGGCTGTCCGACGCTCTCTCTCATGAGGAGAAGAGACGGACCTTTCTCTGCTTTGTTCTCGTTCCCGACGACTGTTTTGCCGACGAATCTCCTCATTCTCCCTTCTCAGCATTGCCACTTGCGCGAGGAGTTCTTGAATGATGGGAGTGTCGGTCGTCATTGCTGGGTTTATGGATTGTTCTCCATTATCCCCATTGTTAGCATTCTCTGGCTCCCCTCTCCTGCAGTTCCCGCTCCTTGTCCTCACCATTGTTTGTGGTATGGGAAATTTTTGCTTCGATTCCCACAGTCGGCGCCAAATGTTCCGTCCAAATATCTCAAGTAGGAGATACTCGGCCGGAGAAGGTTTAATGGGAGTGTTTTGGAATTAGCTTGACAGAATTGGAATTCCGCTCCTACGTATCCAAATGGGAATCAAAGCCAACGTAGTTCTAAGTGAGGGGGTTGGACCCCTATTTATAGAGATATTTTGGTGTAACGGTTTGAGTTGGACTGTTATTGAGATCCTATTTGTTAGGATCGGATTGTTATTGTCGTTGGACAATGATAAGGATAAGGCTCCAAATTATACGGAGAGATATTTGGACCAGCGAGACATTCGGCCCAGTCAGTTGTGACTGGGTAGCTCGGGGCCGAGATATCTTCATCCGTGGTCTGCTGTGGAATAAGCCCGAGTAATCATCATCGGGTGTCAAGTGCATTAATAGGTCTTCGGCTTTATGGGAGTTCGGGTTGGTCAAGACCCATTTACAAGAATAAGCTCGGCCGTATTGACAAATCCTCGGCCTTATATTTTCGGCCAGTACATATAATAACTCATTGTTGAGAATCATCACATTTAGAGTAATGTTATTTGAGAAGTTGTAGCAAAACATTCTCTATCACACGTCTTTTAATACACTCTCTCTTATTAGTTGAAATTGATGTGGGTCTCATTAATTCATGTGGGTCCCACTTGAATTTTGTACGATCCACATGAATTTCAACCAATAGGAGGAAGTATGTTATTAGCACTTCTCATGTTATTTTAACACCCAAATTGGATATCGTGGGAGACACCCTAATTTTTTACCACGCTATGAACCACTACCTACTAAAATATACTATGGTGTTTTACTAGCCTATAAACCACTGCTACTAAAATACTAGGATATCCCTCCTGATATCAAATTTAAGTATCAAAATAACATTTCTCTCACTTTTATTTCATCTTGTCCGAATGTAAGCTCGTTCTTATCCATGCCGCTAGCAAGTATCTAGTTTCATCCACATTAAACAAATCGGATATAAAATTAGATTTTGAAGCACATTTAGTAAAATTAAATGGCGGTTACATATCAATCATTCATAAATTACATTTCATATATATTAACTCCATTAAAAGTTGATTTTATTTTATCTAATGATAATTGTGACTTTTTTTAAAGGAATAAATGTGACTTTAATAGTTTTTATGTTGGATGAAAATAAAATTAATTTAAAAATAATTTATACCATTATAAGTCGTTCTTTTACTCGTATATATTACTGAAAATATTTGAGTTTTATTATGATTATTTTAATGATTATTCATAAAAAAAATTTTAGTTAATCATAATTTAAAAAAATTTATCTCGATATTATTAAAATTAAATTCTTTTAAATATATTTAAAATATTTATAATAAAAGAGTATATACTTCAAATAACTGAGTAGTTTTGGGTCCAACTTCTTCAAGGTTGTCAAGACTATCCAAATAACCTTGGGCCTAAGGCCCACTGCGTTAGTAACTATCCATGGATTGATTAAATTGAGACCGGATCCTCTCCATTTGTAGGAGAAATGGACATCTCCATTTCCGGTTGACATGTGGCACAACAAAATTTCAACGGGCCAGATTTGTTTTTTAAAATCAATTTAAATTTTAAATAGCATAATATCATTTCAATGCTAAATTGGCGGAGTACTGTTCATTTGCCTCACACGTGAAGGACCTTTTATGACCGATACATGGATGATGGATCACTTCCTCAACTTATATTCCTCTTCTTCGACCTCTCCGTCCCTAAGCTTTTGCCTCAGTTCTAAAATATTTTGAGAAAAGTTGAAGGGTTTGAAACACTGTTTTCTCTGTGAGGTGAAATAAAGAAGCTTTTGGTTTTTCAAATCCTCTTAACTTGAGCAGTGAGTGACACACTTGTAATCAAAATACACGAGCTCTTGGTTTTTGTGGTTGCGATTGTTCATGTTGGACTGAATAGTGAGTGACACAATTTGGGTGAGCTGACTTAATTGAAGGTACCCAGGTAAGGAATTAGGAATAACCTCTACAACTTGAAATAATAATAAAAAATAATGAAGGGTCAGGATTCCTCTATTCTTCTTCTTTCTATCAACGGAGAAAGAGGAAGAGGAGAGGGTGAAGAGAGATGAGAGACAACCTAAAAGAGGAGGAAGAGGGAGGCAGTCACCCCCTTCAAGCGTGGCGGACGTCACCATCATCCTTGCTCAGTTCTCGGTCATGAAAAGGAGAACGAAGGCGGCGTCCGGAGACTGGTCGTGACAAAGGCGGAGGGATAAACAGCAGCTGAAGGTGGCGCTTCTCAAAACTGATCGGTCCAATAAGAGAGGACGACGAGCTCACTTTGCCGGAAAATGGCCGGAGAGGGCGGCGACCATGGGAGGGAAGAGAGAGAAATCCCGAAGTAGCATGAGGAAGGAAGGTAGGTGGGTGAGGACGTCAGCACCGCATCTTTAGCAACTAAAAAACCCATTTTCTTTTTTCTTTTTTAAATTTAAAATAATTATTTGAAAAAATTAAATCTGGGCCATTGATGCAACTTGGAGACACATGTCAGCACCATAAACAAGGAAATGGAGATGTCCATTTCTCTCCTAAATGGAGAGATCCGGACTCGATTAAATTGTGCTTCTCAATACTGATGCATTCCTCTGACGTGTCCTTTAGGATTTCAGTTGCAGGCTTGCAGCCTCTACTGATCCTCTTCTGTTTGTATGCTAATTCTTATGAAGATGTCTCGTATACTTTATTCGTAGATTATTGGAGAATTTGTTTGAACTTTGAATCAACGTTTAGGTTAAATTATGTTATGTGATGAGATTTTAGTGAGTAATTAGAGACGGATCTACATGTATATTAGGAGGGGCTTTGACTCCTGCCGTCGAAAAACTAGTTATTAGGACGAAGGTTTCGAAAAGTATTTTCAGTTTATATATAATTTTATCCGGATCAAAAGTTATGATCGTTCAAAAATTTATTGACGGTTTGAGATTTTGGTTATCTATCATTTCCAAAAAATAGGGCGCATCCTGTCACATTCCCTTGGGCATTACTTCCTAATCACATGCGAAAATAAATTAAAAGAAAGTTTACTGGTTGCTTTCGAAAAAAAAACTTCTATTATTTTCATAGGCCTGAAAATATGGGGGTAAAATTTTTCTTTTCTAGGATTTACCTCAGAAAATGATTCACGCATCACTTAAAATGAAATCACATTGTATTTTACTAACACACAAAGACTGGATTTATTTATAAATCATAGCACCTCAGCATATACATTTCATGAAATAATCTTTCATCTTGAAGTTACAAAATTACACAAGGTTTTTCAGAACTAACTATATCGACTTCTCTAAAACACACACAACTCAAAGGAAGCATCCTAAGCTGGTCGTCCTAATAGACGCCTGTTGGAAAGAACCCATTAGTTCTTACTATTGGAATAATCACCCGCCTCTTCAAAGATCGGGATTAATATCCCTGAGTGAGGTCAGGAGCTTTTCGGCACCACCTGTCCTAGTGTACCAAGGTACAACAACAAAGAACTAGGAAAACCTGATATATTGTAAAGGTGAGATACCAATATATGGATAATTATGATAAACTACATACTTTCAACACAAACATCATACACAACAGATATCATCATATTTACAACACGTGAAATAATAAACTAAATATAATTAATATCACACCAATTCATCAATCAACTTTGAAAAACAATGATGTTCAAGAAAAATTCAACTTTGATGCAAGACTCTGGAGTTTTCAACTTTCTTTAAAAATGAGCTGATCAGGCTCGGTTGCCATAAAGGCACAACGTTAATTTCCATTATACCGTCCAAACTCCTGGCATAGTGTGCAATGTGCGAGGAATGTCTATAGCATACTGTCCAACACAAGGCACGGTAATCCCGGCTAATGGACTTCATTGTCCATCAAGGCACAGTGAAACACCGTAGCATGAAATAACCGACCCTTCCAGATATTCACACAAAACAACGTAGCATGAAATACCTGATCTTTACAAATATTCATACAAAAACAACATGTGCACGTCTGCCAAAATAAATGCATGAGAAAATCATTTTATTTTCAGCTTTTCTTTGTGCTTGATATTTTCCTTTCGACAAGGCTCAAAGCTCACGACTTTTCAACGTTTTTAATATCTTGCAACTTTTATCATCAACACAAGACTTTCACGTCCGAGTGTCTAATCACAACACTCCCAGACTTATGCATCAGTCCTTGGACTTTGTGGTCGTAGAAAATAATTTTCACCTTTTTATTACTTTCACCATGCTTCAACTTAACATATATGGAGCAACAGTCCATAGCAACGTACATTGGAACATAGTCCATAAAAATGTAACACGGATCATGGATCAACATGCGTTAAAAATACTAATTACCCGACGTCTCGGTTACAAGGTTCAACTTTTCAACTTTTCTTCTTTTTAGCTCTGTGAAAATACAAAACCCGAAAACAAAATTTCTGTAACTCATCCAAGTTATCGGATACTTTATTTTAATAAAACATTCTTTTGAAAAACGTTTTTCCTTTGAAATTCATTTTAAAAACCTTATAATAAAACTCCAAAAGTCCACCTTTAGAAAGAGAGTGATCTTTTAAGGATAGAGATTTTTAAGAAGAAACTTAGTGTAATGTATGAGAACTAAAATCTTTTTGGTAAAGAACCAAGAATTTAATTTGTTTTTAAATAATTTCTTTACCATAAGTAGTCTTAAAAAATTTAAGACTTTTATAGAAAATATCCTTCAAATCTTCTAAAATAATCTCTTTTCACCTTCTGTGAATAAAATCTTTATCTTCAATCTCTTGAATTTTTCACCTGGAGAAATATTTGCCTTCTCTAAAAATATGTTTTAACTTAAGACATTTATTTTTCAACTAGTGTAAAGTTTTCTTAAGGCTTTTATCTTTCTTTAAGAGTTGGGCTCTAACCAATGGTTAGGCTACTATGCAACAATCAACACAACTTCAAACTTACAACATAAATAATATAATTCGTTTTAAGTTCATATTTAAATTCAACATGTCATCATATAAATTCATCTAATTCTAAAAATCCATATTAACAACAACTTCATAAACTAGAACATAAACAACATATATATATATATATATATATATATATATATATATATATATATATATATATATATATATATATATATATGGCAAATCAACATTTCGCATAATAAACAACAACATCAATAAAATCAAACAATCCAAACATACAAGTACATAGTTACCATAATTTTAATATCCCTCAGGCTTTCTCCCCTTACCGAATTCGACAGATAGACAAAGTCTTTGTTTCTGCGTTGCCCAGAGCAAACTTCTTTTGTCTGCAGCGTGCGGCAAGTCTAATAATCAAGCGAACGACTTAAATTAAAACAACAAAGCCACCTCATCTTCCTATGTTTAGATTTTTGGCCATGGCTAGAAAAATGATGCTAGAGATTTTCTAATCTCCTGATTCTTGGATTTACATTTGATACAAGACACATATGTATACATAACATACACATATATATATATATATACTTTAATCCCATATTCTTATACCCTTATATTAGCACTTGTTTATAGTCCATTTTATATCAAAAATCTTTAATTGATCATTTTAAAAGATATTATTTTCAAGATCATGTTTTCCATTCAAAAATTTGAGTGAATTCTTTCATAAAATCATTTTCAGAACAACAGTGGGTATAACATCCTAAAAATTCAAATATAATTATTTTAATAAAAAAAGGTAGTATAAGAGTTTATTATAATTGTTTTCTTTATAATAAAAATCTAGTGGGTTCCATAATAATGTAAAATTGATTTAAAAAATAAAATAAAAATAAGGATAAGAACCTACCATGGACTAAATTATTGCGGCAATAATGATAGGAAACATAATCATATCAAGGCCCATGCTGTGTTACCCATTATAAATAGATAGTTTGAGTGTTTTAAGGCCAATTTCGCATAATATGACTAGATACCTAACTTCAGATGGATATTTTGTAACCAAAGAGAACTTGTTTGAATTCGAGATCTGCATAATAAATATAGCCCTGTCTCTTAGCTTTCCATATACACCAAATTCGTCCAAATTTGATTATTGTAGCTCAAGTTATGACCAAATTAGTACATATTATTCATGTTCCAGCGCCAGAACCGTTTTTTTAAATTCTATCCACGCTTTGACTATCTAAACGTCGGTTTCATATTTTGTGGTCTTCATAACAGTTGTAGACAATTCTTTTATCTTTTCAACGATATAAAATTTTTAAATTTTGAATGTCTATGACTCAAGATATGTGTGAAATACAGCACCATATGCAGAGTAAGCGGGCTTAGCGCGTTTTTGCACATTTTGGGCTATTGGGGGCTCTATAAATAGAATCTTAACACTCTTAGTGTGCGTTTTTGAACCCTAATTACACCTAGAAACTCAGAAACGGTTAAGAAGAGAAGAAATTCGAGGATTAAGAAGAGATAGTTGTGGAAGGGGGAGTCTAGGAAGAGGAAGATGATGATAACTCTTGGCAAACGTTAGGATTCGCAGTAGGAAACGCTTAGAGCTATTTGGAGGTCTTCAAGAGGTGAGTAACAATACTTTTCATGAACCCTTTCCATGGGATATATGATTGCTTTTGTTGATAAGGGATTACCATGTGGTTTTGGGAGTCTTTAATTGACTTGATGCATATCGTTAGTAACCTAAATTCTAAAATTGGGGTTTTGTTTAATAGGGGAATTAATTGGTTAATTGATGTTGTAACGTGCTTATTCATGTATGATATGTGATATTCATGATTGTTTGTTATTGGTGGAAGTTTATATGTTTAAAATTGAGGGAAATAGTTTGTTACATGCATGAGACATGACATATTTGAGTTATAATATGTTGTATGATTTTGCCGCAATACCACCTATGATAGGGGTATCGAAAAGTAATACCACCGTAATGGGGTATCGAAAGTTACATCCCCATATAATTGGGATGTCGAAAAAGAGCAATACCGCCTAAAAAGGGGTATCGAAAGTAACACCACCACACGTTGGGGTGTCGAAAAGGGAGAAATACCGTCATGTGCACATGAGAGGTATCGAAATAGAAATGTCCCCGACAGGAGGGTGACATCGAAACATTCCTCATGAGTAGGGGTGGGCAATGGGACGCCATTGTTATGTGATGTGTGAGATTTATGGCATGCCGGTAAGAGACCAGTTTAGTTATGAGGTCTTCGAGCCACTTGGATTAATTTAGAATTTACTTGGTATGTGGAATGTGATGCATTGAGATGAGTTGATCTTATGCTATATGCATTTGACTTGATAAAATTTTTGTTGTTATAAAAGTATTTTTTTAGATATTTTTTTGGGAAATTAGCGGATACCATGAACAGTTTTTTCGGTTACCGCACCGATTGAGAACAACACTATTTTCAAAACATTTTATAAATTGTATTGTTGATCACTGAGATTTTATATCTCATTATAAGTGTTGTTTTCAGAGACAGAGGATATCGCTGTTGAGGATCCAGAGATCTGAAGAGTTATCTTTGATTATCTAGTTGGTTAGTAATGTAGTATGGTTTAGAGTATTATGTAGACGACGTTCTTTGGTTTACATACTATTCTTCTCATATTGTAATTAGACACCCGGTTTTGAGGATTTTAGTTTTTTTTCAAATGATTGGATTTAATAATATTTTTCAATACTTTGTAAATACTCTTATTTTATTTAATACGAGGTATTTTCATACTTAGTTATTTGAGAAAAAATTTATGACTTGTGTTTTTTTATTAAATGTTTTGAAGGATTTTTATTGAAATTAATTTGGGTTACTAATGTAACGAAGGGCTTTACATTTTTGGTATCAGAGCGGCTCGATTCTAAATCGAACTGTGGTAGTGGGGCTTTTTCTAAAACAAAACTTGGGTGCATATGATGCTTGTTAGAGTTATAAATACTGCATGTTATTCTTTGGGATATTGGACATGTTTAACCCAATATTTCATAGGTAGTGAGCAGATTTATAGGACTAATAAGTGAGGGACAAACATTGCACTTGCAGCAGCTTTGGCTTGTATGATTAGAGCTACGCAAGGGCAGACGGAGACTCTCCGTCAACTGTAGGGGAATGGAGGCCAATCACTGATGGAGTGGTGGCTACCTAGGACCCTTAGCACGTGGGACTTTTCGAATTCAAGAAGAATGATCCGCTATTATTCCGAGGCAGCTTAGAATCCGAAGGAGACTTGATTTCTTTAACACGTATAGGGGAAGAAGTTACTATATTGTTTGATTCAGGAGCAGCACTTTCTTTGATATATCCTTCAAGTGTGAAATTTGAGTTGCCTATCTTTCGTTTGTCCTTTGAGTCATGTGTTTCTACTTCTATGGGGATAATCTTATTGCTTCTAGTGCTTGTTTAAATCGTCTTCCTATGCATCGGGATGTTCCTTATGCCATCGATCTTATTTGTTATCTATACCTGGAGTCTGAGAGTAAAAATAAAGTTTGCTTACCCTTCCTTGATACGTTTAATTTCGGATTTTTACATGTAGATTAGTCTACTATAAAAAAAATTGTAATTTAGGGTACTTGATTCTTTATATGAGATTTTTGAATGTTGATGATGAATTGATTTTAATAAATTTATTTTCCTTGAATCTATAAGGAATTATTACTAATGGTAGTTTTGTATGTGTGTTCATGCTGGTCTTTTCTTGTTTACACTATTCTCATCATCTATACTTCTGCCAACACTGTCAAAACCCATTCCCATATCTAATTGAAATGTCCTATTAATTTTTTTTAATTCCTTCTGTGTGTGAAGTTCACCTCCATCACATCTAGGCCAATTTATTGAATTGTAATTATATTTCTAACTTCCTCTGACTCATGGATTTAATTGTGGCATGAATTCTATTTTTTGTTAGTTTGAATCAAATTATATATTTAATATTTAAATTAAATTATGGTTCACTTTATAAATTTTAAAAATATGTTTGATTTTGTATTAAGTTTTGAGTGCTTTTAGTGGGAAAAGATGATGAGAGTATGAGGTTATATGTGGGCAATATGCAATTGAACAAAGTAACTATTATGGATAGGTATCTTTTACCTAGGATAGATGAGCTTAGATCAATGGAGTAGAGTAGTGATTGATTCTAGTAAAGTAGATGTAGGGATAGGGTGAGAGAAGCCTAAGACAATGACAAGTGTGAGAAGTTTCCTAGAATTGAAGAAGTATTATAGGAAGTTATAAACGAGTTCTCTAGACTAGCCTTACCTCTCACAAAGCTGATTAGGAAAGGAAAATCTCTTGTATAGGATACAACTTGAAGTTTTTAATGATCAGTAGAGCCTTAAACAATTGTTAAGAGATACATACAGAGACATAAATGAAGAGTTAAATATAAGGCAAAGAAAGTGGATGAATTTTCTTAGGAACTATAATTTTGAGTTGAAATATAGTCCGGGAAAGGCTAATGCAGTGGTACTCGATACTCGGAGTAGGAAATTTCCGCACAAGTCTAACTTGAAGTTGTAAGAGATGAACCTAATAGAAGAGTCTAGAGACATGAATTTGGATATCTTTTTAAGGCTTAAAACTTGGAATTGAATAGGTTGAAAATTTGCAATGACCTTAGAAAATAGATTAAGCGAGTGTAGTTTTTAAACTAGGATTTGAAATCTCTTTTGGATCAAGAGAATTATGTGTTATATAATAATGGTGTAGTGTTGTTTAAGAATAGGATCATTGTCCCTAAGGAGGGGAGCCTTAGAGAAAAAAAAATGTTAGAAGAGACACATAAAAGAACGTTAACCATGTGTCTAGTAATAACCAAGAAGCACCAAGATTTAAAGAAGTATTAGTGGACGGGAATAAAAATGGAAGTGAGATTAAAGAATTTTATATATATGTTCAAATTTTATTATAATGTTGTAATTTTATTATATAATTTTTAGAGGATCACTTTCCTTGAAATTTCAAATTGCTTCTCAAGTGGCAAAGTATTAATCGCGATTGATATTCCCCTATGATTTGTTTTCCATATAGATTAATAATATGTCTAATCTTAACAAACTTATATTTCTTAACAAAAAGTGAAAAAATGTTATTTCTTATTTGTATATGCCTACTGAAGGATCGAGATTGAATTGATTTCTTATACTATTGTGGTGTTAATTTTTACAGTTGTTTTTGCATAATGTCTGCACAGTTTAATTGTAATCTTGTTAAACATTATTCTTCATTTTGTTATCACATATTTTTTTTGGTAAGATCTTCTTATCAACATAAAGTGAAACTATTTCTTCCTCTTTTGAAATTATCATTTTGGGATAGCTAAAAATTAGTATGTGAACATGCTACTGCTTCACATTTCTTTATTTATAAAATTTATAATATTCCTCAGTTCTGTGTAGAATATAAGAAATTTGGTATAGAGTTCGTAAGAGATATTATGTCTACGTGTGGATTATATAAAATATTACATTAATTTCTTTTATGGATTGTTTATTAAATTTAATTTGTGAGAATGCTTATAAAGATGAAATGCAAGTGAAGGTGTTCTAATTATATGTGGATGGATAGAAACAAATGCTTAAGTGCATGATTTTATTATATAAATGTTATTATTGAATTAATTTTAAAATTGAATTTTTTTTCTTTAAAAAAAATAATTTTTTTTAAAGTTAAGGGACCATGAATTGTACATTTATTATCTGGTGGAATATTTAATGACTATATATATATATACATATATATATATATACATATATATATATATACATATATATATATATATATATATATATATATATATATTAATGATGTGATTAGGAATGTAGATCCCCTTTTATGATAGTGCGAAGTAGGTGAGGATATATTGTTAAGATCAGATTTAATCAAAGAGATCGCAATTAAGATTAATAATTGAGGGAAAGATGCGCATTGTGCAGAATAGATAATAAGTGTTATGTCGACAAAAAAAGAAAGCATTTAAAATTTTAGGAAGAGGAACATGTAATCATGAGAGGCACTCTTAAGTTTTGGATGGGGAGGTCAATGTCATTCAGAAAACTGACTCTTTGTTTCATGGGATCTTTCCTAATTCTCAAAAGAGTCGTGCCCGTTGCTTACCAATTGGCTCTTCTGCCACAATTGGAAAATCTTCATGATGTTTTCCATGTGTCGCAACTTAGAAAATATGTAGCTGATGAGTCTCATGTGATAGCTCTTGAGTCTATACAATTGAAGGATAATTTGATCTACAGGCTTAGGCCTAGTTAAATCTTGGACAAGGGCACAAAGACTCTAAGGAACAAGACAATTCCATTGGTGAAAGTGTTATGGGAAAGGATTAACTCCTAAGGAAACTACTTGAAAGATGGAAGAGGACATCGTATGTCAATACCCAGATCTTGTTGTTTAAGGTAAGGTAACTTTTATGTTTGGTTTTCAGCATATGTTACAATATGTGTGTGAGTATGTGATGAATTTCGGGGATGAAATTCTCTAAGGAGGGGAGAAACGTAACATCCTAAAAATTCAAATATAATTATTTTAATAAAAAAAGGTAGTATAAGAGTTTATTATAATTGTTTTCTTTATAATAAAAATCTAGTGGGTTCCATAATAATGTAAAATTGATTTAAAAAATAAAATAAAAATAAGGATAAGAACCTACCATGGACTAAATTATTGCGGCAATAATGATAGGAAACATAATCATATCAAGGCCCATGCTGTGTTACCCATTATAAATAGATAGTTTGAGTGTTTTAAGGCCAATTTCGCATAATATGACTAGATACCTAACTTCAGATGGATATTTTGTAACCAAAGAGAACTTGTTTGAATTCGAGATCTGCATAATAAATATAGCCCTGTCTCTTAGCTTTCCATATACACCAAATTCGTCCAAATTTGATTATTGTAGCTCAAGTTATGACCAAATTAGTACATATTATTCATGTTCCAGCGCCAGAACCGTTTTTTTAAATTCTATCCACGCTTTGACTATCTAAACGTCGGTTTCATATTTTGTGGTCTTCATAACAGTTGTAGACAATTCTTTTATCTTTTCAACGATATAAAATTTTTAAATTTTGAATGTCTATGACTCAAGATATGTGTGAAATACAGCACCATATGCAGAGTAAGCGGGCTTAGCGCGTTTTTGCACATTTTGGGCTATTGGGGGCTCTATAAATAGAATCTTAACACTCTTAGTGTGCGTTTTTGAACCCTAATTACACCTAGAAACTCAGAAACGGTTAAGAAGAGAAGAAATTCGAGGATTAAGAAGAGATAGTTGTGGAAGGGGGAGTCTAGGAAGAGGAAGATGATGATAACTCTTGGCAAACGTTAGGATTCGCAGTAGGAAACGCTTAGAGCTATTTGGAGGTTTTCAAGAGGTGAGTAACAATACTTTTCATGAACCCTTTCCATGGGATATATGATTGATTTTGTTGATAAGGGATTACCATGTGGTTTTGGGAGTCTTTAATTGACTTGATGCATATCGTTAGTAACCTAAATTCTAAAATTGGGGTTTTGTTTAATAGGGGAATTAATTGATTAATTGATGTTGTAACGTGCTTATTCATGTATGATATGTTGTGGTATTCATGATTGTTTGTTATTGGTGGAAGTTTATATGTTTAAAATTGAGGTAAATAGTTTGTTACATGCATGAGACATGACATATTTGAGTTATAATATGTTGTATGATATTTGCCGCAATACCACCTATGATAGGGGTGTCGAAAAGTAATACCACCGTAATGGGGTATCGAAAGTAACATCCCCATATAATCGGGATGTCGAAAAAGAGCAATACCGCCTAAAAAGGGGTATCGAAAGTAACACAACTACACGTTGGGGTGTCGAAAAGGGAGAAATACCGCCATGTGCACATGGGAGGTATCGAAATAGAAATGTCCCCGACAGGAGGGTGACATCGAAACATTCCTCATTAGTAGGGGTGGGCAATGGGACGCCATTGTCATGTGATGTGTGAGATTTATGGCATGCCGGCAAGAGACCGGTTTAGTTATGAGGCCTTCGAGCCACTTGGATTAATTTAGAATTTACTTGGTATGTGGAATTTGATGCATTGAGATGAGTTGATCTTATGCTATATGCATTTGACTTGATGAAATTTTTGTTGTTATTAAAAGTATTTTTTTAGATATTATTTTGGGAAATTAGCGGATACCATGGACAGTTTTTCCGGTTACCGCACCGGCTGAGAACAACACTATTTGCGAAACATTTTATAAACTGTATTGTTGATCACTGAGATTTTATATCTCATTATAAGTGTTGTTTTCAGAGACAGAGGACATCGCTGTTGAGGATCCAGAGATCTGAAGAGTTATCTTTGATTAGCTAGTTGGTTAGTAATGTAGTATGGTTTAGAGTATTATGCGGACGACGTTCTTTGGTTTACATACTATTTTTCTCAGATTGTAATTAGACGCCCGGTTTTGAGGCTTTTAGTTTTTATTTAAATGATTGGATTTAATAATATTTTTCAAAACTTTGTAAATACTATTATTTTATTTAATACGAGGTATTTTCATACTTAGTTATTTGAGAAAAAATTTATGACTTGTGTTTTTTTATTAAATGTTTTGAAGGATTTTTATTGAAATTAATTTGGGTTACTAATGTAACGAAGGGCTTTACAGTGGGTTTAAATTGTGAATGATCATTCAAATGACCTTCAAAACCCTTGAAAATTTAATTGAAGGTACCCAACTCACACACAAACATATTGTAGTTGGTCCCATGTAAAACGTTGAAGGCATTAATTTTTTAAAAATCCCACACTGCCTCTGTTTGTACCAAATTTTCCAGAATTCCAAGTTCACCAACATGTAATTTTATGAAATTGTTTCTCTCTCTCTATATATACATGTAAAAATATAAAAACTTCAACAAAACTTTAGTCATACTTTAGTCATTCAATTTTACCAATTACTTTCGTCTGCTGACGTGACAAGCTAGACACGTTTACTATCAAGTCTTTGGACTTGCTGTATCCAAGAAGTTATTTTGATTTTCGTCTAGTAAGCATTTAGTGCCTAGTCTACATAAAGAAACCAGTCTACTTAATTAAAAAAAAATAACTTTACCAAAACATTGAGTAGCCCGTCTACAAGGGTGGACGTGTATTTTTCTCAAGGAGTCCAATGAAAACTTATCCCAAGTTTCTATTACTCATATTTAAATATTCCTGCATAACTGAAAGCACATGTTAGATTTCAACTAACACTTTGCCAAGCTAATTTAATTCTTTTGGTAAAATCAAAACATAAAGATTATTTAATCCAAAACTGCTTTGGTTCCAGCAATCTTCCCCTTTCTAAGGATGACAAAAACTAATTAAATTTAAGTAGCAATGTCTAAGAGAGCTTACAAAGCTCCCACTAAGACAAAGCATACAAACTTTAACAGGAAAACATAAGATAGAAATTCAGTAGCACGTATATATATAACATATCTGATTAGTGTAACTACTTATCAATTAAGTATAGTATCAGAGCTTTAAAGTCTTTATCAAACTTAAACAAGTTTCAGAGCAAATAAGATATATCATATCAAACAGTGTTAGAGCACATGGACTTAGGATATATCAGATCAATAAAAAAATATAGCAAACAGTATCAGGGCAATAAAAATAGATATATCAGAGCAATATTTATATTAGCATAGCAAATCATGTCAAAGTATGAACAAAAAGAGACATGCATATGCAGACAAACGTATAAAAACCGACTTTATAAATTTAATTCTCTTATCCTTTCTCCCCCTTTTTTGTCATCAGACAAAAAGGTAAAGGGAGTAGACCATCATTGTCGGTAATATTAAACAAAAGAAAGATAAAAGGTTAAGGTTAGGAGGGATGAGGTGGTGGAGGTGGAGGGTTCTGAGTCTGGCTTTTCTTGAAATCCATCAGGAATTCCAGCATTTTGTTGACAACTTCTAAGTTTGGACCCATTGATGTTTGAACTTATTGTTGGACACCCTCCTTAATTTTCTCAGTCATCTTCTCAACATTTTCATCAACTATCTTGCCAACTCTGTCATCAACTATTTTGCCAAGTATCTCTTCAAGGTTCTGTGGCAGAGCATGTTGTCTTGAGCTTTCAGCAGATTCTTGAAAGGTGCTTAATGCTCTGGAGTGTTCAGGATGATCTGATGGGAGAACTACAGCTAGCGCTTGTGGTTGAGAGGAATGCTTTCCAGATGAGCTTTGTTTGGAAATGGACTCAGCAATTTCTTCTTCATGGCCACCTGAGCCAAAAATAGTGGCATTCATGCCATGTCCTTCAACGACAATTTCATTTTCTAGGAGCTCAGAAGGAGGTGAAGACGGAGGATGATTAATCACTAGAAGGGGTAAAGGGGTCACTGATACTTCCTTTGCCCATATGATGGGGTAGGAGAATTCCACATTTCGACTTGTTATGGGAAGTCCCCAAAGATCTTTGTAGATCATGTACCGGAAGTTTGAAAGACCACACTTTCCTCTGACTTTAGGAATTTCCTTTTTCTCTTCTTGGGTCAGTCCAGAGGAAGATGCTTCTCTTGTGCAGTGGATGATGTGGGATTTCCAGAAGTCTGCAGCACATTGTTCATTGATCAATCCAATAGATTCAGAATGTAAATAGTAGTCTATCATGGAGTAGTCAAAAGTCTCTTGATTCAGATCAAGCATGACTGATTCAGCTTCTGGCATAACTCATTTGAATCTTCTATTCTTCTTGTCTTTGTCCTTGTTCAGATCAACCATATGTAGTCTTGGACAGATTCTGTAAGGCATGATTCCAATTCTTTTTGCTGTATTATGTCTCAGCCATGATGGAGGGACAAAATGTGCCACTCTATCAACTCTGAAATGACTGAATTCCCACTTCAACATTTCATAGATGAGCTGATCCACAAAGAAATCAGAGGCCCTCCCATAGACACTGGGATGCTCGAAGGATACCCATCTTGTGTTACTGTCCAAGATTATAGGAACATGTTTTGAAGATCTTGCTCTTCTTTCAGGGATGATAGGAAGATTTTTCCTTAAAGGGTCTATCTCCCATTTAGGTATTACATGTCTCTCAACTCCATTAGTGAAAGGTATGAGAGGTGGAGTTTTGACAAGGTTAGGGTAGATTTTTTTGGGGGGGAATTTGTTTAGGGGTAGGTGAGTGACTAAAGGTTCTATGTTGTTGTGCATTTGTGAAGGCACTATTGTGATTAGTTTGCAGTCAGGATGGGGTAGATGAAAGGGTTCAACTGGTGGGTCTACTTCTTCCTCATACTCAGGTAGGGGGTACTACCTGTCAGGAATGTGTTCAAGTTCAAGATGATGAGTGAGAAACAGAACTCTCCATTTTCTTTTTACTTTGACCCAATCCTCAGATTTGCCATCATAAATAACATAAATTAGGATGAAGGGAAATAAGGTTCTTAAAGGTTTTGGGAATGGAGCATCAGGGGAAATGCCATCATCTAGTTGATTGAACCAGGGATCATTGGCAGGGATAATTGGTTGAAATTGTGGTCTGGATGAGGAGGCTATTTGTGAGTGAGCAGGTGAAGATGTAGGCAAGTTTGTGGTTTGGTCAGTTTGTGTTGGTTGGGGTGAAAAAGGTGTGGGAATGTATACATCATCAGTCATGTTTTGGTTGAACACTTCATTTGGAGTAGAGACATCAATATCATCAGAACCAATAGTACCAGAGAGAGAATCACCTCTATTTTCTAAACTAGATACTAAGGCATCTTCTGCTATTTGAACAGGATCACTGGCAGAGATGGTTACCTTAGAAGTCTTAGTTGTTCTGGCCTTTCTTGAAGGTTGCCTTCTGATTTGAGTTGAGACAGGCACACCGGCCTCAGCAGCAGTGACAACAACAGAAGTTTTCTGTTTCTTCAGGATGGTACTGATAGGAACTCCGTCCTCATCAGCTTCCTAGTCCTCATTGTGTGAGAAGATGACTCTTCTTTTCTTCTTAGCAGGAGCATCAGTGGGTTCCCTAATAACAATGCCACCAGCTGGCCTCTTGGGGGCAGGTTTCCATGCTACAGTGGTCTTCTTTCTGACATCTTTCCTTGGCTCCACAGCCTCAGCACTGTTTTGTCCCACCATTTCCTCTTTCATTTTCATAAGTTCCTCTGTTTTAGCAATAGCAGCAGCATATGTGCTAAGATTCATGTTTACTATATTCATTTTACCAAAGTTTGCAGCTGACATTGATTTTTCAATGAGAATTCTGGCTTTTTCCTCAGGAGTCCTTGCAGCAAGAAATTCACGGATTCCTTGAGCCTTGAATATCTTAGAAATTCATGGATTCGTGGCTCAAACAACTCACAGAGCACGCTATTAAGCACGGGCGTGCTGATAGATGAGCACAGCCGTGCTCATGCATCAGAAAGAGATTTTTCACTCCAAAATCCCACCTAGCCCCATTTAACCTTTCCTAGGCACATTCCTAGCAACCACCCAACAAACAAACATACATATTAAACATATAAAAGCGCTTAAAGACTTTATACAAAAAATGGGGTGTTAGAGTGGGTACGGGTACGGGTACTCTAGTACCCACCCTGTCACGCACCCGCATATATATATTTTTATATTTATTTATATTAGTATATATAATTATAATTATATATCAATTTTTAATAATAAAAGTATTGTAAAAGTTCTAAACCTAGGGCTCAATAATGTTTTTCCCTTTTTGTACATACAATTAGTTCATGAATTTATTGTTTGTAATGTTTCTTGAGTATATTTGAAAGATCTTTGGATGGTTATCTTAATTGAGTTATAATGTTTTTTATGTATTTATTGTTTTTTCTTAGTTAAAGTGTGGGTACTTAGGTATCGAGGAGGTACGAGTAAATGTACTAAAGTTGCTACTCAAACGGGTATTAGTCTGGGTATGAGTATTTATTTTTAACGCGGATATGGGGACGAATAATATATTACCCTACCCAGACTCTACCGATTGTCATCCCTATTCTCTTACTTATTTTTTGTTTCCTAGTGTATCATCCACGTGCAACTGCGGAGACTAATCACTCGAGCCGGGTAGGCCCACAAGGACGGCAAAGCTCTCCCTCAAGAGTTTTAATTGAAATGCTAAAACGACAAGTAAAAATAAAAAATAAAGGTTTAATTGCACTTTTGGTCTCTCAAGTATCACGATTGTGCGATTTTGGTCCCTTAGGTTTCAATTGCGACAGTTGAGTCCTCAGGTATCGCGATTGTGCAATTTTAGTCCCACAGATTTCCATTGCGCCAATCGAGTACCTAAGGTATTATGATTGTGTAATTTTGGTCCCCCGGATATCAAATTATGTAATTTTAAATGTCAGTAGCTTATGTGGCACATATGAGACTGATTTGAAACTTAGTGATGTCGGCTTAACAACTTACATGATATTTCTATATAATATTATTGATACCTTACATACTTTAATTGATACATAGGAATGTCGTATAAATTATTAAACTCACGTCACTAAATTTCAAATCAGGTGTGGGAAATTGAAAGGAGGGTGGGAAGTTGGAAATAAATCAAATTATTAACATCCGTGTTTTCTGCTGACTGAGTTAGCTGTCAACGCATTGAAGTATGATAAAAGAGGTACCAAAAACAATAACCAAATAACAAAAAATAATTTTGTATCATATGAGTTGATGTCTTCATTCAGTATCGCTTGAAGAACGGACGCCTAACATATTATCGTGGAAAGATTAGATAAAAAGATGGTCTTTTACAATCAATATGGTATGATACAATTGATAGATAAATAAATTTTTTAAACATATAATCAGAGATTTGATTCCTGATTCATATATATGAAAAAATATTTATTAACAGAGATCAATCCCTTAAATATATTTTAATATTTTGAGAAATTAATTTTTCATTCCCAATGGAAGGGTACCGAGTTAAAAAAGAAAAAGTCTTTGCGCTTTTTCTAAGCAACGTAGTATTTTCTAGGATTCATGAGCCAGGTGATATTTATATTCAATGACATTTATGAGCTTCGCACACCTAGCTATAGAAACGTTGCATTCATTCATATATGTGTCCTTATAATTTCGATTCTCTAGTTATTCACGTGATCATGAAAGCGATACTGCGTTACATATGAATGCTGCCACTGCCAATATATTTTATCAGCATATATCATACGAGAAGTCGATAGAATCTGCCGCTTCAAGGCTTCAGTTTCGAATCGTCCATCTTTTAGCGTAGCGTTACGGATACTAAAATGTCTAACAAAACTATAAAACAACAAGGAGAATGCTAAACAGTATATTTAAGATACTTTCTTTAAGGAATCAAGAAAATAATTTTTTTATGGGTAATTAACATATTTAATATTTGAAAAGATAAAATAATTAGTTTTCCAATAAAAACATGTTTTTTTTGATTCCTTAAAAAATACCTAAAAACGTTAATTAGCATCACCCAAACAATAAATATGCACCAATTCTACTACGGATACAAGTCTACAATTTTAACTTTTTTTTATAACAAAATACAATTAAAACTTTTTAACATTATGTTAAATGCATTTAATTATGGATTCCCTGATGTAGCAATTATTTTTTTAATTTTGTTTAGCGAATATGTATGGTAAGTCATCCGATCAATGAACAGATTGTTCGCTACGTTTCATATGTGCTTCCATTACAAAATCTGGATCCATAAAACACCGACAACTGGTGCGGTCACCAATACACATGCAACATCTCTCTCTCCCTTGGACTCTTATTATATAACTGAAAATCCTCAATTTATTGCATATTTACTTATCTTTAATTTGGTCCTCCTTGCTCCTTCTCTCGCATATGAACAAATATATCCCAAATGAAAAATATGGCTAATTCATTGCCTTTGTTTTCCTCCTCAGTCATTCTCATGCTTGTATCAACACTACTAGGCACTACAATTGTAGTTTCAGCCACAAGCCAAGCTACTTCAACAGTGGCAAAAGACCAAGTTCCATGCACAATGTGCACTGAATGCGAGAATCCATGCCCAACTCCACCTCCCCCTGTTATAGAGTGCCCGCCGCCACCTTCACCGCCACCACCATCACCTCCACCGCTGCCACCGGCAATCGTCGAATGCCCGCCGCCACCACCACCAAAACCGTTGTGTCCGGGTAATTGTCAGATGCCACCATCCCCACCGGGACAATACTTTCCACCATATTTTACACCAGGAACGCCATATCCAAACCAAGTGCCACATAGTGACTACAACAGCGGTGCAAAGATGATGCCATTTCCTGGAGTGTTGCTCTTTTCCAACCTTGCTTCTTACTCTGTCTATTTCACAACGCAATCGATCTTATTGGTTTATGTGGCCTTTCTTTGCCTTCCATATTACTTGTTCATTTAGGTGAATTATTTGAGTATAATTCTTTGTCCTTGTGTTTTTAATTACCAGAGTAACTGTACTGTACTCAGATTTGCATGACAAAATTAAGGATCTGGATTCCGTACATTTAAAAAAATCATGCATTCCTATATTTATGCATTAATGTGTCATTTTAGATCAATCCTAAGTTTTTTCAAACAATTTATTTTTTGGTTGATCCAATGATATAATAAGATATAAATGTTTGAATATGTGGTATTTGAATGTTTCAAAATGAATTCAAAAAGCAGAAATACTCATCATGGTAGGTACGGGAGAAGGCACAACATTTGAGTGGAAGAGAGAAGAAAAGATAAGACTTAGCTGAAGCACGGTAATGTTCCTCTTCAGCTATCCCCATCACTCTTGTAAGCCTTAACGGCTATTTTGCTTTGTGTCATTAATTGATTATAGTGTTGAATATTGAAATAATTTGTACTTGTGTCCATTAATTAACGTTGGTGTTCAACCATATGTATGGCCCCTTTACTTTCTTATATGTTGCACAAATAGATCTTCATATGATGTTATTACTAATGTTCTAAAAACCCGATTTATCATGGGTGGCTCTAGGCTTGCTTGCATGTATATGGAGGAGATACTTCATACCTGAGGGTCATGCCGTGTATATATATAGCGTTCGAGTGTCCTTTACCATAAGGGTAATGATCTATTATAACACTATTAGAAATCTCCTGATTATGTTTGGATTTTATTATAGATTTTGCTCAAAAAAATTGCATAAAATTTGGATTTTCCTACGAACCACTGTCCATAGGTAATATAAGCTTTTGTGGGAAATTTTTTTCATGCGAAATTTAAAATCCGTTTGAAATTTTTCTTGGGAAAAATTTATTTTCGTAACAAAATCCACAGGAAATATCAAAATTTCTTATGAATTTAAATCTATAGAAAAAAAAACTTATTTCTAAAAAAAATTACATCAAAATTCACAAGAAATTCCTGTAGAAAAAATTCGCAGTAAAATCTGCAACAAATTATTTCTAGCCGTAATTATAAGAGCCTTGTCAATAAGGGTAGTTAGTAAACTATTATGTCTTATATTAATCACTCATTATTGAAAGATCAATTGCAAGGATCCCAAAATCTATTAGAACAACTAATAATAAAATGAAACAACATAGAGTATGATTTGTTTATTTTATAGATTATAGCAATAGTCGTTTTTAAAGCACTAATTATTCTTTCAGACAAGAAATTTGGCTAAATATAGTAAAGGCCAGGATGATTAATATACAACAGCAAAAAATGACATGAAAGTTCCTGGATATATTTTGACGGACGCGGGTCTTCTGTCCCAGCCTCCGTGTGCCAATGCATGTCCTGTCCAATAAAAACATGCCACGTTAGCTAATGAAACTTTTTTACTTCTACTTTATAAAATTATCTGGTAAGTGATAACAGCGTTAAGTCCTTGAACACCGTTAACTTATCTAATCATATTAGTGATATCGTTCTGGGATTTTTTCTCATCCTCACACCTGCCACATCCTCATAGTCCAGATCTGGCCAGCAAGTGCAACTTGTCTCCACCTTCTTACACACGTTACACACATATTAATGAGCAAATTCTAGTCTCTCAGAGGTAACGTTGCGTCATCATAGTATATTTATAGGCTGCGCCTATCTTCTATTTCAAAGTTTAAAGGTACCTGTACCAGAATTTGATTGATACGGTGTTCAAAAGCATGGAGCGTTAGAAGTAATTCAAATAAATGTGTTAGCTAGATGTGATTAGTTATTTAGTATAACTAACTAAATATTGTTGATTATGAATAAGTGTAATAGTACTCTATAAATAGAGATGTTAATGTGTAAGTGAAGTAAAGATTAACAAGTGATAAATTTTTAAGTGTATATTCTCTCTTCTCTTCTAATCCTCCTTCTCTCCATAATTCTTCTTTGTGAGTGTGTGTAAGATTAAAGTGTTCTTGTACCAACAGTGGTATCTAGAGCTATAACGATCTTGGGAGAGTGTGTCCATGGAGAAGAAGTTGAGTGTGAAATTTTCAATTCCTTTACCGGTTCTTGATAGCAAGAACTTTGAGCATTGAGTTGTGAAAATGGAAGCAATCTTTGGTTTTCATGAAGTGTTGGAAACAGTGAAGGATAGTATCCAAGAAGAGGAGGATAGTGCCTCCTACAAGGAATCCAAAAAGAGAGATTGCTTGGCTCTCTCCATCGTCCATCAATGTGTGGACTCTGAAAATCTTAAGGAGATTGTTGCTGCCAAGAATGCTAAAGAAGCATGGGACATCTTGAACAAAGTCCATGGTGCTGCAAGAAGGAGTGGCAAGAACAAGATGAGAAGACCAGTGATCAATCACAAGATGAAGAATAAAGACAAAGAAGAATATAGGATGGTGAAGGCAAAAACAAATTAAGAACGAAGCAGGAGAAGCGGCGACTGCTATGGCGACTCGATGTGTACCGGTGATGGCGGTCGAGACGGTAGTGCCAGAGCTAGTGACAGAGATCAAGAAGACTGATACAGAAGGTGAAATCAATGAGAAAGATGGAGCAAGTCGAGATGGAAAAGGCCAGCTTAATGCCTTGGTGAAGGAGGTTGTAGCTGCCCGAGATGAAGAAAAGATTAAGGCTGCAGTCGTCGGAAGTGGTGCCAGAATCATCGGACCGAGATGCTCAGGCGACGTCGATGAGTACGATAACAGTGTGGTGGTACGTGCGAAGGAGCAAACGGAGGTGCTTATTGCGCCTAAGGAAGGAAGCAACACACCAGAGAGAATAGGGTGTGAGAAATCGAAGTTGCCGGAGACCGCATTACCGGAACTGAAGAAAGGGAACAATGTAACACCCTGTATTTTACTGTTTTAAATAACAGTAAATACATATAAATATGTTTATAAGTTTATTAGAGTTTTATAAAGTTATTCTAAGTGAACGGAGGATAGTATTTAATCCTACTTGACCGTAGGAAACTACGATTAAAATTTAGGTTGGAAATTCAGGCGAAACCCTGTGCATGGAATTCCATTGACAGTATAATAATACTGCTCAAAAGACCTAATTTTAATTCGTGAACGAGAGACTTAAGTTTAGTATTTTATTTTCTACAACTTTGTATTTTTAGAATTTTTTCAGAAAAAAATAAAATAATTTACGTATTACGAACGGAAAACGTAATCGGGTAGACGACGAAAAGGAGATTAGAGTTTCTAAGAGTAGTAAGAGGATTTATCTTAGGATTTTGAGATGATTCAAGGGGATGAATCATATTTTTAAGTTTAGAAGGTTTTTCAGGATTAAATAGAAAATTTCGAAATTTACGGTTAAGTCCCTGAACTTTCTGTAAATTACCATTTTGTCCCTAAATTAGTTTTTTTCGTTTTTTCAAGTGGATTGGGCTAGAATCCTTGTTTCTAATCCTAAATGGTCGTGGCTTATAAGCCCAAATCTTTTTAGTTCATAGTTGAATCCATAAAGCCCATTTAAGTTTTCTTATCTTATGTTTAAAGGCCTAAATCTTCAAAGTGGGTCCCACAACCAATAAGAAAATGAAATCAAGCCCAAATGTTTCAAGCCCATGCGTAAGCCATGTGAATTGTGGCTGCCCATTTTTGTTGGAATTGTCAAGTTGGTTCTAGAATTTTCCATAAGTTTCTACTTATCCTAGATTTGTCTACAAGTTTCTTGATTCTTCCTAATACATTGAATTATCTTACTTTCTTAACTTGTCTTTCACTCATAAAAATCAGCCAAGCAAGTCAAAGATAAGATGGCATTTAATGTGATTAAACTCATCATCATGACATTCTATTGTCTATTTGCAAACTAGTCCTTCAACTATTGGAATCTTTACAATTTGGTCCTTGGAACTTAATTGCACTTTGATCCTTTTAACATGACAACTCATCTTCATGTAGATTCTTCTTGAGATGTCGCCACTCACACTATAAATACCCTCCTCTCACTTTTCATTTAGTTCTTTGGTTATTTGTCTTCTATAAACTCTAAAGTTCTAAGTTCTTAGTTCTAAGTTTCAAAGCAAGTTCTTAGATTTTCTTCATCATTGATTCTCAAGAGGTAAATCCTAATCTTTGTTTTAAATCATGCCTATGTTCTTTAGATAGTTTCTTGATTCAAGACTTATATCATGGTGGTTCATCATTTTCAAGTTCAAACCCTAGAACTTTGAAAAATCATAATAAATCCTAGGAAAATCTAATGATGATGAAACTACTTTCTATCTTCTAGATATCATGTCTACTATCTAAATCCAAGAGCATGAAGTAATCAAAAATCTCTTTCTTGAAAAACTAGCCTTGGCCGAATCTATCACCTTAGGGTTGGTAGAGTTTTGTTCATGTGTTTTCATGTATGATCATGTATTCTATATGGCATGTATGACTACACACTCTAATCCATGTTAGTTTCTTAAAATGACTATTTTACTCAAAAATATTCATGTTGGCCGAACCCTAAGTGGGTGAGTTTTGTTGAGTTTTGTTCATGATTTTCATAAATGATCTTAGAAATCAAGTGTTTAGTAAGTATGCTTTATAAATCCAAGATGATTTGTTAAACTAAGAACCCTAGCTTCATGAACCTATTGAGGCCGAATTTATGTATAAAAGAGTTAGGAAGTTTTGAGTATTGAAACTTAGTTGTTAGTTGATAATCTATGTTTTAGGTTAATTAAGGATCATTAATCCATAACTTAATCATGATTAGAAGTTTTAGTTATTCAAAAACCCTAGAGGCCGTGACTATGTATTAGGGTTTAGAATGTTTTAGTTTCTTGATTTGTAACTCTTTGGTTATAATAATTGAAGGTTAGTTGAGTACAAGTTTACAAGGTAACGGAAATTCTGAAGGAGTTTGTAAGTTGAACAAGGAGTCTTCAAGAGGTAAGGGGGGAGTACTGAGAAGGATTCTATTCAATGGCTATATGCTATCCAATTGTTGTTTGTAATTAATTGTTTGTTAGTATTTATGTTGTTTATTGTTGCGTTATTTGTATCTGTGTGGTTTATTTTGCGTTAATTGTCTATTTGCAATTATATTATGAACTGTGATGCATGATCTGCCTGGGGAATATCTGTGATATAATTGTTGTTTGATGTGTGAGAAGCCTGACAGTGGTCAGTGCACAATTAAGAAAGTCGGATAAAAGCTTTAAGAAACTGTATCGAATTATATTCAAGGTTTTAGTGGCAAATTATTGGTATATGAGATCAAAGAGAATTTCTTTTGAGAAGAATAAAGAGTGTTGAAAAATATTATTATTTTAATAAGTTATTTTTGGAAAAGTGAATTATGAGTCACAATGAGTTCGACACGGTGAAAATATTTTGGTACTGTTAAATTTTACGTAAGAAAACCCAGAATATTACAGAATATTCTTTTATTAAATTAATTGATGAAAACAAGTTTAGGGTGATTTTAGAAAATTAATTAAGTGGAAAAAGTTAAGTTTTTGGCTTAAAAGTTTTAAAAACAAAATTTGACGGCAAATCTAGAAAATCTAGACGGCAAGTATTTTTGAAACGGCAGTGCCTATTTTGAGAAAGTTAAACCTCAAGTGACTCATTGGTTTGTGAAAATTAAGTTTTATTTGTTAAGAATTTTTATAATGAATTTTTACCATTAGAAAAGAATTTCTAAAAATCGAAAGTTGATGTAACAATGTTGAAAATACAGTTGGACTTAGTAACCGAGACGTCGGGGTACTAATGTTCTGTGATTGTGATGGACTCAGTCATTTGGACTTGGAGTGCCTATATGGTATACAAGAGGTATATCTGTGATGAATTGTATACATGAGGTATACTTGTGATAAAACATTGAAGATGTTTTCTAGAAGCACGAACCTAGTAATCGGTGCACCTACGAGAGGTGTCGTGATTGAGCACTCGGACAAGAAGGTCCTGTGTTGTAATGAAAGTTTTAAAAAGTGTTTTAAAACTATGTGAGTCGTAAGCCATGTTGAGCTTCGGCAAGATAAAGATTGAGCACAAAGAAAAGAACAAAACAAAAGTGTTTTGCATGCATGTGGCGACGTGCACGAGATTTGTGGTTAAATGCATTAATTACCGGCTGCTGAGGTAATTACGATATGCATATCTCATTGTGCCTTGGAGGACATTGGGATCCCCATCTTACTTGCTAATGGTATAATGCCACTTGGTTGTGGACGTTAGCAATGTGTTTGGCCTTGTGAGTGCCTGGCTGTGTATGCCTTTGTTGTTTTCAAGATGGGAAGAGGTCGCGGACCTATTGGCAATTAGCCAAGTTAGCCAGTGTGGCTATGGAGTCTGATCAACTCATATGATGTTGGGATATCTCATGAGATTAGGATGAAAATTAGATGATGAATAGAAGTGTCATGCATAATTTTATGGATGATGTTTGGGGTGTTGAACCCACTGATAAACTGTTAGTTTATAATTAATTGTATGTGATAAATGTTGATGTGGTATTTGATGGCTAGAGTGTGGTTATTGAGTAAGATCCAAGTATTGGTTTCTCACTCTTACAACATATTCAGATGAATCCAGACGTACCACTGGTGCAGTCGAGGGTTCGTACACTCACTTTTGATCGGGCACAGTATGGTGGTGCCTGGGATATAAATATTGGGGCACTTAGCGCCACCTACCATGGCCCTAGTACAGAAATTATTGGAACGTTAGAAGATGGACCCAATCAGAGGACTCATGTAGTAGAAACAATCGAGATATCGTTACCACCTGTTTGGCTGTATCTTCAATATCTGGAGGAGCATGGAATGATGGATCCTTTACCTCAACCTCAACCTCTTCAGATATTAGGAAATGGAGAACCTCCAGTTGAAGGAGAACTAGTAGAAGGTGAAGAAGATCCAGAGGAATATCTAGAGGATGATCCGGAGTTTCAACTCCTGCAGTAGATGATGGAGATTCTTCAGATGAAGCAATGGAAGCGGAGGCATCATCAGACTCGTCAGCTGTAGGTGGGATTGATCCTTATGGTCTTCCCAATGGGTTTCATTAGCTTGACCAGCTTAGGTATAGTTTCCGGGGGTAGTGAGTCTTGATAGTTTTATTTTGGCTTCTTAGAGCCCTTAGTTTTGAGATGGCTTTGAACCAGTTGCTGTTGATCTGTATATATCTTTATCTTCTTTGTTTAGTTTGATGGAGAATGGTCTATGCTTCTAAAGGCTTTTTGATATCTCCTAGTATAGGAGTTGTATATGTAAACGATGAAGCATATGTATATATATGGATGTACATATCTGTGGTTTATGTTTATAATAGTTGTATGTTGTATGTAAAGAAAAAAAAAATTAAGCACTATTTTTATATAAGGTTAGTCACCTTAAATTATATTTTCCGAAAGTAACCAGCGTTATATAATTATAATTTATATTTGGGTATTAATGGGATGACCCTAGAATAGGGTGTCGCATTTTGTGGTATCAGAGCTGGTCGAGTCTTTCGGGAATGTCGGGAAATAGGTCTGTTATGTCTATGTTGTGTGATCTCTGACTTAGATTTGTTTGAATTACTTATTAGAAGTAATGTGTGATAACGAGTGAGTTTGCGTTTCGTTTTGGTTTTGGTCTAACTGATTGTGATTTGTGGGTCAGTTATGGAACCAGTGGTAGAACCAGAATCTGGGCGTGGACGTGGTCGTGTACGAGGCCGTAGAGGGGGTCGTGTAGGAGGTCGTGGTAATATGAGTGAGGAGTATGAAGAAGGAGTAGACTATGCGGCTCAAGCAATGGAGAACATGGCAGCGGCAATTGCAAATCAAACTGCAGCGATGAATGTTCAGAATCTGCAAGCTGCGGAAGGCAAGGCTTTGATTGCGTTTCGAAGTCAAAATCCTTCACAGTTTGGTCTGGATGCAAATCCTGAGAAGGCTGATCTTTGGATCCAGGAGTTGGAGAAGATCTTCGAGTTAGTTGCTACGCCCGGAGATGTTCGGGTCACTTATCTTTGTTTTCCTCTTTGGTGGGAGATGCGAGAATATTGGTGGAAAGGTGCTAGGCTACTTGTTGGAGGCTGAACATCAAGACATTACTTGGGAGGTTTTTCGAATTGCGTTTATGGACAAATATTTTCCGGAGAGTATAAGGATCGAGAGGAAACGACAATTTACGGGGTTATATCAGAGAGATTTATCGGTGGAGGAGTATGCGGCGAAGTTTGAGTCATTGGCCAAATACTTCCGTTTCTTTCAAGCTCAACCGAGTGAGAGCTGGAAGTGTGAACGATTCGAAGCGGGATTACGATTTGAGATTAAGGAGTCCGTTTTACCTTTACAACTTCGTAATTTCCAAGCACTAGTGGAAATGAGTCGAAAGATCGAACAGATGAAGAAAGGAAAGGATACTAGAGGAAGTCTTTGGTGGATCTTCTAAATTCAAGAATCGAAATCGAGTTGGAGAGGAAAACAAAATCGGAGAGGAAGCCTTATTTTCGTTCGCAAGTGAATAATCGGGAATCGACAACGGAACTGTTCAATTTTGTTGCATCGGGAGGTGGAGGTCAAAGAAATCAGAATCAAGGTCAAATTAGGATATGTTATAACTGTGGAGATTCCAAATCACATGTCAAATGTTTGTCCTAGAAATGAAGTGAAATGTTTCAATTGTGATCGAATGGGACATATGGCAAAGTATTGTACGATGCCAAAGCGGAGTCGATCACAATCACGCTGGAACAAATAAACCGACGGCTAAGGGAAGAGTTTATACGATGAGTGGAGCCGAGGCTTGAATCCCACGATCTCATACAAGGTAAGTGTGATATAAACGGTAATCTTTTAACTGTACTATTTGATTCAGGTGCAACGCATTCTTTTATCTCGATGGATTGTGTGAAACTGTTGAAATTGCCTGTTTCTTCTTTGTTGTGTGATCTTGTTGTTTCAACTCCTACTTCTAAGCCAGTTGTGGTTACTTCTTTGTTTAAATTGTCCTATCATTATTCAGGATAAACGTTTCCTTGTTAACCTGATCTGTTTGCCTTTAATACAGTTAGATGTAATTCTAGGCATGGATTGGTTGTCTTCTAATCATATCTTGATAGACTGTGCTCGTAAAACCTTAGTTTTTCCTACGGATGAGATTTCTGGATTGTTAACTGCTAATCAAGTAAAAGCTTCTTTAAAGGAGGGAGCACAAGGATACATGCTATTATATTCCTTAGACATTAAGAGTGAGTTAGACTTGCAGTGTATACCAGTTGTCAACGATTTTCTGGAAGTTTTTCCTGAAGATGTACCTGGATTACCACCTGTTCGGGAGATTGAGTTTGCGATTGATCTGGTTCCGGGCACTGGACCAATATCTATAGCACCATATCGAATGTCGACATCAGAGCTAGAGGAATTAAAAGAACAATTGGTGGAACTGATGCGGAAGGAATTTATTAGACCTAGTGTATCGCCTTGGGGAGCTCCAGTGTTATTAGTGAAGAAGAAAGATGGAACTTCTCGTTTATGCGTAGATTTTCGGCAGCTGAATAAGGTGACGATTAAGAATAAGTATCCACTTCCAAGGATAGATGATTTAATGGATCAGTTACGCGGAGCAGCTGTTTTCTCAAAGATAGATTTACGTTCGGGTTATCATCAAATTCGTGTGAAGGAGGAGGACGTTTGTAAAACTGCGTTTAGGACACGTTATGGTCATTACGAGTATCTTGTGATGCCATTCGGGGTTACGAATGCTCCAGCGATATTCATGGATTACATGAATAGGATTTTTCGTCCTTACTTAGATCAGTTTGTCGTTGTTTTTATCGACGATATTCTAATCTATTCTCCAAGTAAAGAAAAACATGCTGAACATCTCAGTGTGGTTCTCCAAATTTTAAAGGAGAAACAACTTTACGCGAAACCTGAGAAGTGTGAATTTTGGTTAGACCAAGTTCAATTCTTAGGACATATAGTCTCGAGTGAGGGAATTGCTGTAGATCCGTCAAAAGTTGAGACTGTTTTGCAATGGGAAAGGCCTAAGACGGTAACAGAAATTCGTAGTTTTGTGGGTTTAGCGGGATACTATAGAAGATTCATTGAGGGATTTTCTAAAATAGTAGGTCCTCTTACCCAATTGACTCGAAAGGATCAAGCGTTTGTATGGACTGAAGCATGTGAAGAAAGTTTTCAAGAGTTAAAGCGAAGGTTGACTACTTCACCGGTATTGATACTACCTGATCCTTATGAACTTTTTGAGGTGTATTGTGATGCTTCATATCAAGGGTTAGGATGTGTATTGATGCAAAATCGGAAAGTTGTGGCATATGCTTCAAGACAATTGAAGATTCATGAAAGGAATTATCCTACTCATGATTTGGAGTTAGCAGCAGTGGTATTTGCTTTAAAAATCTGGAGACATTATTTGTATGGAGCAACTTTTAATGTTTTCAGTGACCATAAAAGTTTGAAATACCTGTTTGATCAGAAAGAGTTAAATATGAGGCAGAGGCGTTGGTTGGAATTTTTAAAGGATTATGATTTTCAACTGCAGTATCACCCTGGAAAAGCGAATGTTGTGGCAGATGCTTTGAGTAGGAAATCAATGCATATATCGGCAATGATGGTTAAAGAACAACAGTTGTTGGAACAATTCCGAGATATGCGATTGACAATTGAGATGTTTCCGGAAAAATTATGTTTGGGTATGATTACTGTTTCAAATGAATTGATGAAACAAATTAAAGAGAAACAAGAAAGTGATCAGTACCTACAAGGAGAAAGAGAATTAGTGCGGCAAGGAGCTGTGTCAGAATTTAAAGAAGGAAATGATGGAATTTTAAGGTTTGGTGAAAGGATTTGTGTACCAAATAATGTTGAAATGAGGAAGTTGATTCTGGAAGAAGCTCATAGGAGTAAGTTGAGTTTGCATCCCGGAGCTACTAAGATGTATCGGGATCTAAAGAAATTGTATTGGTGGCATGGTATGAAGAAAGATGTAATGGAATTTGTAGCTGCGTGTTTAACTTGTCAGAAGGTTAAAGTAGAACATCAAAGACCAGCGGGAATGCTACAATCTTTGGATATTCCAGAATGGAAATGGGATGGTATTGCAATGGATTTTGTGTCAGGTTTACCAAAGACTCGGAAAGGGTATGACTCTATATGGGTAATAGTTGATAGGTTGACAAAGGTAGCTCACTTTTTACCAGTTAATGTGAAATACTCATTGGAGAGATTAACTCAGTTGTACATTGATGAAATTGTCAGGTTACATGGAGTGCCTTTGAGTATTGTTTCAGATCGTGATCCAAGATTTACATCAAGATTTTGGAAAAGTCTACAAGAGTCGTTGGGAACGAAACTTAGGTTGAGTTCTGCGTATCATCCTCAAACGGATGGACAATCAGAGAGGACTATTCAATCTCTTGAAGATTTATTGAGAGCTTGTGTATTGGAAAATACTGGAAGCTGGGATGAATATCTATCGTTGATAGAATTCACTTATAATAATAGTTTTCATTCTAGCATAGGTATGGCACCCTATGAAGCGTTGTATGGTCGACGGTGCAGAACGCCTTTATGTTGGTACCAGGATGGTGCGAGTTTTATGGTTGGACCAGATATAGTGCAACAAACGACGGAAAAGGTGAAAATGATTTAAGAGAAAATGCGAACAACTCAGAGTCGACAGAAAAGTTATGCTGACAAGAGACGACGACCTCTTGAGTTTGAGGAAGGTGAGCATGTGTTTTTGAGAGTCACACCAACGACTGGGGTTGGTAGGGTAATTAAATCCAGGAAACTCACTCCTAAATTCATTGGACCATATCAAATTCTTCATCGGATAGGTCCTGTAGCTTATAAAATTTCTTTACCACCGTTTCTATCCAATCTTCATGATGTCTTTCATGTCTCACAATTAAGAAAGTATATTCCTGATCCATCTCACGTAATTGAACCTGATCTAGTACAACTAAAAGAAAACATGTCTTATGAGACTTTACCTGTGAGAATTGCGGATAAGAAGATTAAGCAGCTCAGAGGTAAACAAATCTCATTGGTTAAAGTTATTTGGGATGACGTAACTGGAGAAGCAACATGGGAAGTAGAAGACAAAATGAAGTTACAGTATCCTGAATTATTTACAGGTACGTAATTTCGAGGACGAATTTTTTTTTAGTGGGGTAGTAATGTAACACCCTGTATTTTACTGTTTTAAATAACAGTAAATACATATAAATATGTTTATAAGTTTATTAGAGTTTTATAAAGTTATTCTAAGTGAACGGAGGATAGTATTTAATCCTACTTGACCGTAGGAAACTACGATTAAAATTTAGGTTGGAAATTCAGGCGAAACCCGGTCTGCGAATTCCATTGACAGTATAATAATACTGCTCAAAAGACCTAATTTTAATTCGTGAACGAGAGACTTAAGTTTAGTATTTTATTTTCTACAACTTTGTATTTTTAGAATTTTTTCAGAAAAAAATAAAATAATTTACGTATTACGAACGGAAAACGTAATCGGGTAGACGACGGAAAGGAGATTAGAGTTTCTAAGAGTAGTAAGAGGATTTATCTTAGGATTTTGAGATGATTCAATGGGATGAATCATATTTTTAAGTTTAGAAGGTTTTTCAGGATTAAATAGAAAATTTCGAAATTTACGGTTAAGTCCCGAACTTTCTGGTAGAATTACCATTTTGTCCCTAAATTAGTTTTTTTTCGTTTTTTCAAGTGGATTGGGCTAGAATCCTTGTTTCTAATCCTAAATGGTCGTGGCTTATAAGCCCAAATCTTTTTAGTTCATAGTTGAATCCATAAAGCCCATTTAAGTTTTCTTATCTTATGTTTAAAGGCCTAAATCTTCAAAGTGGGTCCCACAACCAATAAGAAAATGAAATCAAGCCCAAATGTTTCAAGCCCATGCGTAAGCCATGTGAATTGTGGCTGCCCATTTTTGTTGGAATTGTCAAGTTGGTTCTAGAATTTTCCATAAGTTTCTACTTATCCTAGATTTGTCTACAAGTTTCTTGATTCTTCCTAATACATTGAATTATCTTACTTTCTTAACTTGTCTTTCACTCATAAAAATCAGCCAAGCAAGTCAAAGATAAGATGGCATTTAATGTGATTAAACTCATCATCATGACATTCTATTGTCTATTTGCAAACTAGTCCTTCAACTATTGGAATCTTTGCAATTTGGTCCTTGGAACTTAATTGCACTTTGATCCTTTTAACATGACAACTCATCTTCATCTAGATTCTTCTTGAGATGTCGCCACTCACACTATAAATACCCTCCTCTCACTTTTCATTTAGTTCTTTGGTTATTTGTCTTCTATAAACTCTAAAGTTCTAAGTTCTTAGTTCTAAGTTTCAAAGCAAGTTCTTGGATTTTCTTCATCATTGATTCTCAAGAGGTAAATCCTAATCTTTGTTTTAAATCATGCCTATGTTCTTTAGATAGTTTCTTGATTCAAGACTTATATCATGGTGGTTCATCATTTTCAAGTTCAAACCCTAGAACTTTGAAAAATCATAATAAATCCTAGGAAAATCTAATGATGATGAAACTACTTTCTATCTTCTAGATATCATGTCTACTATCTAAATCCAAGAGCATGAAGTAATCAAAAATCTCTTTCTTGAAAAACTAGCCTTGGCCGAATCTATCACCTTAGGGTTGGTAGAGTTTTGTTCATGTGTTTTCATGTATGATCATGTATTCTATATGGCATGTATGACTACACACTCTAATCCATGTTAGTTTCTTAAAATGACTATTTTACTCAAAAATATTCATGTTGGCCGAACCCTAAGTGGGTGAGTTTTGTTGAGTTTTGTTCATGATTTTCATAAATGATCTTAGAAATCAAGTGTTTAGTAAGTATGCTTTATAAATCCAAGATGATTTGTTAAACTAATAACCCTAGCTTCATGAACCTATTGAGGCCGAATTTATGTATAAAAGAGTTAGGAAGTTTTGAGTATTGAAACTTAGTTGTTAGTTGATAATCTATGATTTAGGTTAATTAAGGATCATTAATCCATAACTTAATCATGATTAGAAGTTTTAGTTATTCAAAAACCCTAGAGGCCGTGACTATGTATTAGGGTTTAGAATGTTTTAGTTTCTTGATTTGTAACTCTTTGGTTATAATAATTGAAGGTTAGTTGAGTACAAGTTTACAAGGTAACGGAAATTCGAAGGAGTTTGTAAGTTGAACAAGGAGTCTTCAAGAGGTAAGGGGGAGTACTGAGAAGGATTCTATTCAATGGCTATATGCTATCCAATTGTTGTTTGTAATTAATTGTTTGTTAGTATTTATGTTGTTTATTGTTGCGTTATTTGTATCTCATGTGGTTTATTTTGCGTTAATTGTCTATTTGCAATTATATTATGAACTGTGATGCATGATCTGCCTGGGGAATATCTGTGATATAATTGTTGTTTGATGTGTGAGAAGCCTGATGGTGGTCGGTGCACAATTAAGAAAGTCGGATAAAAGCTTTAAGAAACCGTATCGAATTATATTCAAGGTTTTAGTGGCAAATTATTGGTATATGAGATCAAAGAGAATTTCTTTTGAGAAGAATAAAGAGTGTTGAAAAACATTATTATTTTAATAAGTTATTTTTGGAAAAGTGAATTATGAGTCACAATGAGTTCGACACGGTGAAAATATTTTGGTCTTGTTAAATTTTACGTAAGAAAACCCAGAATATTACAGAATATTCTTTTATTAAATTAATTGATGAAAACAAGTTTAGGGTGATTTTAGAAAATTAATTAAGTGGAAAAAGTTAAGTTTTTGGCTTAAAAGTTTTAAAAACAAAATTTGACGGCAAATCTAGAAAATCTAGACGGCAAGTATTTTTGAAACTAGCAGGTGCCTATTTTGAGAAAGTTAAACCTCAAGTGACTCATTGGTTTGTGAAAATTAAGTTTTATTTGTTAAGAATTTTTATAATGAATTTCTACCATTAGAAAAGAATTTCTAAAAATCGAAAGTTGATGTAACAATGTTGAAAATACAGTTGGACTTAGTAACCGAGACGTCGGGGTACTAATGTTCTGTGATTGTGATGGACTCAGTCATTTGGACTTGGAGTGCCTATATGGTATACAAGAGGTATACTGTGATGAATTGTATACATGAGGTATACTGTGATAAAACATTGAAGATGTTTTCTAGAAGCACGAACCTAGTAATCGGTGCACCTAGCGAGAGGTGTCGTGATTGAGCACTCGGACAGTAAGGTCCTGTGTTGTAATGAAAGTTTTAAAAAGTGTTTTAAAACTATGTGAGTCGTAAGCCATGTTGAGCTTCGGCAAGATAAAGATTGAGCACAAAGAAAAGAACAAAACAAAAGTGTTTTGCATGCATGTGGCAGACGTGCCTGAGATTTGTGGTTAAATGCATTAATTACCGGCGGCTGAGGTAATTACGATATGCATATCTCATTGTGTCTTGGAGGACATTGGGATTCCCATCTTACTTGCTAATGGTATAATGCCACTGGTTGTGGACGTTAGCAATGTGTTTGGCCTTGTGAGTGCCTGGCTGTGTATGCCTTTGTTGTTTTCAAGATGGGAAGAGGTCGCGGACCTATTGGCAGTTAGCCAAGTTAGCCAGTGTGGCTATGGAGTCTGATCAACTCATATGATGTTGGGATATCTCATGAGATTAGGATGAAAATTAGATGATGAATAGAAGTGTCATGCATAATTTTATGGATGATGTTTGGGGTGTTGAACCCACTGATAAACTGTTAGTTTATAATTAATTGTATGTGATAAATGTTGATGTGGTATTTGATGGCTAGAGTGTGGTTATTGAGTAAGATCCAAGTATTGGTTTCTCACTCTTACAACATATTCAGATGAATCCAGACGTACCACTGGTGCAGTCGAGGGTTCGTACACTCACTTTTGATCGGGCACAGTATGGTGGTGCCTGGGATATAAATATTGGGGCACTTAGCGCCACCTACCATGGCCCTAATACAGAAATTATTGGAACGTTAGAAGATGGACCCAATCAGAGGACTCATGTAGTAGAAACAATCGAGATATCGTTACCACCGGTTTGGCTGTATCTTCAATATCTGGAGGAGCATGGAATGATGGATCCTTTACCTCAACCTCAACCTCTTCAGATATTAGGAAATGGAGAACCTCCAGTTGAAGGAGAACTAGTAGAAGGTGAAGAAGATCCTGAGGAATATCTAGAGGATGATCCGGATTTTCAACCTCCTGCAGTAGATGATGGAGATTCTTCAGATGAAGCAATGGAAGCGGAGGCATCATCAGACTCGTCAGCTGTAGGTGGGATTGATCCTTATGGTCTTCCCAATGGGTTTCATTATCTTGACCAGCTTAGGTATAGTTTCCGGGGGTAGTGAGTCTTGATAGTTTTATTTTGGCTTCTTAGAGCCCTTAGTTTTGAGATGGCTTTGAACCAGTTGCTGTTGATCTGTATATATCTTTATCTTCTTTGTTTAGTTTGATGGAGAATGGTCTATGCTTCTAAAGGCTTTTTGATATCTCCTAGTATAGGAGTTGTATATGTAAACGATGAAGCATATGTATATATATGGATGTACATATCTGTGGTTTATGTTTATAATAGTTGTATGTTGTATGTAAAGAAAAAAAAAATTAAGCACTATTTTTATATAAGGTTAGTCACCTTAAATTATATTTTCCGAAAGTAACCAGCGTTATATAATTATAATTTATATTTGGGTATTAATGGGATGACCCTAGAATAGGGTGTCGCAAACAAGATCGGGAGAGATGAAGTGAAAATGATAGGGTTTCGATGGAGCTCGACCAGATCTCCACCACTAGAGCCACCACCGCCGGAACAGGCAAAGAGTGATATTCGACCGGTGGGTGAAGTGATCCTTCCGCCACATAAATTGCAAGCGTCGCCGCCAGACAATGAGGCGAACGTGAATCCGCTGCCGGCGAAGACGAAGTGTTGGGTCTCAAACAGGGCAAGTGAACCACCGGACCAGGAAGCTCAAGCGAAGACTGACGAAGCACTTGCAGCGGCGACATCAGAGAGGGCGAAGCCTCCGAAAACGCACCCGCTTGTGGCGGTCAGAGACGCAAAATCAGAGAGGACAGAGCCTCTGAAAACGCATCCGCTTATGGTAGTCGGAAAGGTGTTTTCCGATGAGCTGTCGTGGTGTAGTGTTGGAGAGGTGAGGCAACTGTAGGTTGTTATCGAGAGGGAGATGATGATTGTAGGGGCAAAACTGGAAATTCGAAAAGTTGGTCAATTTTGTGACCTATTAGGCCAGGCCCAAGTACCCAAAAGTTGTCAAAGTGAATTTCAGAAATTGGGCCATGTGTTTGTGGGTGAAGCCCAAATTAATGAAGAAGTTGAATTGGGTCCTAAGCTGAAAGATGACAGGAACAAGGGTCATGTTGGGTCAATTTTATTTGCTCTTGTTGACCTAATGAGTCAAGCCCAATTCTTTAAAAGATTGCAATGGGATCCAAATGGACTTTTATGTGTGCTAGTAATAATAATGTGTGCATTATAAAAATACAAATATGAGTATAATAAAAATAGTGTATTTGGGATATTTGAATTACGGGGGAGTGTTAGAAGTAATTCAAATAAATGTGTTAGTTAGATGTGATTAGTTAGTTAGTATAACTAACTAAACATTGTTGATTGTGAATAAGTGTACCAGCACTCTATAAATAGAGATGCTAATGTGTAAGTGAAGTAGAAATTAACAAGTGATAAATTTTTCAGTGTTCTCTTCTCTTCTAATTCTCTTTTTCTCCATAATTCTTCTTTGTGAGTGTGTGTAAGATTAAATTATTCTTGCACTAACACGGAGTTCATACAATTCACATGAATCACGTCAACGTGGCTGGAATTTGCAGAGTCTGGGCTTGTTTGAAAAGCCTTTGTTCCTGCTGCATCTGCAATCATCCAGCAAAAGTTTCCTTTAATTTCTCTCCCTTTTTATTTCTCCCCCAAATTTCTGGAAGTCTCACTCTCTAATTCCCTGTTCTTCGATCCTGGTCAGCATCAGAAAAATTCTTCATATATAAAGTTCCCTCACTCTTCTTAAGAGAGTCGACGCTTCCACAATCTCTTTCTCACTCTCAGCTATTGCTTTCCATTTATGTTATATATGAATTCACGAATTTACCTAAGTTAAATTCTGAAAGATCACTAAGATGATTAAATAAGTGGACGGTGTTAAAAGACAACGTTACTCCCAGGTAATTTTATAAAGTAAAAGTAAAAGAATTTCATTATTTGACGTGGCATGTGCTTATTGGAGGGGACAATATGCATTGGCACAGGGAGGCTGGGACAGAAACCCGCGCCCATTTTGGACGGACTGTGAATGTGATGCGGTACAATGTGTATCAAAAGGAAAATGTGAAGCTACAATTGTATTAAAAATATAAAGTTGTACATGTGGGGGGATTCTGCGCGCATATATATGCACCTCTAGGGGAAGGTACATGACCCTAGTTACGTGATGTTAATTTGATTTGATTTTGTTTGACCAAGAACAATAATCCGAGTAGGATCTCAGAAGCTGAAAATCTAATAGTGTCAATATCACTAAAACATCTATTGATAATTGTGGATATAGTTTGATAGAAAGTGAGAATAAAAGAAAACGTAGTTATAAGTTTCATTTGACAGAAGAATGCTGAGGTACTACTCGACTTCTAATGTATGAAGAAGATGATCTCTAACTGAAGTCCAGGCCTAATATATATAGATAAGGTAGTTGTTAATAGTATTAGTGAGTCATTATAAGCGATTAAGAACATGTGGGTGGTTAGAAAATCGTTCAGAGTAATTGTCATGACCATTTGTGTTGCTTGTATTGCATCGACCCTTTAATGTTGCAAGATAAACGACCTTAGTTTCCGTTGTCTTGTCGCCTAACCTAGAATGGTCCTGATCCATCAAGCCTCGACTTGTGCTTGGGCCGATGTCCGATCCATGTAGCAACATAATTGTGTGTTTTTTTTAAAGCATTGTAATTTGTTGGAAATATGGAAGTGACAAAAGCGATGAATTAATGGAGGTGGTTATCTGAATATGAAAAGGACCTATGATTTTATGAATACGGAGGTTATGGCATGGAGTGGCGAAAAAATTGGCTTTGTGCGCATTGAGGAGTGAGGACCACCGTAAACCTCACTACCTCAGTGTCGTAAATCTCTGATATCTTATTCCTCCTCCTAGATTAGGCTTTTAAGGAGTCATTAATTCAAGTTGTCCATGGGTAAATACGACTCTTGTTGCTTGTACAATTTTTTTTTAACATCAATATATAAATATTTTTATACTTTAAAATGTTTATTTATATTTTTTTGTCTCATATCATCGTAAAGCAAAAAAAAACAACAAACCATATATTGTATAAATGACCTTTTTAGTCTATTGATGAATTTTGATTTTCTTCGACGCACTCTTTTTGTCGGATAGTTTTGATCCTTCCAAATTTAAAACTTTTGATTTTGATAGTTGTTTCTTAATGACACACCATTAAATGAGGTAATGACTCGTAAATAATTGAGTGTTATGTCACCACTTACATTTAGTAATATTAAATTATTTTGTATAGTTTTTTATTTATAGTTATTAATATAATAAAATTATTTAAATACTATAATATAATAACTTTTTATTATAATATTATTATTTTTTCATTATTATTTTTTATTAATTATTTTTTAAGGGATTAATTATTTTATTAAGTGACGAATTTTTGTTTGCATTCACATAATATAGACTAATTATAAAAAATGATTAATAAAATTATAATAAAAAATTAATTATATTTTAATAATTAAATAATATTAATAAAAAATAAATAAAAAACTATAAAAAATAATTTAATATTACTACATGGCAGTTTACGTAACTTTAAAAAAATAATATTTAGGCTTATGTGACAGTGTTGATATGTCATTCAGTTACCCATATTAGCACTTAACTAGGGGTGTAAACGAGTCGAGCCGAGTCCTTAAGCTTGAGCTTGGCTTGTGAAACAATAGTAAAGCTTGATCTTGACTCGTTTACTTAAATGAGCCTAACTAAAAGCTTGAACTTGACTTATTTAAATATAATAAAGTTTGAGTTTGATTTGTTTAGTTCATTTATATTATTTTTGTATTTATGAAATTTTTTATTTAATTACTTTTTAATTTTATAAATTTAGTACTTAATAAAGATTTTAATATTATATGGTAATCTATAAAAATAGAAATATCTACTAAACATATGGTATGTGAAATTCAAGATTTCTTGACTACTAAAAAAAAAAAAAAAAAAGAAACTTCAAAAGCATGACCAAAACATCCTAAAAACATGCTCTTGCATAACACAATTTAAGCTTGACTATTACAAAAGCATGAGTCCAAATATACAATTTAAGCTTAATCATTACAAAAGCACGAGTCCAAAAAAAAAAAACATGACCACCATTTGTTTATTGAGATATCTAGTCCAATGTTAGTAGATCAACTTCACCAAACAAAAAATCAGTGCAACAACTTAAAGACCACTGATAACATGATTTTATATAGCTTAAAACCATGTCCTCATTGCAATTATTCATTGATTTTTGGCTATTAAAGAGATGGATCCTCATAACTTTGATTACTTTTGCTGATTATTAAGAGTGGACTAAGTTGGAGCATAATTGGAGGAACAATGGTATTTTTGGAGCTTAAAAGGGGTGAATTAAGAATTGGGGCATGAGACACAGCTGTGTGTCCTGATAGACACAGCTGTATCTCCAAAAAGTGGACGTTTCTCTCTCATGGAGTTCGACACAGCTGTGTCTTCATTAGACACAACTGTGTCTAATCGTCGCATGCGCTGTCTTCCGAGAGACACAGCTATGTCTCCTAATAGACACAACTGTGTCTAGTCCCTGGAGCGTGGTTTTGCCAAGAGACACAACTGTGTCCCCTATTAGACACAGCTGTGTCTATTCTGTTTGTTCTGAAAATATCAGTTTTACCCTTTTTATTTTAGTTTTAAATAGGGTTAAAACCTTGGTTTGAGGGACGATCTTTTTGGAGAGACTGGAGACGGCTAAAAACACTGTTCTTAGAGGTTTAGCTATTGTGGGAGTTCTTCCAAATCATTGGAGCGATTCAAGAGCAAGGCAAGGTGCTTGAAGAATCAGAGTGGAGATATATTACTACTGTAAAAGGGGTTCTTTTTCCTTGTTTCTTCATGTACCTTTATTTAGATTTGGTTCTCTTTTATTCTATGGATAGCTAAATACCATTACTAGGGTTATGGTGGATCTTGCTACGTGAAACTCTTTTCCTAATTTAATATGATTTCATGATTTTGCTTTCATATAGATTGTTCTATTGCTTTAATTCATGTTAAGTGTTGATCACTCTTGGCGTGTTTGATTTGATTGATTGATCGGCGACCGTACCGCAATTAATTGACAGACATATAGAATAATCGATGTTAGGATTATTGCATGATCAAACTTTAATCCTAGTATTTCAATCAGGTTAATCAATTAGATTAATCAACCTCTCCGTGCTTTATGCTTTCTCCATATTTGAATTTCTTACATGACCAAATAGGAAATTAATTCGGGGAAAAGATTATTAATAGCGAATGACCAAACGTATTAATAGAATTCGTTGAGGGATTGATATATGTTGCTTAATTCAAAAATCATAAAGAATTAGGAATTGGGAATTAAAAGTGCAAGTGAATGATGAGTGTGATTTTACCTTATATTTCATTTACATTTTACATGCATTTTCATATAGATTAGGAAATTTTTATTTGATTTTTGTTAGTTTTTACCTTGGAACGGGTAAGGCGGTTTTGTGGTGTTGTTTTGCAGAAATTAAGGATTAAATGCTCAAGATCAACCATGATGGAGCTTGCATGAAGATGGGGCTTGGAATGTGAAGAAAACCATCACGGCCTAGCCGTGATGACCATCACGGCCATGATCAAGCAAAACTGAAAAGAAAAGAAGGCAAAAGTCAGAACTGGTCACGACCTAGCCGTGATGCCCATCACGGCCGCGACATGTCAGTTGAACCAGACCCTCAACAGGCAGAACTGATCACGGCCTAGCCGTGATGAGCGTCATGGCCGTGACAAACCAAAAATTGAAGAAGCGCCCATGGCAGAACCCGTCACGGTCTGGCCGTAATGGCCATCACGGTCGTGACGTGCATTATTTGGATCTGAATTTGTATTAGATTGGGATTGAAACTTCCCTAATCTATAAATAAGGCATCTGGGCAGAACAGAGGGGACGACTGGAAACCCTAAAAAGACGTTTTCTCTGAACCAGGGGCTGCTGTGACGGCTGTGGAAAGCTTCCATGGAGTTTCTTCTCTCCTTTGTTCCTATTTCTTTTATTTTGACTTTCTCTATGAGTAGATATCCCTTTTTGTTGGGATTAGATGTAGCTAAACCGAATCTCGTGTATTTGCCTTGATTTATTAATCTATGTTTATGCTTCTTTATTAGTGTTTGATTCCTGTGCTTAATGCTTTTTGTGGTTTGATCATCCATGAATTGTTCTGAGATTTGATTTGCAATTGGGAAGTTCTTATCAATTCTTGATCTGGAATTAATCACCTAGTAAGCCTTGCATCTAGGAATGGATTTTGGTTTATTAGTAATCGTGTAATCCCTACTCTTAATGCAAATTCATTAATTAGGTCACCTAAGGAATTAGGGTCTAATTAGGGGATTTAGGCTCTTGTCATCTAAGGAATTAGGACTTGAGTTATCTTGTGGGTTGATTTTAATATTTGAAGCATAAATTGGATTGGTGGTCGTAGTATTGCATGAGGCAAAGGTTTAGTGAAATTTAATCCCAATATCTTTCATCATATTTGAAGAATCCTTTTTTCTGCATTCCAAGTGTTTGATAAAAATCCTAAAAGAACTTGTTCCTTTTATTTTGTTTATTTTAGATTTTAACTCTTGTTGGGCTTGGTATATAATATTGAGCTCCCTTCCTTCCAAATATCCGCTTAGATAGTAGTTGATTTGTTACGTGCTAGTACTTGTCTCAGTCCTCGTGGGAACGATATCCCTCTTACCTTTTTACTACTTGTGCGACTTGGTATACTTGCCAAGATCCGTCGACAAGTTTTTGGCACCGTTGCCGGGGACTTGTGTTTCAATATTAGCATAACCATTTCTATTACTAAATTAAGAACATATTTTATTTTTTCTGTTTTATTATCTGTTTCTCTCTGCTGTCATTTAGTGCTAACATTCTTGGTCTCTAGGCTTTTGTGCATGCGAGGTACTATCCCAGTTGAACAACTTCTCTACGATCCTGAAATAGAAAGAATGGCTAGGGAGAATCGGAGTCAAGCAAGACAACGGAAGTTATTAGCACGACAAGAAAGAGAACAAGAGACCTCCACTTCACAAGTTCATCAAGAACCACTTGAGATGGCAGGCAATGGTGAGGGTGTTCCACGGAGGACACTTGGAGATTATGCCAATACAAATGTCAATCGGCATGTCGCTAGCATAGTGAGGCCTCCAGTGAATTCCAACAATTTTGAGATCAAGCCGGCTCTCTTGAATATTATGCAACAAAATCAATTTGCCGGGATGGAGAAGGAGGATCCTAATAATCATGTCTCCAACTTCATTGAGTTATATGATACGGTGAAGATAAATGGTGCTACCGATGATGCAATTCGCCTAAGGTTGTTTCCTTTCTCTCTAAGAGATAAAGCCAAGGCTTGGCTCCAATCTCAACCAAGGGGGAGCATCACTACATGGGATGACTTAGAGGCTAAATTTCTTGCAAGGTTCTTTCCCGCCTCAAGATTTGTGAAGACACGGGGTGATATCACAAGCTTTTGTTCAACAAGAGGGTAAAACTCTTCATGACACATGGGAAAGGTTCAAAGACTTGCTCCGAAAATGTCCAAATCATGGGTTTGATGATCTTGTCCAAATGCAAACATTTTGCAATGGATTGAGGCCGTCAACCAAGCTTATGTTGGATGCCTCAGCTGGAGGTTCCATGAGCACAAAGACACCGGAGGAAGCATTGACTTTGATAGAAGCTATGGCATCTAATGACTATCTGATGCATCATGACAGAGGTACCACATCAAGAAAGGGAGTGTTGGAGTTAGACTCACAAACTGCACTTTTGGCTCAAAATAAGCTTATGTCACAACAACTTGAGTCCATTACCAAGCAACTAGTTCAACTCCCACAACAACTCCAAGCCATGCAAGGGACAACCATGCCACCTCAACAGGTAATGATATGTGATTTTTGTGGAGGAGATCATGATAATGGAAATTGTGAGGCCACACCTAGTTCCCATGAGGAAGCTAATTATATGGGGAACTATGGACGGCAAGGTAACAACCAATATTCTAACAATTACAACCAAGGGTGGAGGAATCAAACAAGTTTTGGTTGGAAACAAGATGCCGGACAAGCAAGTAATCCTCATCCCACACAACCGCCTCAAGACCGGACTTCTATCTTGGAGAACACCCTCAATCAATTCATGCAAATGTCCATGTCAAACCAGAAAAACATCGATGCTTCCATAAAAAACTTGGAGGTTCAAGTTGGACAAATTGCAAAGCACCTAGCGGAACAATCTAGCGGCAGTTTTTCAGGTAATACTCAAATAAATCCTAAAGAGCATTGTAAGGCTGTTGTTTTGAGGAGTGGTAAAAGTCTTGAGAAAGTGAGCGGTGAGCCTTTGTTGAAAAGTAAGAGAGTTGCTGAAAAAACTGAGTTGAGTGGTGAAAAAAGAGCGAAAAATGAGGAAAAAGGCAAAGAGGTTGTAATAGAGGAAGAAGAAAAAGGTAGTGAAAAAGACAAGAGAGAGAAGTTAGTGGATGAAGATTCAATTTTGAGGAAGAGTAAGAGTCAGATTTTGAAACATGGGGACAAGCCTCAAGAGATCCCTTCTTATGTAAAATTGCCATATCCTCACTTAAGCAAGAAGAAGGAGAAGGAAGAGCAATTTGCCAAATTTCTTGACATCTTTAAGAGGTTACAAATCAACATACCCTTTGCTGAAGCACTAGAGCAAATGCCAACTTATGCAAAGTTCATGAAGGAGTTACTTACGAAGAAAAGGAGGTTTAAAGAAGATGAGACTGTTGCCTTGACGGAAGAATGTAGTGCGATACTTCAAAGGAAGCTGCCTCCAAAGCTTAAAGATACTGGTAGTTTTACAATCCCTTGCACAATTGGGAGTGTTGCTATTGGGAAGGCCTTGTGTGACTTGGGGGCGAGTATCAATTTGATGCCGCTTTCAATCTTGAACAAGCTTGGAGGTGGTGAAGTGAAACCAACAAGGATGGCATTGCAACTAGCCGATAGATCAATCAAGCGTCCTCTTGGTATTATGGAAGATGTTTTGGTTAAAGTGGATAAGTTTATCTTCCCAGCGGATTTTGTGATATTAGACATGGAGGGGGATGCAAAAGTTCCACTTATATTAGGGAGACCTTTTCTAGCAACTAGGCGTGCTTTGATAGATGTACAAAAAGGACAACTTCGACTCAATGCAAGATGAAGAGGTTATTTTCAATGTATTTGAAGCTATGCATCGCCCGAGTGATGAAGAGAATTGTTTCCGCATGGACATTGTGGATGTAGTGGCTAAAGAAGTCTTTGCACATCAGCACCACTCCTCTACTCTTGAGAAGGTAATTATGAATTCTATTGAAAATCTTGATGAGAAAGAGGAGAAGGAAATAGAGGAGTGTTTGTGTGATTTGGAAGCTCAACCCAATCAACTTGCTGTCAATACTAAGAAAGAAGAGCTCAAAAAGGATGAAGTCCAAGAGAAGCTCAAGTTAGAGCTTAAACCTCTACCTCTCCACTTGAAATGTGTTTCTTGGTGAGAATGTTGAAAATCCTGTCATAGTGAGCAATGTATTGTCCAAATTGGAAGAGGAGAAACTTTTAAGGGTGCTTAGAGAGCATAAAACATCTATTGGATGGTCCATCTTAGATTTGAAAAGTATTAGCCCTACATTTTGTATGCACAAGATTATGATGGAGGCTGAATTTAAACCGGTGGTCCAACCGCAAAGGAGGCTCAATCCTACAATGAAAGAAGTGGTAAGGAAGGAGGTGCTGAAACTCCTTGAAGCCGGAATGATCTATCCGATTTCCGATAGTGCTTGGGTGAGTCTGGTACAAGTGGTTCCCAAGAAAGGTGGCGTGACCGTTGTGAAAAGCGAGAAGAATGAGTTAATCCCAACTAGAACGGTCACCGGTTGGCGAATGTGTATAGATTACCGGAAGCTAAATCAAGCTACTAGGAAAGATCACTTCCCACTTCCATTTATGGACCAAATGTTGGAGAGGTTGGCCGGGCAAGCTTATTATTGTTTCTTGGATGGTTATTCGGGTTATAACCAAATTGCGGTTAACCCGGAAGACCAAGAGAAAACTGCCTTCACATGTCCTTTTGGAGTTTTTGCCTATCGGAAGATGCCTTCCGGTCTTTGTAATGCGCCTGCAACATTTCAAAGGTGCATGCTTTCCATTTTCTCTGATATGGTAGAAAAATACATTGAAGTTTTTATGGATGATTTTTCTGTTTTCGGTTCCTCTTATGATAATTGCTTGTCTAACCTTGCTGCTGTGTTAAAGAGGTGCATGGACACCAATTTAGTCTTAAATTGGGAGAAGTGTCATTTTATGGTGCAGGAGGGCATTGTGCTTGGGCACAAGATTTCAGCTAAGGGAATCGAAGTGGATAGATCCAAGATTTATATAATTGAGAAACTACCTCCACCAGTGAATGTCAAGGGTGTGAGGAGTTTTCTTGGTCATGCAGGCTTTTACCGGCGGTTCATCAAAGACTTCTCAAAGATAGCCAAGCCGTTGTGTAGCCTTTTGAACAAGGACACACCATTTGTGTTTGATACTGCTTGTCTTACTTCTTTTCAGATTTTGAAAGAAAATTTGATCACCGCTCCCATTCTTGTTGCTCCAAACTGGGAGTCACCATTTGAATTAATGTGTGATGCCAGTGACTACGCAGTTGGGGCAGTTTTGGGACAGCGAAGGGAAAAGTTTTTCCATGCCATTCACTATGCTAGCAAGGTTCTCAATGAGAACCAAATAAATTATGCAACAACTGAAAAAGAGTTTCTAGCCATAGTGTTTGCATTGGAAAAATTTCGCTCATACTTGATTGGGTCCCAAGTCACTATTTTTACCGATCATGCTGCAATTAAATATTTGTTGACTAAGTTAGATTCAAAACCAAGACTCATAAGGTGGATTTTATTGTTGCAGGAATTTGACTTAGTCATTAAGGACAAAAAGGGCAGCAAAAATATGGTGGCTGACCACTTATCTCGGTTAGTGAATGAAGAGGTTACTGCAAAAGAAAAGGACATTCGGGATGAGTTCCCGGATGAGGCTTTATTTCTGGTGCATGAAAGACCATGGTTTGCCGACATGGCAAATTTCAAGGCAGCCAACATTGTTCCAGAGCACCTCACTTGGCAACAAAAGAAAAAATTCTTCCGGGATGCCAACCATTTCATGTGTGATGACCCATTTTTGTTCAAGGTTGGACCGGATGGCTTATGGAGGAGGTGTGTTAGTCAAGAGGAAGCGAAGAGTATTTTGTGGCATTGCCATAACTCTCCATATGGTGGACATTACAATGGGGAGAGGACAGCTGCAAAGGTCCTCCAATCTGGGCTCTTTTGGCCCTCAATCTTCAAGGACTCTTACAATCATGTGAAGAGTTGTGACAAGTGCCAAAGGCCCGGGAACATATCTAAAAAGGGATGAGATGCCACTTCAAAACATATTGGAGGTTGAAGTATTTGATTGTTGGGGCATAGATTTTATGGGTCCACTTCCACCTTCATTCTCCAATCAATATATCTTGGTGGCGGTGGACTATGTTTCTAAATGGGTGGAGGCCATTGCAACACCGAAGAATGATGCACAAACAGTAATTAAGTTCATCAAAAAGAATATTTTTTCCCGGTTCGGTGTCCCAAGGGTCCTTATAAGTGATGGGGGATCTCACTTCTGCAACTCACAACTGAAAAATGTGTTGACCAAGTATGATGTGAGGCATAAGGTGGCATCTCCATATCATCCGCAAATAAATGGGCAAGCGGAGGTCTCTAACCGGGAGATTAAGCGAATTCTGGAAAAAACTATGGCCACTTCAAGAAAAAATTGGGCAAAGAAGCTTGACGATGCCTTGTGGGCTTACTGGACTGCATTAAAAACTTCTTTGGGGTTATCTCCGTTTCAGATGGTCTATGGGAAGACATGTCATCTACCCGTAAAGTTGGAGCATCGAGCCTTTTGGGCATTGAAGTTATTGAATTTTGATGCCACTTTGGCGGGCGAGAAAAGAGTCCATCAGCTGCATGAATTAGAGGAGATGCGTCTTAATGCATATGAGAATGCAGCTATTTACAAGCAGCGAGTCAAGACTTATCATGAAAAGAAGATCGTGATGAAAGCATTTCAGTCGGGACAACAAGTTTTATTATTCAATTCCCGACTGAGATTGTTTCCGGGCAAGTTGAAGTCTAAGTGGTCGGGACCGTTCATTGTCAAAGAAGTCTCATCTCATGGAGCTATAGAAGTGGAGGATCCTACTTCAAAAAGGACCTTCAAAGTCAATGGCCAAAGGCTCAAGGCCTACTTGGGCGGTGACATCGAGAGATTGACCACAGCTGTGCGCCTTCGTGATCCTTGAGATCACCGGCCCGTCAAGCTAGTGACGTTAAAGAAGCGCTTATTGGGAGGCAACCCAAGTTTTCTTTCCCTTTTCCATTTGTTTTTTTTTTTGAAATTTTGTTTTTGAATAAATTGAGAAGATAAGAAAAGAAAGGTCACTAATTGATGGCTTTGCCAAGTATTTTCAGGTTCTGAAGGAAGGAAGAGCAAAAAGGCAAGGACAAATAAAGCAGAAGTCATCACACCCAGGCCGTGATAGTGGTCACGGCCGTGATCAGCTTAATGATAAGAACAGAAAGGATCACGGCCCAGCCGTGATATCCACCACGGGCGTGATGAGAAGGACCCTGAAGATCAGAGAGTATCACGGCCTAGCCGTGATGGAGGTCACGGCCGTGACAGGCCAGCTCCTATGGACCAGAATTGATCACGGCCTGCCCGTGATGAGCGTCACGGCCATGACACATTTTCCAGCATTACTTTGACTAGGCATGTGAGCCAGCACCCGCTACCACCTCGGTGAGTTGTTCCATTTTTCTACTCTCTCCGACTTGATTATTTACATTGGGGACAATGTAAGTTTTTAAGCTTCACTACAAAAAAAAGGTTGTTTAGCGACCGAAAATAGTGACCGAATTCTTCGGTTGCTCTTTGCGACCGAAATGGCGACCGATTGTAGGATCTACATGAAAGACTGATTAGAGATAATACTGCGACTGAAATAGCGATCGAAATAGAGCGTAGCAGGGTTATCGGTCGCTATTTCCGTCGCTAAATAAAGGAACTTAAAAGTCAGAAATTTTATGTCTTCTTAGCGACCGAATTAGCGACCGAATTAAATGCAACGGTTAAATTTTATTTACATTTGCGACCGATATTAATTCGATCGCTAAACGGCGCGCAAAAAAAATTAAAACCGCGTGTGTTAGCGACCGATTTAAAACTCCGTCGCTAAATTTATGAATTCAAATTTCAAATTAACTCATCTCGCGACCGAATTTAGCGACCATTTTTTATTTAAGTGATTGGCGACCGATTTAGCGACCGATTATTTCGGTCGCCAAATTATAAATCCCTAAAATCATGAAATCTTTCCCTTCTTCCTCATTTATGCCCTCTCTTCCACCCTCACCCCTTTTCTCTTCTCTCCCTCGCGTCCGCCAGTCACCGTCGCCACCACCGCGCAGTGCGCACCGCCACCACCGCCATCTCCGGTAAGCCTCCGTCCTCCTCCTCCTCTTTTTCCATCTCTTCCCTCTTCTTCTCCTCTATTCCTTTCCCCTCTTCCTGCTCTGTTTTTAATTCCCCCCCCCCCTCCGTTTCAGTGCTCTGTTTTTAACTCCGGCCACCAACGCGCAGCCCTCCGGTCACCACGCACAGAGCTCCTCCTACCCTCTTCTCTCCTCATTTTGTGCATTCCCTGCTCTGCCTTGAGGTAACCATGGACTCTCTATGTATCATTTTTTATTTTGCTTCATTGTTTCATTTCAAAAAATTTGTGGATTGTATGTATTTCATTGCTTGCTTTATTGCTTACTACTGAGAAGAGCTACTTGTGTATTTCATGTGAGTAGTGAGTTGTGATGATCATTTGTTTTCATGTGTCATTATTTAATCACTCCTATTAGGATTAGGAAGCTCTCATTGAGAAAGCACGAGAAATCTGTTTTTGTAACTTTTTTTTGAATGCATTGAAATATCAAAAGTCAAGACTGTGAGATTAGAATTGATGTTTACTTGAGCCACAGAATGCCATTGCTGCCTGTGAGACTGCGAAACATAAACAGGTTTTGGTTTTTTGTTGATTATTGACGTACCAATTTAACGGGAAAATTTAATCTGAGAACCCTTCTGGTTTGCTTCTTGTTGAATTAGCTGTGAAATTACCTTCCATTTCAGCATCTTAGTCTTTGATTTAGATTCAGTTCTGCTTTGTGAAATACATCTAAATTGGTTAGTGAGTTTTCAATTTGTTTTGTGCTAGGTGTCTACAATTTCAAACATGGATAGTTCATGGCTATAGTTCAAACAAATGACCAATACTGAGGCAGTTGTTTGAAGACCATTCTAGTTTAACATGTCCAGTAACAAGATTGTCCCTGTGTTAACGATGTGTTTTCTATTAAATATGGAACTTGTAATTTCTGGTCTGTTTATCTTTCCATATCTTGGCTGAATTTATGTCTTTGAAGGCTGTTCATTGTTCTGTTATATTGCCTCAGGGAATATCTCACAATAGTATGATCTATAGCCTCTGTGATGCAGCTGTTTACTTGCTGTGAATAATTTCATATTGTATTGTACGTGTATGCATTATGATTGTATTGTATTTTGATTCGTTTGGAATCCATGAATTTGTTGGTTCTTGTTTGAATCTGTTTCAAAAATTTCAAAAGAGGGTTTTAGGGATTTCAAGTTCTTGTTCACTTCTTTGTAAACAAAAAATATTCTTTGTTGGAGTATGAAATGATCTAAAAACATTATTGTAGCCTGTAATTCCAAGAGAGCTTTTCACTCATTTTGAATCAGATTCATTTGGTAATTCTATTTATCTCTTTTCTGTTTGATGATGTAAATTTATTGAAGGCTGGTACTTATATCTGAGCATGTTCATACATTTGGATTGCTATGAAGAATAGTTTATTCTCTTTAAAATAAAAATCTTTCAATAACAATGAATCAATGTAATTAGAATAATTTGATATGTATTTATTGATAACTTGTTTGGAAATGATTATGGAATCATATTTGTATATATTTACATTATAAGCATTAGAATGAATTGATAAAGTGTTATTAGTTCGTAAATGGCATGACTTTGTTGTTGTTAACAAGATCATTATTCATTTACTAATTTAAAGTCCATGAGCTTAAGAAAGTCTCTTCTTGAAGCCAACAAAAGCGAGTCTCTTAGATAATGAAGGATTAAGTATAGGGTTAGATAAAATGAAGGGCTAGGCACAGTTTACCAGGCACATGCATGACGTGCCGTCATCATTCAAACATTATTCACATTAGAAAGCAGCTCTGTACACAATATTATCAAAGCAACTCTGGTTTTCTACTCATTTGTTTCACTAGGAAATGGAGCTTTCCAGAAATAGTTGTTGATGACCATCCTTACTAGGTTGTCTAGGAACTTCCGGTAGGAAAAGTCTTCTCTATGACCATCCTTCAAAACGACGTAAAAGCATCTGCTTTCCTGAAAACTACTATGTTTGCTAATCTGTAAAGTTGCATGTGAAGTTGCATTTTTTTGTTCTGTTTTAACATGCTAGTATGATACATGGATCTTTCCATCTTTTCTTATTATCACTTGATGAAGTTTAGACATATGACTTGTTTTCCTTATCGTTTTATCAGAAAATGTATCCGACTAAATGTTTTGAGACAGCCATCCATATAGACCAGGTACAGTATCTCATCAACTTAATAATAACGATCGGATTCACGTAATGATGGTTAAGGCATAAACTAATCATTTACTAAATTGTTCTTGTGTATTTGCAGGATTTGATTTCAATCCCGCGATCATTCTACCGTCGTTGGGGACAACAAATACCGCGTGTTGTGACTATTGAAGACAAAAGCGGAAATCTGTTCAATGGGAATATAGTAATCCATGAGGATCGCCCATATTTTGCAACAGATACAAATGGTATCAGGGAGTTGTATTTGTTGTCCACTGGTGCATTGGCAAAGTTTAAGTACCTTGGGGGTTATCGCTTCTACATGTTCATCCCTTTGGAAGATTGATGAGTTTTGATATTTTGATTAGTACTTATTGACTGTGGTGTATTTTTATGTTTTGATCGTTAATTAGTACTTATTAAACTTTTTTTTATAAACCATTATTAAACTTGCGTTAATTAATGTATATGTTTTCTTGATCATATTGACTGTGGTGTTTTGGATCGTTAGTACATTGTATTTACGTTTTCTATTTATTTAAAAAAAATATTGGTGTATTTTGTTTATATCAGAAATTAAAAATCAATGGGGTAATAGTTGAAAAACAATATTTGGTCGGCAGGATTAAGTTACAGGAAAATTAAAAAACAAAAATCAAAAATAGCGACCGAAATAGCGACCGAATATCGGTCACCAAATTAGGCGAGTTGGGCATGCGACCAACTATACGGCGATCGAAATATATAATTTTGCGACCGAAATATCGGTCGCAGATCCGTGACCGAAATATAAGTTCGGTCGCTAAATATTTAGCGACCAGGGTTTCTGCTACCCGCTTAATTCGGTCGCTAATTCGGTCGCTATACAGTATAGCAACCGAATTATCAAGTTTAGCGACCGAAATATTCGGTTGCTAAATAGGTTTTTTTTTGTAGTGCTTGGGGTATTTCGGTCGCTAAATAGTATTTTTTTTTTGTAGTGCTTGGGGTATGGGTATTTTTGCAAATTTTTGAATTTTTGCATTTTTCATGTTGCATTCATATAGGCATAATTTTGCATGATCACATTATTAGATTACCCCTTGCTTAGATTATGCATCCAATTGTGAGAACTTAGTGCCAAATAAATTGAAATAGTGAATTTTTGAACCCAATTTTTTTTATTCTTGTCATAAGGCTACAAATAAAAATGCTTGAGATGATCTTTGATAGTTGATAATTAGCATGTGGTTCCGTAGATTTGTGTTTCTCATTGATTTTTGAACTACTAAATGTGAGATTTTTGAGCCAAAAAGGGGTACTCACTAAATCTACCCCATTCCTTGTGATAGAGTGTTTTATTCCTCTTGGATTGTATTCTCTAGAACTTGACTTGAAACCGTTTTGAAGCTTCAAAATTTTTGAAAACATTTTTGAAAATGATTGAGGCACTAGGTATTTTTCCGGCCTTCTGAGCTTTGATTGATTAAATGCTACCCCTTAGTTGCCTGATTTTGAGCCTACAAGAATAAAATACTTTCCTTGGTACCCTGAAATATTTTGATGAATGATGCTTAGTAGGAGACCTTCTAAAGTATTGCACAAAAGGGTAAAAAGGTAGTTTGAAAAAGTATGGGATGAGAAAGTTAGAAAATTATTTATCTTGAATTGAAAATCTCCCATTCTCCAAATAAATAATAAAAAAAAAATATAGAGAAGGGGATGACAAAAGGAAGTGAGAAATAAAATAAAAAGAAAGAAAGAAAGGTGGAAAAATGAATCAAAACCCAAAAAGGTATTTTAGAACATGTCATGCTTTGCAATGCTTGATATATTGTTTAGCCTTCTTGAAATTCCCTTTTCTTGATTTCCCCACCTAACGATTAATCCCATGGCCCTGTTACAACCAAAGTAAAAGACCTATTGATTCTTATGTGTTTTCATTAGTAAAGTAGAGATTTGGTTAATAGTCAAGCTTATGGTAGAATTCATTCCTTGAGGAAATTGAGCGAATTGTCATATATCCTTAAACACTTGAGTGAGGTGAGAAAGAGTGCCCGAATCAGTGAGAATATGAGTCTAGGAAACCTAAGATTCTAATTGGACTTGAAATTGATTGTCTCTTGGTGAATTATTTGAAAATGCCTGTTACTTGGATTAGTTACTCGGGTTCTTGGTTCACTATCCACGCTCTGATTATTTATATCTTCTGGCCTTGGTGATTGCTTGAGGACAAGCAAAGTCTTAAGCTTGGGGTGATTTGATGAGTGTGATTTTACCTTATATTTCATTTACATTTTGCATGCATTTTCATATAGTTTAGGAAATTTTTATTTGATTTTTGGTAGTTTTTACCTTGGAACGGGTAAGACGGTTTTGTGGTGTTGTTTTGCAGAAATTAAGGATTAAATGCTCAAGATCAACCATGATGGAGCTTGCATGAAGATGGGGCTTGGAAAGAGAAGAAAATGAGCTAAACAGAGCCCATCACGGCCATGATCAAGAAAAACTGAAAAGAAAAGAAGGCAAAAGTTAGAATTGGTCACGGCCTAGCCGTGATGCCCATCACGGCCATGACATGTCAGCTGAACCAGACCCTCAACAGGCAGAATTTATCACGGCCTAGCCGTGATGAGTGTCACGACCGGGACAAACCAAAATTGAAGAAGCGCCCATGGCAGAACCCGTCACGGCCTGGCCGTGATGGCCATCACGATCGTGACGCGCATTATTTGGATCTGAATTTGTGTTAGATTGGGATTGAAACTTCCCTAATCTATAAAGAAGGCATCTGGGCAGAACAGAGGGGACGACTGGAAACCCTAAAAAGACGTTTTCTCTGAACCAGGGGCTGCTGTGACGGCTGTGGAAAGCTTCCATGGGGTTTCTTCTCTCCTTTGTTCCTATTTCTTTTATTTTGGCTTTCTCTATGACTATGAGTAGCTAAATTCCCTTTTTGTTGGGATTAGATGTAGCTAAACCGAATCTCATGTATTTGCCTTGATTTATTAATCTATGTTTATACTTCTTTATTAGTGTTTGATTCCTATGCTTAATGCTTTTTGTGGTTTGATCATCCATGAATTGTTCTGAGATTTGATTTGCAATTGGGAAGTTCTTATCAATTCTTGATCTGGAATTAATCACCTAGTAAGCCTTGCATCTAGGAATGGATTTTGGTTTATTAGTAATCGTGTAATCCCTACTCTTAATGCAAATTCATTAATTAGGCCACCTAAGGAATTAGGGTCTAATTAGGGGATTTAGGCTCTTGTCATATAAGGAATTAGGACTTGAGTTATCTTGTGGGTTGATTTTAATATTTGAAGCATAAATTGGATTGGTGGTCGTAGTATTGCATGAGGCAAAGGTTTAGTGAAGTTTAATCCCAACATCTTTCATCATATTTGAAGAATCCCTTTTTCTGCATTCCAAGTGTTTGATAAAAATCCTAAAAGAACTTGTTCCTTTTATTTTGTTTATTTTAGATTTTAACTCTTGTTGGGCTTGGTATTTAATATTGAGCTCCCTTCCTTCCAAATATCCGCTTAGATAGTAGTTGATTTGTTACGTGCTAGTACTTGTCTCAGTCCTCGTGGGAACGATATCCCTCTTACCTCTTTACTACTTGTGCGACTTGGTATACTTGCCAAGATCCGTCGATAGTGAAACCTTGACCCTAGGCTTTCTCATAATTGAATCCTCCTTTCTGTATATTTGTGTTCTTGCTTGCGAACTCTTGTCTTTGTTGTTCCTTTCTAAAATTCATCATTTCACCTATTTGATTTGTCTAAATAACATAAGAATTTCTCTCGTTTGGTAATTATTAATTAATCCCTGTGGGTACGATATCTGGAACTCAAATTCCTTTATTACTATTGCGACAGGGTGCACTTGTCCTAAGTATGTTCTGCACGCATCAAGTTTTTGGCGCCGTTGTGTCTCATCCCCTTTAACGCTAAAGGATGCGTCTTCAAAAAAAAAACTTAATTTTATAAACAACCCACGCAATTCAGGAGGTCAAAACTCCTATTCCTCTTCTCTACCTTATCTCCCCATCTCTCTTTTTCGTCCTTGTTTGTCCAAAAGCCACCACCCACACTTGTTCCTTGCTCATTTCAAGCCACCACCCACACTTGTTCCTTGCTCATTTCATCACCGCCGCACGCGCCCCCGTTTGGCCGTCACCGCCGTGCGCCGCTGCTGTTCACCATCGCCGTGCGCCGCTGCTCTTCACCACCGCCGCGCGATTCTCCTCCACATGTCCATGCTCCGCCGTGCGTCCGTCTCTGCTGCTGTTATATGCTGCTCCATCTCTCATTGGGCTTCTTGATTTGGGGTTTGGGGCACCATTGGGGTTAAGGTTGTTTGTGTTATACTGTATTCATCCCCTCTACCAGGTATGCCCCTCTAGATTAATCTTTTTTTCTGGCATTCACTCCCTCTTTTACTTACTGAATGTTGAACATGATTTGCGATTTGGGGGTGGGGTGAGATTGCTTGTTACCATTGCCAAATATTCTTGATTTGGCTTACAACTCTTAATTTAGGACTTTGGATTGTTATGGCTGTTACCTGTTCTGCTGAACTGGGTTTGAACTTGCTTGATTACTGTTGTGACCGTGCTAACTTACTCATATCAATCAGCTATCAAACCTTCATAGTATCTTGATTCTGGGGATTTTTGGGATTGCAGACCTGCAGTGCTGTTATTTTCATTCCGCTTCCTTCGGTATTCTGAGACTTGTGTAGGTGTTACTTACTTGACATTCTACACATATTAATGTTGGATTACTGCTGAAGGCATGTCTGTGAACTTTGAATTATCTTGATGATTATGTGGTTTTGGTGCTCTTGTATTTTATTTTGTTATGCTCTTAGGTATGATGGGGATTAACTTATGCATTATTGCTTGGTTCTTTGGACTGATATAGTAATTTTGTATTTTTAGGAATTATACCGCCTGCGTCGCCGCCTACCGATGTGGGCCAAGATTTCTCGAGTTGCTCTTCTTGATGTCTCTGTCGCCCACACGCTGGTATTTGAATCTTCTGTGCATCAGGAGCGATTTGAAATACTTCAGAAGTTCCAGCTTGTCCCAGCCAAATGTCTCGATCCTCAGACCATTGATGACTTTGTAGTCCGGAGGCAGATTGAGGATTATTTATGTAGCTCTGGATGGGAGCATCTAGCTGCCATTCACTGTGATGCTTATCGAGAGCCCACTCTCGAATTTTGGGTGACATTGAACTTTGATTGCTCGGTGCAAAGCCCGGAGGAGCCTACCACCATAGGATTCCGTCTTAATCGGCGCAGCTTTTGCATGTCGCTGACTGAGTTTAATATTCACATGGGTTTTGAGACATCTGCTTCTATGCAGACCCCAGCCTACCAAGGGGCCCTATTTTCTCCTCCACCTGATTTCTTTGACGCCATCTTTTGGACAGAGATTAGCCGGCCAGGACGACCTTATAATCCTAGTCAGAGTAAGGCCTCTATGCTTTGTGACCCTGTGCTCCTATGGTTGCATCAATTCATATCTCATGGCATTAATGGTCGTTCTCAGAGCACGGCCGTTGTGACTAAGATGGACTTGTTCTTTCTATGGTGCTTAGTGCATGGCAACCACTGCAACCTGGGATACTTATTCTTGCAGCATCCGAGGAAACAGGAGAAGCCCAAGGGTAGGGACCAATAATGATATTTTACCTTGGGTTCCTACATTACACATCTGGCTCGTAACCTTGCTGCCTTGCACCCGGATGTCACACAGGCAATCCCCATTGAGCCTATTGATCGAGACTTGTTACTTCGTATGGGTGTTGTTCATCAGGTTCGACCGAGGCATTTTGCATTACTTAGAGCTGCTCCAGTTGACCCTCAGGAGGCCGATGTAAATGCTGGTGATGATGATGATGTTCCTGCACCGCCTCCTCCTACTACGGATGATATTATGGCTCTCTTAGATCGTATGGAGGTAGATATTCATCGACGACTTGACCAGCTCTTCCAGTTAATTGAGGCTCGCTTGCCGCCTCTTCCACCTCAGTGACTGTATTTCTCTCCTTCGTCCTCTGATGACCTTCACCATGTGCCGAATCACTTCAGGGAAGTTTCACTCTTCTTTCTCTTTTGGTGGTGGTTTTATTTTTGCCATCTTGACATTGAGGACAATGTTGGGTTTAAGTGTAGGTGGTGGGGTACTGATTAATTACCCCATTTATTTTTGAAAATGTGAAGAACTACACTTGAGTTTTGTGAATAATTAGGCAAGATGTGACTTTGAATTTTTGGAATTAATGTTAGGCAGTGATAGTGTGATTTTACATGATATTTTATGTACTCTTTTGCATGCATTTTGCATATAGATTAGGCATTCTTTATTTGGTTTTTATTAGATTTTCCCTTGGAACGGGTGAAGCGGTTTCTTGGTGTTGTTTTGCAGGAATTAATGTAAAAATGATCAAAATCAGCCATGATGGAGCCTGGATGAAATAAAGCTTGAAAAGTGAAGAATATGAGCCAAACAGAGCCCATCACGGCCTGGACTGTGGATGACCATCACTACCGTGATCAAGCGGAAGCGAAAGGCAAAAGTCGAGGCATCACACGCCCTAGCCGTGACAGACATCACGGCCGTGACAGACTGGAAATTTAAGTTTCGCGTCGCGAAGACATACTCGCCTCGCCAGTGCCCAGCGCTAAGGAAGCAGAGCATCAGGCAGAGAGCAGGGCGCCCAGCGCAGGCAAGGGGCGCCCAGCGCTGGCAGACTGGCAGACGAGCAGAACCAGTATAAATTCTCGTTTCTGCGGTGGAATTTAGGGAGTTTTTTTTTGGAGAGTTAGAGAGTTTTTAGGTTTTGGTCCAGAGGGAGGCATTTGGAGGCACTTGGAGGCTGTGGCTGGGCTAGGGTTTCAACCCTAGAAGGGAGCCAAGAGGGGTTGCTTTGAAGAAGAAGGAAAGCTCACATGGAGCTTCTTCTCTCCTCTTCTCCTATTTCTCTGGTTTGGTTTTCTCTGTTTATGAATAGTTAAATCCCGTTTGTTGGGATTAGATGTAATCAAACTTACTATTATGTATTTGCCTTGATTGATTAATCTATGTTCATGTCTTCATATTAGTGATTAATTTTCTGTGCTTAATGCTTGTTGTGGCTAGCACCCCCATGACTCGATTTGTGTTTTGGTATGCAATGGGGACGTTCGTATCAGAACCAGAACTGAATTTAATCACCTAGTAAGCCTTGTATCTAGGAATGGAACTAGGTTTATTAGTAATCGCGTAATCCCTAATCTTAATGCAATTTCATTAATCTAGGCCACCTAAGGAATTAGGGTCTATTAGTGGATTTAGGCTCTTGCCATCCGAGGAATCGGGGTTTGAGTAATTTAGTGGATTGATTTTAATATCTGAAGCATGAATGGGAGGTATCTAGTCCTGATAGTACATGAGTTAGAGGTTTGGTGAAGTCTAGTTCCAACATATCCTTTCTGCACTCCAAGTGTTTGTTAAAAGTCCCCAAAAAGACAAAAAGATTTTATTTCTTTTCTTTTGTTTGTTTTACTTTCTCTTGATTAATAGTTTAGTCTAGATAGTTGTTGAGTTTGCGAATTGGTAGTTGACATTCAATCCCCGTGGATACGATAACCGGTCTTACCACCGTATTACTTGCACGACTGGGTATACTTGCCCAGACTCGTCAACAGGCAGCTAGAGATATTTTTCGAAGGGCGCTTCATTGCTTATGAGAGATTGCTTTGCTAAGTAATCTTTTCTAGTTTGATATGACATGATGTGACCCTAGTTGAAAATTAGCCTGTTTTCTTGCATTTGCTTTTCTTCTCAACTTAGCCCCAGAAAGTGAGTTTTGAGCCAAATTGATTGGATTTTCATTTTGAATCCAATTTTCTTTTGGGAGTGATACTTCTCTAGGTTTATGTGTTCTAGAACTTGCTTTGATATCTTGTTGAGACTTCAATAATTCGCATGCATGCTTGAAGGTGATTAAGACAATTAGGATTTATTTTTTCTTGACCTCCTGAGTTGCGTTGAAAAAATAAAAATAAAAATTATTCCCTTAGTTGCCCCATTTGAGCTTGATATGAAATTTCCTTGCTTCCCCCTTTTTGAGAATTTCAGGTTGAATGCATTTGATTATTTTGATTATTCTTGACATCGGGTGAAGCATGCAAATGGGTTGATTAAAGGTCATTGAAGGTTATTTGTGTGTTGATGGATAGAAAAGCAGAAAGCGGAAAAAAAAGACAAAAAGAAAAAAAAAATCAATCCATATGGATTCAAATAAAAAAGTATGATAAAAGGGAGATTTTTGGTGAAGTATAATGGAAATAAGGATTGGAAGTGAAAGATTATTATGTGCTTGTGCATTGAGTTTCACTTGTTTTTTTTTCAACCTGATTTTTCTATGTTGTGACTTATCCTAATTATCTTCATCCTTTTTATCCTACTTATTATTGTTCCCCCGTAGCCCCGTTACAACCATTGCAAGTCCTTTTGATTCATGTTGTGCATGTGAATAAGAAAGTGGAGATGAGATTGACAATCAAGCCTATGGTAACGCATCTTCCTAGAAGAAGTTTGGAGTGATCTCTTTGTCCTTAATCAGTTGAGTGATGGAAAGTTGAGTGACCTTATTTGTAGATTAGGAAGTGATGCTTGTTGAACTCAAGCTTCTAATTGTACTAGGTACTGATTGTTCATATGTAACTGATTTTGATCCTTGGCTTGACTGAATTCATTGGTTATGGAAGCCCTTTGATTTGTGTCTTTGGAAGCTGAAGTTAATCCTGAGTTTAATGTTATTTCTTTGCTTGAGGACAAGCAAAACTCAAGTGTAGGTGGTTTGATAACATGATTTTATATAGCTTAAAACCATGTCCTCATTGCAATTATTCATTGATTTTTGGCTATTAAAGAGATGGATTCTCATAACTTTGATTACTTTTGCTGATTATTAAGAGTGGACTAAGTTGGAGCATAATTGGAGGAACAATGGTATTTTTGGAGGTTAAAAGGGGTGAATTAAGAGTTGGGGCATGAGACACAGCTGTGTGTCCTGATAGACATAGTTGTGTCTCCAAAAGTGGACGTTTCTCTCTCATGGAGTTTGACACAGTTGTGTCTTCATTAGACACAGCTGTGTCTAATCGTCGCATGCGCTGTCTTCCGAGAGACACAACTGTGTCTCCTAATAGACACAGCTGTGTCTAGTCCCTGGAGCATGGTTTTTCCAAGAGACACAACTGTGTCCCCTATTAGACACAGCTGTGTCTATTCTGTTTGTTCTGAAAATATCAGTTTTACCCTTTTTATTTTAGTTTTAAATAGGGTTAAAACCTTGGTTTGAGGGACGATCTCTTTGGAGAGACTGGAGACGGCTAAAAACACTGTTCTTTGACGTTTGGCTATTGTGGGAGTTCTCCCAAATCATTGGAGCGATTCAAGAGCAAGGCAAGACACTTGAAGATCATAGTGGAGATTACTACCGTAAAAGGGGTTCTTTTTCCTTGTTTCTTCATGTACCTTTATTTAGATTTGGTTCTCTTTTATTCTATGTATAGCAAAATACCGTTACTAGGGTTATGGTGGATCTTGCTACGTGAAACTCTTTTCCTAATTTAATATGATTTCATAATTTTGCTTTCATATAGATTGTTCTATTGCTTTAATTCATGTTAAGTGTTGATCACTGTTGGCGTGTTTGAGTTGATTGATTGATCGGCGGCCGTACCGCAATTAATTGACAGACATATAGAATAATCGATGTTAGGATTATTGCATGATCAAACTTTAATCCTAATATTTCAATCAGGTTAATCAATTAGATTAATCAACCTCTCCGTGCTTTATGCTTTCTCCAGATTTGAATTTCTTACATGACCAAATAGGAAATTAATTCGGGGAAAAGATTATTAATAGCGAATGACCAAACGTATTAATAGAATTCGTTGAGGGATTGATATATGTTGCTTAATTCAAAATTCATAAAGAATTAGGAATTGGGAATTAAAAGTGCAAGTGAAACCTTGACCCTAGGCTTTCTCATAATTGAATCCTCCTTTCTGTATATTTGTGTTCTTGCTTGCGAACTCTTGTCTTTGTTGTTGCTTTCTAAAATTCATCATTTCACCAATTTTATTTGTCTAAATAACATAAGAATTTCTCTCGTTTGGTAATTATTAGTTAATCCCTGTGGGTACGATATCTGAAACTCAAATTCCTTTATTACTATTACGACATGGTGCACTTGTCCTAAGTGTGTTCTGCACGCATCAACCACAACACCTATATGAGCTATTCACAACCCGTTTAATGTTGAGCCTGTAAGGCTTGGGCTTAACTCATTTAAATAATCGAGTTCAATCTCAAGCTTGGGTTTGACTCATTTAATTAAAGAAACGAGCTTAATCGAGCATTTAATGAGTCAAACCCTAATTGTTCACAAATATCTCAGCTCATTTATACCCGTACACTTAACGGTGTGTTAATAACGAAGTATATCTAGAAGCTTTGATCTTTTGGACCTACTATGAGACTAATATCCACTCGGATGCTTAGTAACAGTTAAGGTTCCTTACTCCTCCCCAAGAATGTGTTCTGTGGGATTCGAACCAATGTCCTCCCTATAAACTCAGACTGCGCAACCAACTGAGTCACACCAATTAGGTAAAGTAAGCACAATTTATACTTTATACCTTAAAGATTTGCTAAAAACAATAATCATTTGTCAATATTTTTCAGAGTTTTACTATTTTAGTTAATCCTTTTTGTATTTATTTTTTCTTGCCACGTTGATAGTTAAACTAGGATTCAAAATAATTTGTTTGTTTAAAATTTAAGTGGTGCAATCAGTAACAAACTAATTGTATGTTGGTTGTCTTAATTTTCCTTCATATAAAAGCTTTTTAAAACTCATTGTCTTTGTGACTGACATGCTTGATTTGGACTTCGTGTTGACACTTCAAGTTGCTGGTTTGGGCTTTCAGTTGAAGGACACATGGTCCATAGTGATATACAAAGGGGGATCCCTCGATATCGGGCTCGACGAAGGGGAAACTCTCGTCCTACGTATTCCCAATGGGGAAAATCAGAGCCACACATAGTTTTCTTTGAGGGAGAAGGATGGACACCTCTGATGCAGGCCAGATCCAGTATTGGAGATGGCCTTCATATGGTTTTGTTCAGAGAGAAGGAGATAGTCTTGTAGAGAAGATGAAGAGTGAGAGCTTAGAGAGAAGACTTGGAGAGAGGTCATCCTTTTAGAGGAGGAAGAGAGCCCCCCCCTCTTATAGGGAGAATAAAGTGGTTCTTATCCAAAGAGGCGTACAATGTATATACTGTCTGCTTCTGTCCAAACACTGTCTTATTTCATAAAGTTTATACCCGGAATTTGAACACTGCAGTTGGGAGTTGTAGCCTACATTTAGATTCTCCATTGAACCTGCAACACTAAGAAAATATGAGGAAAACTAAGTAAATTCTCGGTGTTGTAGGTTCAATGGAGAATCTAAATGTAGGCTATAGCCCCCAACTGCAGTGTTCAAATTGTGGGAATGAACTTTATGAAATTAGACTGTGTTTGGATAGAAGAAGCAGACAATATATACATTGTACGCCTCTTTGGACAAATTGTACAAGCTCGGTAATTTTTTTTACCCTTTAGGTTCAGCGTCCTCTTGGAAACCATGTCATCCAATTTTATTAGGAAACAATTGGAAGGACTGTGTTACATGTTGTGCCGGCTCAACTAATGAGGGCAGTTTACCTGAGGTTCAACGACCACACCATCTTTAAGGTTGTTGAAGTTGATCGTCTTGTTAATTTGTGGTGAGTCTCATTTTTTTATTTTTTTTATTGTTTTTTGAGTTTTTAACTCAATTATATTTGCTTTTTAATTTTTTTTACATGCTATTTAGGGAACAAACCAGCAATATGATTCCCAGCATTTATGTCGATAACCCTGCCCAATTAGTCCACCAAGCGATCGATGCAGGAAGTCAGAATCAGAGTACCGAGACCGATGAAGGCGGCATTCAAATCACCATACTTTAAGATCCATATCATTTCTTTTGGATGATAGGGTCAACCAACATGGTTCCTAACTTATACTAGATGGTTGGCTAGGGTGGAGTAATAAAATTAGTACTATGGTGCATTAGCCTTGCTTAAACTGTTTTAGTTGTATTAGTGTTTGATTAGTCAGTTGTATTAGCTGATGTATGAGTTAAGCAGGAGATGCATCATTCTGTTTTCTATTGTAACTACTTACCCTCTCTGTTTCCCTTTTCTGTTTTCGGTTATTTTCTATTTATGTCCCTCTGCTATAAGTAACAAGGTTCTCTTTCTATAAAGCCAACTTCAATATACGAAATAACAGTAAAAGTTACTCAGAATATCAATTTTTATTATGGCATCACAGCGGGACGACGATCCTGGGAAGGACAAGCAATCATCAGAGATGGAAGACACTACCTCTGGTGATGGAAAACAACTCATCACTGCCACTCCAAATTCGGCATACTTCTTGAGCTCATCTGAAAATCCTAGAATTCCACTTGGTGGCTCAGTTCTCAATGGTGACAATTATCGGACCTGAGCAAGATCGATGAAAACGACTTTACGCCCTAAAACCAAATTAGGTTTTATCGATGGGACCATCAAGAAACCAGAGCTTCACTCAACAGATTACCAAAGTTGGGACAAGGCGGATTCGATGGTGTTAGCTTAGATCTTGAATTCGGTGGATCCAAAACTCCATGCTAGTATTTCACATGCAACTACAACAAAAGAGATATAGGAGGATCTTGAAGAATGATTTGGCCAAACCAATGCACCTAGGGTTCATCAGCTATGGCGTACCCTTTGTCTGATTCAACAAGAACCAAGGATTAGCTTGAAGGACTTCTACACAGAATTCAAAAGCTATCTTGATGAACCCAATGAGTTGCAACCCTTGCCAGAATGCACATGTGGAGCATCTAAAGCACTGGAGAAAAAAGAAGAGGAGAATCGGGTGCATCTTTTCCTTGGAAGCTTGGACAGTGATCAATATGCACATGTCAAAGCTACCATACTTAACTCAGAACCCTTACCTACTCTTCGTACCACCTTCAATCATGTCTTGAGAGAAGAATCAAGATTCCAAGTAGAGAAAGAAAGAAGTTCCAAGACAGAATCTGTGTCGGCTTTCTATTCTAACAACAACAGGCAAAAAGGGAGAGATGGACCAAAGCCAAAATGTGACCATTGTTTGGTCACATCAAGCCCAAGTATTTTGAGATTGTAGGATATCCTCCAAATTGGAATATGAGGATAACACAACGTGCCAACAACAGAACAACTGGATAGCACACAACTCACTTTGCCCGTGCTAATGAGGAACAAATGAGAGAATCAGTCCAGAATACAGCAGGACAAGCATTACATGAAACTTGTGTGAATCAAGAAAACATGGTGGGTAATGTAGGAATGCTTAAAGGTCAAAATTGGGTCCATGACGGTGGTGCTTCACACCACATGACCCACATACTTTCTCTTTTGGAGGAAGTCAAGAAAGTTGAAAAGCCTTTTCACATTGTTGTGCCTACTGGTGGTTCAGTTTTGGTAGAAAAGATGGGAAATTTCCATCTTAACAAAGACATTAAATTGCATAATATCTTGTTTATACCTAGTTTTAATTGCAATTTAATTTCCATTTATAAATTGACACATGATATGAACTGCAAGGTTACTTACACTGTGAAATCTTGTGAAATACATGACCTGGACTCGAAGAAGATGATTGGATCAGGTGAACTCCAAGATGGAGTTTACATGATCAAGGCTGTGGCTGCAAGGTCATCTTTGACTGTCATAGGGAAGGATCTCACCACTTTGTGGCATGCAAGGATGGGACATCCTTCCAATCAAGCATTACAGTGTATCTTTCCTTTGCTTAAAGATAGTTTTGATTTTAATAAAGTGTCTTGTTGTGACATTTGTCACAAGTCTAAGCAGTGTAAACTTAGGTTTAATCAAAGTAGCAATAAAGCTGAAGAACCATTTAGTCTTAGTCATTGTGACCTCTGGGGGGAAGTATCATATTGCTTCTTATAATGGTTCTCATTACTTTTTAACTATTGTTGATGATTACACTCGTGGAACATGGGTATACTTGATGAAGGAAAAGGTAGAAACCAATAAGATTCTCATAAACTTTCATTATATGGTAAAGACTCAATACAATAAGAGAATAAAGTAGATTAGGAATGATAATGGTTCAGAGTTTATCAACTCTACCATAAGACGATCCTTTCAACAAGAAGGAATTACTCATGAGACTTCTTGTGTTTCCACACCCCAACAAAATGGAAGGGTGGAAAGGAAGTATAGGCATATTCTCGATGTAGCAAGAGCCCTTAGACTCTAGGGGAACCTTCCTTTGAGATTTTGGGGAGAATGTATACTTGCAGCCACATACATCATAAACAGGACACCTAATGTGGCCAATAAAGGCCTTACACCGTATGAAATGTTGTTTAACAAACCTCCTTCATATGAACACATGAGAATCTTTGGTTGTTTGTGTTATGTGAGAAATGCATCCAAACATAGAGATAAGTTTGATCCAAGGGCAGAAAAATGTATTTTTGTTGGTTATCCCACTGGGCAAAGGGATGGAAGGTATACAATTTAAGAACAAGGGAGTTTTTAGTCTTTAGAAATGTCATATTCTATGAAGATGTTTTTCCTTTTGTCACAGGTGCAGGTAAACCAGCAGAAGACACTTCTGCAAATACTGATTTCACTCATCAGATGTCACACTCCAAGATGAGGAGGAATCACAAGATGAAAGTGATCAAATTGACTCTATGAAAAGCTCTTCAGTCTAAACAGGAAATGAGTAAGCTGCAGAAACTGTTACAACATCAAATGATGCTCAGAACTAGGGGAGAATGTTGTCCAACATCAACAAACTGATTTAACAGGGCCTAGAACAAGACGACCACCTGCCTACTTAAAGGATTACTATTGTCACTTGGCCACTAAGAATCCAACTTACAATTCTATAGCTCCTCCACCAATAGGAATGATAGTGTGATTTTGCATCATGTTTCTTGTACACTTTTGCATGCATTTTCATATAGATTAGGCATACTTTATTTGATTTTAGTTAGTTTTTCCCTTGGAACGGGTGAGGCGGTTTCTTGGTATTGTTTTGCAGGAATTCAAGAAAAAATGCTCAGAATAGCCATGATGGAGCTTGGATGAAGACATAGCCTCAAAAGCGAAGAAAATGACCTAGGCAAAGCCCATCACGGCCTGGCCATGATGACCATCACGACCGTGATCAAGCAGAGCAAAAAAGAAGGCAAAAGTCAGAAGCTGTCACGGCCTGCCCGTGATAAGCATCATGACCGTGACAACCAGACCCTCACAGTCAAAATTGATCATGGCCTGGCCGTGATGAGTATCACGGCCGTGACAGATGAGAATTTGAAGCGCACCCCTGGCAGAGCCTGTCACGGCCTGGCCGTGATGGCCATCACGGCCGTGACTTGCAATTTTTCCTGATCTATAAATGAGACCTTTGGGTAGAATAGAAGGCACTTTTCCTTGGAACCAGATTTTTACCCTAATCTTCTGAGCTAGAGGCTGCTGTGGCTGCTGTGGAAAGCCCCATGGAGTCCCTTATCTCCTTCATCTTTATTTCTTTTGCTTTGGATTTATCTTTCTCTATGAGTAACTAAATCCCTTTTTGTTGGGATTGGATGTAGCTAAACCTGAATATCATGTATTTGCCTTGATGTATGAATCTATGTTTATGCCTTCATTTTAGTGTTTAATTCCTTTGCTTAATGCTTGTTGTGGCTAGCACCCCCATGACTTGATTGGTGTTTTGGTATGCAATTGGAAAATTCATATTAAAACCAGAACTGGATTTATTCACCTAGTAAGCCTTGCATCTAGGAATAGGGTTTGATTTACTAGTAATCACGTAATGCTCTATCTTAATGCAAATTCATTAATCTAGGCCACCTAAGGAATTAGGGTCTATTAGTGGATTTAGGCTCTTGTCATCTGAGGAATCAGGGCTTGAGTAATTTTGTGGGTTGATTTTAATATTTGAAGCATAAACTGGATTGGTAGTCTTGGTATTGTATGAGGATAAGGTTTAGTGAAGTCTAATCCCAGCATTGTTCATCATATTTGAAAACCATCTTTTATTGCCTTCCAAGTGTTTGAGAAAATTACAAAAAGAGTTTGTTTTTCTTATTCTGTTTATTTTTACTTTTGTGAGCTTGATATGTCATATTGAGCTCCCTTCCATCCAAAGAATCGCTTAGATAGTAGTTGAATTGGTACGTGCTAGTGCTTGTCCCAGTCCTCGTGGGAACGATATCGGTCTCACCACCGTATTACTTGTACGACTAGGTATACTTGTCGAAGTTTCAACAAGTTTTTGGTGCCGTTGCCGGGGATTGCGTCTCAATATTAGCATATCCATTTCGGTTACTAATTTAGGCAAAAATTTTCTGTTATAATTTGTTTTTGCTGTCATTTTTCTGGTGTGTTTGCTGTTGTGTGCTAACCTTTACTGCTAACACTCTCGTTTGCTAGACTGTTTGTGTATGCGAGGTACTATCCCAGCTGACCAACTCCTCTACGACCCAGAAATTGAAAGAACAGCTAGGGCGAATAGGAAGCAAGCAAGACAGCAGAAAATTGTTAGGACAACAGGGAGAAGAACAAGAGGCCTCCATCCCTCAAATTTGTCAAGAAGAACTCAGGATGGCAGGCAATGGTGAAGATGCTCCACCCTGGAGGACACTTGGGGACTATGCCAATACAAATGTCAACCGGCATGTCACGAGTATAGTGAGGCCTCCAGTGAACTGCAACAATTTTGAAATCAAGCCAACTCTCATCAATATGGTTTCACAAAATCAGTTTGCTGGGTTGGAGAAGGAAGATCCTAATAGTCATGTCTCCAATTTCCTAGAGTTGTGCGATACGGTGAAAATAAATGGTGCCTCCGATGATGCAATTCACCTGAGGTTGTTTCCTTTATCTCTAAGAGATAAAGCCAAGTCTTGGCTCCAATCACAACCAAGGGGGAGCTTCACTACATGGAATGACTTAGAGGCAAAATTTCTGGTAAGGTTCTTCCCCACCTCAAGATTTGTCAAGACAAGGGGTGACATCATAAGCTTTGCTCAACAAGAAGGTGAGACTCTGCATGACGCCTGGGACAGGTTCAAAGGCTTACTCCAAAGATGTCCAAATCATGGGTTTGATGATCTTACTCAGATGCAAACATTCTGCAATGGATTGAGGCCGTCAACCAGGTATATGTTGGATGCCTCAGCTGGAGGTTCCATGAACACAAAGACAGCAGAGGAAGCATTGGTTTTGATAGAGGCTATGGCATCGAATGATTATTTGATGCATCATGATCGGGGTCCCACATCAAGAAGGGGAGTGTTGGAGTTAGATTCACAAACTGCACTGTTGGCTCAGAACAAGCTCATGACACAACAACTGGAGTCTCTTACCAAGCAACTATTTCAACTCCCACAACAACTCCAAACTGTTCAAGGGTCAAATATGCTACCACAACAGGTAATGAGATGTGATTTTTGTGGAGGAGATCATGAGAATGGAAGATGTGAGGCACCACCTAGTTCACATGAGGAAGCTAATTATATGGGGAACTATGGGCGGCAAGGCAACAACCAATTCCCTAACAACTACAATCAGGGGTGGAGGAATAAACCAAATTTTGGTTGGAAGCAAGATGCCGGACAAACAAGCAAGCCTAAACCCACACCACCGCCTCAAGACCGGACTTCTATCCTGGAAAACACTCTCAATCAGTTCATGCAGATGTCCATGTCGAACCAGAAGAACACCGATGCATCCATAAAGAATTTGGAGTTTCAAGTTGGGCAGATTGCAAAGCAACTAGCGGAACAATCCAAAAACAGTTTTTCAGGTAACACTCAGACAAATCCTAAAGAGCATTGCAAGGCTATTGTGTTGAGGAGTGGTAAAAGTCTAGAGCAAGAGGATGGTGAGCCTTTGGTGAAAAGTCAGATAAATGCTGAAGGAATAGAAATGAATGCTGAAAAGACTGAGTTGAATGAAGAAAAAGGCAAAGATGTTGTAGTTGAGCAAGAAGAAAAATCCAGTGAACAAGACAAGAGGGAGAAGCTAGTGGATGAGAACTCAATCTTGAGGAGAACTAAAAGTCAGATTTTGAAAGATGGAGACAAGCCTCGAGTGATCCCCTCTTATGTGAAGTTGCCCTACCCTCATTTGAGCAAGAAAAAGGAGAAAGAAGAACAGTTTGCCAAGTTCCTTGACATCTTCAAGCGGTTACAGATCAACATACCTTTTGCTGAAGCACTAGAGCAAATGCCCACTTATGCAAAATTCATGAAGGAGTTGCTCACAAAGAAAAGAAAGTTTAAAGAAGGCGAGACTGTTGCCTTAACTGAAGAGTGCAGTGCAATACTTCAAAGGAAGTTACCTCCAAAGCTTAAGGATCCTGGTAGTTTTACAATCCCCTGCACTATTGGGAGTGTTGCTATTGGAAAGGCCTTATGTGACTTGGGAGCGAGTATCAACTTGATGCCGCTTTCAATTTTGAACAAGCTTGGAGGAGGAGAGGTGAAGCCAACAAGGATGGCATTACAACTAGCAGACAGATCCATCAAGCGTCCTTATGGTATTCTGGAAGACGTCTTGGTTAAAATGGACAAGTTTATCTTTCTAGCAGACTTTGTGATATTAGACATGGAGGAGGATGCAGAGGTTCCACTTATATTGGGGAGACCTTTTCTAGCAACTGGTCGAGCCTTGATAGATGTACAAAAAGGCCAGCTTCGACTCAGAGTGCAAGACGAAGAGGTTACCTTCAACGTATTTGAAGCTATGCATCGCCCGGATGATGAAGAAAACTGTTTTCGCATGGACATGGTGGATGTAGTGACTAAGAAAGCCTGTGCACATCAGCACCACTCCTCTACTCTTGAGAAGGTACTTGTGAATTCTATTGAAAATCTTGATGAGATAGAGGAGGAGGAATTAGAAGATTGTTTGTGTGATCTGGAAGCCCAACCTAAGCAACTTGCTGTCAACATTGTGAAGGAAGAGCTCAAGAAGGAGGAAGTCCAAGAGAAGATTCAGTTAGAGCTTAAGCCCCTACCTCCCCACTTGAAGTATGTGTTCCTGGGTGTGAATGATGAAAACCCTGTCATAGTGAGCAATGAATTGTCCAAATTGGAGGAGGAGAAACTTGTAAGGGTGCTTAGAGAACATAAGACAGCTATTGGATGGTCCATCTCAGATTTGAAAGGTATTAGCCCCACGTTTTGCATGCACAAGATCATGATGGAGGCTGAATTTAAACCGGTGGTCCAACCGCAGAGGAGGCTCAATCCCACAATGAAAGAAGTGGTGAAGAAGGAGGTGCTGAAACTCCTTGAAGCTGGAATGATATATCCGATTTCTGATAGTGCTTGGGTGAGTCCGGTACAAGTGGTTCCAAAGAAGGGTGGCATGACCGTCGTGCACAACGAGAAGAATGAGTTGATTCCAACTAGAACGGTCACCGGTTGGCGGATGTGTATCGATTACCGGAAGCTTAATCAAGCTACTAGGAAGGATCACTTCCCACTTCGATTCATGGACCAGATGTTGGAGAGGTTGGCCGGGCAAGCCTACTACTGTTTCTTGGATGGTTATTCGGGTTATAACCAAATTGCGGTTAACCCGGAAGACCAAGAAAAAACTGCTTTCACATGCCCGTTTGGAGTTTTTTCCTATCGGAAGATGCCTTTCGGTCTTTGCAATGCACCTGCGACATTTCAAAGGTGCATGCTTTCCATTTTTTTTGATATGGTAGAAAAATATATTGAGGTTTTCATGGATGATTTTTTTGTTTTTGGTTCCTCTTATGATAACTGTTTGTCTAACCTTGCGACTGTGTTAAAGAGGTGCATGGACACCAATTTAGTCTTAAATTGGGAGAAATGTCATTTTATGGTGCAGGAAGGCATTGTGCTTGGGCACAAAATTTCAGCAAGGGGGATCGAAGTAGATAAATCCAAGATTGAAGTGATTGAGAAACTACCTCCACCTGTGAATGTCAAGGGTGTGAGGAGTTTCCTTGGGCATGCAGGCTTTTACCGGCGGTTCATCAAGGACTTTTCACAGATATCCAAGCCGTTGTGTAGCCTTTTGAATACGGACACTCCATTTCTGTTTGACACTGCTTGTCTTAACTCTTTTCAAAATTTGAAAGACAAGTTGATTACTGCTCCCATTCTTGTTGCACCCAACTGGGAGTCACCATTTGAATTGATGTGTGATGCCAGTGACTACGCAGTTGGAGCAGTTTTGGGACAGCGGAGGGACAAATTTTCCCATGCTATTCACTATGCTAGCAAGGTTCTCAATGAGAACCAAGTAAATTACGCAACAACCGAAAAAGAGTTGCTAGCCATAGTGTTTGCACTGGAAAAATTTCGTTCCTACTTAATAGGGTCACAAGTCACCGTGTACACTGACCATGTTGCAATTAAATATTTATTGACTAAGTTAGATTCTAAACCAAGAATCATAAGATGGATTTTGTTGTTGCAGGACTTTGACTTAGTCATCAAGGATAAAAAGGGCAGCGAGAATGTGGTGGCTGACCACTTGTCCCGGTTGGTGAATGAAGAAGTGGCTGCAAAAGAAAAGGACATTCGGGATGAGTTCCCGGATGAGGCTATATTGCTGGTACATGAAAGACCATGGTTTGCCGACATGGCGAACTTCAAGGCAGCCAACATTGTTCCAGAGCACCTCACTTGGCAACAAAGGAAAAAGTTCTTCCGGGATGCCAACCATTTAATGTGGGATGACCCATTTCTGTTCAAGGTTAGACCAGATGGCTTGTGGAGGAGGTGCGTTAGTCAAGAGGAAGCAAGGAAAGTTTTATGGCATTGTCATAACTCTCCATATGGTGGACACTACAATGGGGATCGGACTGCTGCAAAGGTCCTCCAATCTGGGTTCTTTTGGCCCTCAATATTCAAGGACTCTTTCAATCATGTGAAGAGTTGTGACAAATGCCAGAGGACCGGGAACATTTCAAGGAGGGATGAGATGCCACTGCAGAATATATTGGAAGTTGAGGTATTTGACTGTTGGGGCATTGATTTTATGGGTCCACTTCCACCTTCATTCTCCAATGAATATATCTTGGTGGCGGTGGACTATGTCTTTAAATGGGTGGAGGCCATTGCAACTTCAAAGAATGATGCCCAAACAGTGATCAAGTTCATTAAGAAGAATATCTTTGCCCGGTTCGGTGTCCCAAGGGTTCTTATAAGTGATGGAGGATCTCACTTCTGCAACTCACAACTGGGAAATGTGTTGGCCAAATATGATGTGAGGCACAAGGTGGCATCCCCCTATCATCCGCCAACAAATGGGTAAGCGGAGGTCTCTAACCGAGAGATTAAGAGAATTCTGGAAAAGACTGTGGCCGCTTCAAGAAGAGATTGGGCAAAGAAGTTGGACGATGCCTTGTGGGCCTATCGGACTGCATCGAAAACTTCTGTGGGGCTATCCCCGTTTCAAATGGTCTACGGAAGGGCATGTCATTTGCCCGAAGAGTTGGAGCATCGAGCCTTTTGGGTGTTGAAGTTCTTGAATTTTGATGCCACTCTGGCGGGTGAGAAAAGAGTGAATCAGCTGCATGAGTTAGAGGAGATGCGCCTTAATGCATATGAGAATGCAGCCATTTACAAGCAGCGAGTCAAGACCTACCACGACAAGAAGATCGTGATGAAAACATTTCGGCCGGGACAACAAGTTTTACTGTTCAACTCCCGATTGAGATTGTTTCCGGGCAAGTTAAAGTCTAAGTGGTCGGGACCGTTCATTGTCAAAGAAGTCTCACCTCATGGAGATGTGGAAGTGGAAGATCCTACTTCAAAAAGGACCTTCAAAGTCAATGGCCAAAGACTTAAGGCCTACTTGGGTGGTGACATCGAGAGATTGATCTCAACTGTGCGCCTTCTTGATCCCTGAAGTCATCTACCCGTCAAGCTAGTGACGTTAAAGAAGCGCTTATTGGGAGGCAACCCAAGTTTCTTTTCATTTTCCTTTTGTTTTTGAATTTGCCCTCTTGAATAATTTGAGAAGATCAAGAGGAAAATATCATAGAATAATAGGTTTGTTAAGTGTTTTCAAGGAAAGGAGGAAGGAGAAGCAAAAAGGGCAGAGACAATGAGGTCAGTAACCATCACGCCCAGGCCGTGACTCTGGTCACGGCCGTGATAAGCCAGAATTGAAGATCAGAAAGGATCACGGCCCAGCCGTGATCCCCATCACGGGCGTGATGGAAGAATCCTGAAGATCAGAGAGCATCACGGCCTAGCCGTGATGGAGGTCACGACCGTGACAGCTAGCCTGAGCAAGACAGAAACCATCACGGTCAGACCGTGATTCAGATAACGGCCGTGAGTAGCAGGTCCTCAAAAGACAGAAACCATCACAGGGTGGCCGTGATATGTATCACGGCCGTGATGACCCTTTTTACTAAAAACAGAACGCGTCACGGCTAGGCCGTTATGGCCATCACGGTCGTGACGCGAGGGTGCCCTTATTTTTTAAAACCTAGCCTCAGTTGTCATGGCCTCACTCTTCATCTCCATCTTCCCCCAGCCTCCATACCCACACAGCCAACCTTCTTCCTAGCACCTCCTTCCCCCTCTAACCAGCAAGCAGTGACCTCTCCTCCTTCTCCCCAACACCATCACGCTCCTCTGCGATTCCCTGGTTCCTCCACTCTGTGCGTGACTTCCCCTTCTTCTTCTTCCTCTCACACTCATCAAACTCGAAAATCACCATAGCCAAAAGCTCGAGAATCGCCTCCCCGCTGCACCCACTCGCAACCAACACCACCCATTGTCTCCCTACCCTAACCCAAACATCCCAACAGGGAAAACCCTACAATTTTGGGAAGCCTCAAAATTTCCCAAATATTGAAATCCTAGCCTAACCAGATTTCTGAACAATACAAGGATCTTGGATTTTGAAGCTCTGGGACTATGGCAACCAAAAGGCAAAGGGCAGCTCGGGCTACACGCACTCGCAGTAGAGCAGGTAACTACTCTAACTCTGAATCTTCCAATTCTGATACTGATGCATATGGGTTTGGGATAGTATTTAAGGACAATGCTCAGCAAGATAGGTTTAATGTCTTAAAAAATAGGAAAATATTACAGACAAAATATCTTGATGATGCATGCATAAATACCCTAGGATTGGCTGCTGACATTGATTGGATGTTACAAAACATAGGGTGGAGCGAGTTCGCTCGCACCAGACACCCTGTATTTGCTGGCCCTACCCTGGAGTTCCTAAGCTCCCTGGATGCGGAAATTATCCAAGGGCCGCATTGCCAAGAAGGGCGGATCACATTCCGCCTCTTCAACCAGGACTTCACACTAACCCTGGCAGAGTTTAATGAGATCTTTGGATTGCCAGTAGGGGGTGATCGAAGATACCCCCTAGGGTTTAGTGTGCATGAATTCTGGTCAGTGATAGACTTTGAGGGCAGGAGATTTGACCCTCGGACATCCAAATCCACAGCCTTTGCTAACCCTAGCATCAGGTACATGCACAGGGTCATAGCCAATGCCCTGTTTGGCCGTGGCGAGAGTGATGGATCCGTCCGTCAGGACGAGGTCTTTATTTTATGGGCCATGCTCCACTCTGAGAGTAATGTGGACACAGGGTCCTATTTGGATAGGCAAATCTTAAAGGTTGCCAAGAGTTCAAGTGGCACTATTGTCATAGGTGGCCTCATCACCACCATATGCCACCACTTCAACTTTGATTTGGATGGTTTTGAGGCCGCCCCTGGACGGACCCGTATCACCTTGCAGGCTTGTGAGGCTATGGGGATGATCGTCCGGGAGGATAACATTTACTGCCTGAAACACCCCAGGCTGGGGCAGCCAATTCCTCTCCCTAACCCCACACTGTTAGATGTATCAAACCCGGCAACTTGGAAAGTGCCGGTGGGAGAGGAGCCTCAGCTTATTAGGGTAGAGAGGCCGTTACACCCGCCACCGCAGGCTAGGCCGACTGGGCACCCGTCTTCTTCCGCTGCAGGATCGTCATCAGCTGACCCCTATGCGCGGTTCGCATCCACTTTCGCCACCATTTTAGCGAACCAGGAGCGCATTATGGAGGAGCAGCGAGAGCAGAGAGCTATGCTCCAGCAGCTCTACGACTGGCATCTGAGCCAGCACCCACCACCACCTCAGAGAGTTCCTTTTTCCTTTTTATTTTTATTTTATTTTCATTTTTTATCCTCCCTACGGCTTAATTATTTACATTGGGGACAATGTAAGTTCTTAAGCTTGGGGTGGGGGTAGTTTGCATTTGCATTGTTCATGTTGCATTCATATAGTTTTGCATGACAGCTTTGCATGATCACACAATTAGATTGCCTTTGCTTAGATTTTGCATCCGATTGTGAGAACTAAGTGCCAAATAACTTGTGATAGTGAATTTTTGAACCCAATTTTTTTTTCATTCTTGTGATATGGCTACAAATGAAAATGCTTGAGATGAACTGTGATAGTTGATAATTAGCATATGGTTTCATAGATATGTGTTGCTCACTGATTTTTGAACTACTAAAATGTGAGATTTTGAGCCAAAGGGGTACTCACCAAATATACCCCATTCCTTGTGTTAGAGTGTTATTCTTCTTGGACTGCATTTCTCTAGAACTTGACTTGAAACCATTTTGACGCTTAAAGATTTTTGAAAACATTTTTGAAAATGATGGAGGCACTAGGTATTTTTCTGGCCTTCTGAGCTTTGAATGACTAAATGTTACCCCTTAGTTACCCAATTTTGAGCCTGAAAGAATAAATACTTTTCTTGGTACCTTGAAATGTTTTGATGAATAATGCTTCATAGGATACCTTCTAAAGTATTACAAAAAAGGGTAAAAAGGTAGTTGGAAAAAAGTTTGGGATGAAAAGAATCAGAAAAATATTTCTCTTGAGTTGAAAATTCTCCCCTTCTCCAAGAAAAAGAAAAACAAAAGAAAAAGAAAAATATATAGAGAAGGGGATGACAAAAAGAAATGAGAAATAAAACAAAAAGAAAGGAAGAATGGTGGAAAAATAAATCAAAACCCACAAAGGTATTTTAGAAGGTGTCATGTGTTGAAATGTTTGATACTTGGTTTAGCCGTTTTGAAATGTTCTTTTCTTGATTTCCCCACCTAATGATAAATCCCATGGCCACGTTACATCCAAAGTAAAAGACCTCTTGATTATTAGTTGTTTTCATTAATAAAGTAGAGATTTGGTTGATAGTCAAGCCTATGGTAGGATTCATTCCTTGAGGAAATTGGAGCGAATTGTCTTATATCCCTAACACTTGAGAGTGGTGAGAAAGAGGGCCAAGCAAATGAATAAGCTTGGGGTGAGCTTCAGGTGAGAAAGAGTGCCCGAATCAGTGAGAATATGAGTCTAAGAAACCTAAGCCTCTAATTGGACTTGAAACTGATTGTCTCTTGCTGATTTATTTGAGATGCCTGTTACTTGGATTATGTACTCGGGTTCTTGGTTCACTATCCGTGATTGGATTGTCTATATCTGCTGGCCTTAGTGATTGCTTGAGGACAAGCAATTGAATAAGCTTGGGGTGATTTGATAGTGTGATTTTGCATCATGTTTCTTGTACACTTTTGCATGCATTTTTCATATAGATTAGGCATACTTTATTTGATTTTAGTTAGTTTTTCCCTTGGAACGGGTGAGGCGGTTTCTTGGTGTTGTTTTGCAGGAATTCAAGAAAAAATGCTCAGAATAGCCATGATGGAGCTTGGATGAAGGCAGAGCCTCAAAAGCGAAGAAAATGACCCAGGCAAAGCCCATCACGGCCTGGCCATGATGACCATCACGACCGTGATCAAGCAGAGCAGAAAAGAAGGCAAAAGTCAGAAGCTGTCACGGCCTGCCCGTGATAAGCATCACGGCCGTGACAACCAGACCCTCACAGTCAGAATTGATCACGGCCTGGCCGTGATGAGTGTCACGACCGTGACAGATGAGAATTTGAAGCGCACCCCTGGCAGAGCCTGTCACGGCCTGGCCGTGATGGCCATCACGGCCGTGACTTGCAATTTTTCCTGATCTATAAATGAGACCTTTGGGCAGAATAGAAGGCACTTTTCCTTGGAACCAGATTTTTACCCTAATCTTCTGAGCTAGAGGCTGATGTGGCTGCTGTGGAAAGCCCCATGGAGTCCCTTATCTCCTTCATCTTTATTTCTTTTGCTTTGGAGTTATCTTTCTCTATGAGTAACTAAATCCCTTTTTGTTGGGATTGGATGTAGCTAAACCTGAATATCATGTATTTGCCTTGATGTATGAATCTATGTTCATGCCTTCATTTTAGTGTTTAATTCCTTTGCTTAATGCTTGTTGTGGCTAGCACCCCCATGACTTGATTGGTGTTTTGGTATGCAATTGGAAAATTCGTATTAAAACCAGAACTGGAATTATTCACCTAGTAAGCCTTGCATCTAGGAATAGGGTTTGATTTACTAGTAATCACGTAATGCTCTATCTTAATGCAAATTCATTAATCTAGGTCACCTAAGGAATTAGGGTCTATTAGTGGATTTAGGCTCTTGTCATCTGAGGAATCAGGGCTTGAGTAATTTTGTGGGTTGATTTTAATATTTGAAGCATAAACTGGATTGGTAGTCTTGGTATTGTATGAGGCTAAGGTTTAGTGAAGTCTAATCCCAGCATTGTTCATCATATTTGAAAACCATCTTTTATTGCCTTCCAAGTGTTTGAGAAAATTACAAAAAGAGTTTGTTTTTCTTATTCTGTTTATTTTTACTTTTGTTAGCTTGATATGTCATATTGAGCTCTCTTCCATCCAAAGAATCGCTTAGATAGTAGTTGAATTGGTACGTTCTAGTACTTGTCTCAGTCCTCGTGGGAACGATATCGGTCTCACCACCGTATTACTTGTACGACTCGGTATACTTGCCGAAGTCTCAACAAGGAAGCATAGCCTATTCTATTTCAGATTATCTGGACTATAACCAGTTTTCTGAAAAGCATTTGTCCTACTTAGCTATTGTAGCACAGCTAGAAGAACCTAAATCATATACACAGACCGTGCAAAAGAAAGAGTGGAGGGATGCAATGAACCAAGAAATCAAGGCTTTGGAAGAGAACAAGACTTAGGAGCTCATGATAATTCCTGAAGGGAAATAGGCGCTAGGGTGTAAATGGGTATACAAGATGAAATACAAATCTTTAGGAGAAATAGAAGAGCATAAAGCTAGACTTGTGGCAAAGGGTTACACCCAAGTTGAGGGAGAAGACTACAATGAGACTTTTGCACCCGTGGCAAAAATGACCACTATTAGGTGCTTACTCTCAATTGCAATTGCTAAAGATTGGGAATTACATCAAATGGATGTAAGTAATGCATTCCTACATGGGGAGCTTGATGAAGAAGTGTACATGGAACCACCACAAGGTTACCAAGTTCCTAAGGAAGGCATGGTGTGTAGACTAAGGAAGTCCCTCTATGGCTTAAAACAAGCATCAAGAAATTGGTACTTTAGGCTATCTCAGTCTTTAATTGCATATGGCTTTCTTGAATCTCAATCTGATCATAGTTTATTCACTTACACACATGGCACTATTTTCTTGGCTGTTTTGATTTATGTTGATGACTTAGTAATTGCTGGAAATAATAGTTCTGCTTGTAATGACTTTAAAAATCACTTGAGTAAATGGTTTAACATGAAGGATTTAGGAACTCTCAATTACTTTCTTGGAATAGAACTAGCTAGAGGCAAATCTGGTCTGTTTATGTGTCAAAGAAAGTATGTCTTAGACATACTCAGTGAATGTGGTATGCTAGCATGTAAGCTAGCATCTATCCCTTTAGAACAAAACCATAGGCTAGCTCTATACCAAAGTGAGCATTATTCTAATCCTTCTCAATATAGAAGACTCGTTAGCCGCCTAACCTACCTCACTATTACTAGGCCTGATGTAACTTACTCAGTGCACGTGTTAAGTTAATTTATATAGGCTCCGAGACAAGGGCATTGGGATGCAGCCTTAAGAGTTCTCAGATACCTGAAAGCTTCACCTGGACAAGGAATTGTCCTACCAAAGAACAATGATCTGCAACTGGTAGCCTATTGTGATTCAGATTGGGCCTATTGCCCCCCAACCAGAAGATCGGTTACAAGGTATTTGATGAAGTTAGGTGCAGCTCCAATTTCCTGGAAAACTAAGAAACAAACCACAGTTTCAAAATCATCCATTGAGGCATAATACATGGCAATGGCTCATGCAACAAGTTAGATCATTTGGCTGCGCAGTCTACTCAGGTATCTCCAAGTAAATTGTAGCACTCCTACAACTCTTTATTGTGACAATCAAGCAGCTCTGCACTTGGCTGCAAATCTAGTTTATCATGAGCGGACCAAATATATTGAAGTGGATTGTCACTTCATTAGAGAACATTTGCAATAAGGAATCATCAATTAACATCCCAATTTTTCGGCTTTCTAATATCGGTAATAATTATATAAATGATTATATTCTTATCCGAGATTTAGAAAATGACTTTGGATAAACTAAGGTCATTTTCCCGTCATACTTATTTTTATAAGGTTACGGGAAAGTTTTGGGATGAAAATTCAAACGAAAACCGGTCTGCGTTTTCTGCGTTTTCACTGACAGTAAGTTTTTACTGATCAGAAACCCTAATTTCGACTCAGGAACGAAACCATTAGGTTTTATATTTTGCCCCGGACGATTTTCCACATTTGGAAAAATTCGTTAGGAATGAAATACTATTATTTTATTCAGGCGTAATCGTTAAGAAAACGCGTAAAACCTAAGTAGGGGGATAAGTGAAATAAACGACGAAGTCGATTATGGAGCTGAGATATTAGGAGAGGTTGATGTAGCAGATAGGACAAAGAGTCCTGCCTTAAATTATAGTGATTGGGAATTTTCAAGTGAAATGACCAAAATACCCCTAAGCTTAACCTAACCGACGTTGAGTTAAATTTTAACCATAGTTAAGGAACCAAGGTTAGTTCTTGTGGTCTAAAATCAGCCACACCTTCCATGAATTCTTGACCACATGATTTTAACCATCGTTAGCAAAGTAACCCTAGTTAAGTTAAGTATTAACTATGGTTAATCATATATTAATTAAATAATCCCAAAACCCATTAATTCAATTCCTAAAAACCAAACAATGCCTAAGATCTATCCTATTTATACCCCTTGAAACCGCAGCAGCCCTTCCCCATTTTTCGTCTCCTCATCTTCTTCATTTTCTTCCTATTTGCACTTTGCTTCAAAAACTCATAAGAACACCAAAACCCCATCGAAAATATGACTCTCTTCCTTGATGAAACTCGAAAACTTTCTGTATGAAAGTTTTTCCTCTTTATCTCTTCTTTCCAACTAGCTAAAGATCGTCAAAAACGGATAAGTATATTGGGAGATATGCCCAAATTACCAAAACTGCCCACAATTCTTAGCAGCATACGAGAACAGTGGAAAGAAGGCCCTCTACGCCCCTGTTCTGATCTGAATCAAATACAACCTTCAACATCAAAGTTGTTCCTCCCCTTCTTATCTTTCCAACGAGGCAAAGTTTGTAATTTTTGGATGAGCCGATCTTGAGATACACTCACAAAAACACAACATCCTCAAAGCGGTCTCAAAAGCTTTCATTTTGAACCAAGCTTGTATTGATCATTTTCTTCATTTCTTCAATCTTCTAGAGGTAAAACCTCATCACCTTAATTATCTAAGCCTTCATCTTCATTTATTTTACAAGTTTATGCCATGATCATCATTTTAAATTCCTAGATCTAGAATCTTGTAAAATCTCTAGGAAATTGTAGAAAAATCCTATGATCATGAAACCAATTTCTATGATCTTGTAATCATGTCTATATTGTATATCTAGAAGCATGAGATCAAACAAAATTTCCTTCCTATTATTACAAGCTTGGCCGAACCTATGTATTGAGGAAGAATGTTTTGTTTCAATTTCTATCATTTAACACTTGATCTAGTCTATTCAATACTTCTACTTGCTAGATCTAAAAACTTGAAATCAAAATCAATCCCTAACTATTTTATTTCAAAGAGGTCGAAACCTAACTCATGGGAGTTAGATGGATTTTCTTCAAGTTCTTGACTTATGATCATTGATTATGTCTTCCTAGTACTTAAGGATCATTGATCCAAGAGTATGTGAAATTTTCAGATTAACCTATGTTTGCCGAACCTAAGTATATAGGTTAAAGGAGATTTTATTTCATTGTTTAAACTTTTGTGTTGTGATTTACTGTGAAGGATAATTGTTATGGATTGTACTAAGTTGTGAGGTGGAATCGGAAACGAATCGGAAGGAAAACTTCGAGAGGAAAATTGTAACTTCAAGAGGTAAGGGGAGCTTATCTGAGGGATTTTTCCCAATGACTGTATGTGATTAGTGTGTGGTCTGTATTATTTATCCGTGGTTGTGGTGCTTGTTTAATTTGGTTCAAGTTGTATTATTCTTATCTATGATTGTTTATCTGCATTAAATTGTTTATTTACAGTTATATATTATAATGAATGATACATGATCTGCCTGGGATAATTGTTATGATATTGTTGTTGATTGTTGTTTGAGAAGCCTGGCAGTGGTCAGTGCTCAATCAATTAATAAGATAAAAGCTTTAAGAAGCCTTATAAATGATATTCAATGTTTATCAGAGAAATATTGGAATATAATATTGATGAAAAATTTTATTTGGGAAAAATAGGAAATATTTGAAAATAACATTATTTTAATGATTTATCGGTGTAAGAGTGAACTATGAGTCACAGTGAGGACATAATCGTGAAAATATTTTAGTGCTGCTAATTTTTACATAAGAAATTCCACAATATTATAAAAAGTTATTTTATGAAATTAATCTTCAAAAATAACTTAATTATGATTTTATAAAATTATTTAAGTGAAAAAGATCAAGTTTTGACTTAAATGACTTTAAAAATGCTAGACGATGGTAATTTGGAAAAGTATTTACGACATGTAGATTTTAAAGTAGCAGTCTTTAATGCAAACCAAGATGTAGTCTATGTGACTCTTTTCTTGAAAAGTAAAGTTTTCAGAAAAAGATTTATCATAAATTTGATGATTTTATAAAGAGATTTTTAAATTAGGAATGGTTTTCTGTAAACGAGTTTTACTCAATGGAGTTACTTCCGACAACTTGGACAAGTTGTGGAGTTTTTGTTTTAAACGAAAAACGGTGTAAAAAGTTAAGACATGAATCTAGTAACCGAGATTTCGGAAGACTAGTATTCTTACAATGTTATGGACACGGTGTCCTTTGGACTTGGTATCCTAATCCTGTAAGGAAAGATTGAACACAAAGAAAAATTATGAGAACAAAATGTTTACATGCATTTACTTGGCATACGTGCCTATGGCATTAATCTGGATATCTTGGTGCATGAGATGTTCAAGACGGTGTCAATTCTATTCTGGATATCTTGGTGAATAAGGTATTCAAGAAGGTGAATCTGGATATCTTAATAGATAAGGTATTCAAGATGGTGAATCTGGATATCTTAATGGTAAGGTATTCAAGATGGTGTGCCTTATTTGGCAATCGAGCTTGATCATTTCTTTTATACGGTGTTGGGATCTCCGGAGATTAAGTAAAATGTTAGACGACGAATATTGAAGTGATCATGCTTAATTTTCAAATGACGTGATCGAGTATGAAACCCATTGATATACTACTTACTTATTTATGAGGACTATGTTATTATGAAGTTGCATATGTGTATATATTTTCTTTGTGTCGTGCATGTAGTTATTGCGTTAAATTCATATATTGGCGTCTCACCCTTATAAATATATGAGGGTTTTTTTTGGTTTTGCTACTGTACCTTGGTACATTAGTACGGATGGTGCAGAGAAGTTCACTAAGTCACTCGGTGACTTAGTTTCTAGACACTTGAGGAAGTTTTGTTCGTGGGAATGACCACGGGGGTCTTCCCAATAAATGTCTTGTAAGGCGACCAGCTTAGGAGTCTTTAGTTTAATTTTTCTTTTGAAAATTGAACCGTTTAGTGCAAGTGTGTATGTCGTGAAGACTCTTGTTATGAATATGATTATTTCCCTGTGTGAGGAGATTTACAATATGAACTTGTTGTTGAATGAATGTATATTGATTTTACAGAGTGTTTCTCGTGGAAGAAAATTTTTACATCCGAGTTTTCTATCTTAAAATAAATAAATTTTCCTAAAGCAACCAGTAAATATAACTTTTAATATATTTTTGCACGTATTATGAAGTAATGCCCAAGTGGGTGTTACAATCAAGACAGACTATGTACCTAGCAGACAGCAACAAGCTAACATCCTTACTATGGCTTTGGGTGCAAAACTGTTTCAGGAATTATCAACCAAGATTGGTGTTCAACAAACTCACACTTCTGAGGGGGAGTAATAAAATTAGTACTATGGTGCATTAGCCTTGCTTAAACTGTTTTAGTTGTATTAGTGTTTGATTAGTTAGTTGTATTAGCTGATGTATAGGTTAAGCAGGAGATGCACCATTCTGTTTTCTGTTGTAACTACTTACCCTCTCTGTTTTCCTTTTCTGTTTTCGGTTATTTTCTGTTTAGGTCCCTCTGCTATAAGTAGCAAGGTTCTCTGTAAAGCCAACTTCAATATATGAAATAATCAGTAAAAGTTACTCAACATATCAATTTTTATTATGGAGATGTTGTTTGCCCTTGTAATGGTACGAGCTTTTTCCTTATTGTCTAAGAGCTAATTAAAAGAATCACGTTTAATTTTCTCCATTTTGTTGTGGTTTATGTTTTTACCATTATTGTAAGGTCAATGGAGTGTGACATTAGTAAAGATGTAGAGTGCTATGTTCTGCTTTGAATCATATAAAACTGAAACAAAGAGAATATTTTAATTTTTCTATATTGAATGGTTTTCTTGGCATTGTTGTTGTTGTTTATTGAAACACGTAGTATATAGTTGTGTATACATTCTCTCTGGATTTCTGCTACATGTCTTTGTGTTCTTCATTCTAGTTACAACAATTACAACAAATTTGCAACAAAGAACTTTGTCGTTTCAAAGTCTTTCACATAGAAAGGACAACCATCCAGTTATAAACAGTGACAACTAGTTTTGTTGTGTGGGTTATAGGAGCTACTGTTATAGCCGGTTTCATTGCATGAATTACATTAGTATAATTAGTTACAAGTTGTTATAGTTGAGGGTTTGGATAATATAAGAGGTAGGCAGTGAGAATTTGTCAGAAACTGAGATGTTCAGTTGTGCAGTATGAAATCATAGTTCAATGAGCCCTCCTATTCCTAATATCTCTCAACATATGTCGTTCCTATTGTATTGGAAGTTTTTAGATAAAGCTTTGCACATAAACACAAATATGGTTTATGTGTGTTAATAAAAGAATTTCAAATTCTTGACAGAAATAATTCTGACAGGTTAATAAAGGGATTGAAGTAAAAAAAACTATTGTTTTTCTAAGTGTTGAAGGTATTTAGTTGACAAGAGGTGTGGAGTTAACAAGAAAAGTTCTTCAGTTGACATGTTAGACAAACAAGGTCATTGAAAATATTTACTTGACAAGAAAATACTGGTCGACAGAAAAGATAAATTGACAACTAAAATACTGACAAAGTATTAAGAAGAATTGTCGAAAGTGCAGAGAAGTGTGAGAATGGCTAAGTCCTCAAGACTGACAAGGCATCGGCAAGATAAGCTGTCAAGCAGCCAGACCGTCGAAGACAAATCAAGTTGACGCGGAGCGGTTCAAGAAATTAAGCAGTTATCAGAGTTGTTTGACAAACAATTTAAATTTGAAATTTAGAGAACTGCCAAGATACGTGGCAGTCATTAAGATAGGAAGTTACTACTAGCTAGTTATTTTATTTGCCTATAAATATTAGTTATCACAATGTAATAAGGGGTTTTTTACTTGATACATATCCTACACATCTCGATCACACAGTAGATTGATGGATAATTCTCAAGTATTCTCTCCACCCTTCTCATTTCAATTCAATAATAAAAAACCCAGTACAATACTGGTTATGCCTTTCAAGTTTCCTTACTTATTCTTCATTATTCCCAGCATTTCGTTTATGTTCTTTATTCAAGTTCATTTACTTCCCACAAATAGTGTTACTCTAAGTTTTTTTTCTTTTTTAACTTCTCTTTCTAAACTCATGATTGATAATGCTTTGTACCTCTTTGACAAATTTACATATTCGTTTGATACCAAGTCTTTGCCAGTATTTCCTAATTTGGCTTTAAATTGTCAAATTTGTATTTGACAGACAATTCATACACATATTTTGACGAGATTATCGCATAACTCGTAGGTCACACACTCATTTGATCTTTAATTATTTGTAACAAAGAAATTTTGATCAGAAACCAAAAACCAACGTTAACCGTGTGCGTGTGTATTATACATGTGTTTATATATGTAAATGCATCATTTATCATATTCCCTGTAAGTCTATGTTTCATAGTTCATAGCTATGGACCTATGGGGCCTCCCTTTTCTTATATTCATATTTCTGCTTTCCGATTGAGAAGCAACTTTCAAATGACTCGGGCCTCTAATTCCTTTGTTAAAGTTGCTTTGTTTTCTTTTCAATAATAAATTAGTTCTAGTTGCTTTTCTCCAAACAAAGGGTCACTTAGAGATGCAATTGTGATTCGGTTGCTTTTCTCTAAACATGTAGGTGCAATTAGTTTAGTTGTTACAGATAAGATCTACATTTTATTACGTAATTTTACAATCTATATTTAATATAATGGCATGTATTGTTATGCAGTGATATGTGTTATATATGTTTTAATGGACTGGTTTAGTCCAGTCTATAGCGCTGAACACCTCCCATGTTTCAGATTATTTCTTGTTGAGTTATCAATATATTGACACATGAACAACTGTCACCTTTATATCTACTGTTCCTGTAATAGTGATTTTGTTAGTGATTTTGTTATTAACAATGGTGAGCTCTTCACTAGTGCAGAAAATGGATTCTACATTGGAGTTTACACATCGGTTTTTAAGAAACCGATGTGTAAAACGAGGCGGTGACATTTTTGAAATTAAAACCAAAGTATTACACATCGGTTTACTTAATAACCGATGTGTAAAACGTTTCCACATCGGTTATTTCTAACCGATGTTTAAAATTTAAATAAAAAAATTTAAAGTCAAAATTTTTAACATTCAACATCGGTTCTTTATGAACCGATATGTAAAATAGTGATTAACAATATCGGTTTCTAGTTAACCGATGTATAAAATTATAAATAAAAAAAATAGAAATTAAAATTTTACTTTTACACATCGGTTTTAAATAACCGATGTATAAAATTTAAAAAAAAAATTGAGAAGTTAAAAGTTTAAGGTTTACACATCGGTTTTTGTATAACCGATGTGTATAATATGGTTAACCACATCGGTTTTAGGCATAACCGATGTGTAATATTCCCAATTTTTATTCTGTTCCGCGCCCTATCCCTGCATTCTTCAGTTTCGAGTTTTGCTGAACCCTAAAACAGAAAACACTCCCTCCCTCCAGCTCGAAGTTCATCCCTACTGTTGCCTCCGCTAACACTCCCATTCTTTCTCTACTAACGCGCGGCTCTCTCCTCGAAGTTCATTCCTCACCCTGTGCATTAATATTTTACTTTTTGGGCGTGCAGTGCTTTACCTTTGCATTTGGATGCTCGCCCTCACCTCGCTCTGTCCGCTTGCCGCCATTGCTTCACTCTCTGGTGAGGGCTTCCTCCATTTTACTTAGCTTCACTTTCCCTTCACCTTGATTCATTCTCCAGTATTCACTTTGTTCAGTTTGTTGTTGTGGTTCATTCACTGATGTGTATGGGTAATGGATTTTGCTGTTGTGATTAACTGATTTGGGTTTAGGGTTTTCCATATTCAATCTTCGGTTTCGTTCAAATTTTTTCTTGTTTTTCACTTGGTTTTGCTTTGGTTTTAGGGGGTGAAGGAGGTTGGAAGGGTTTCCTGTTTCTACACTCTTTTTCGTTGGCTGGTGTTGGTCTCATGGTTATGCTTTCTAGCATGTCTTACTCGGCTGGTTTTACTCTTAGCCTCTCATACTTATATTTTTGTATTTTTGCTTTTCGTGTACCTTGAATGCTAGGAGCAAGTTATCAAGTGCATCAACATTCTTTGGAACTTTGTATTTGAAAGTTGGAGGCTTGGAGCAAAGGGCCTTAAAGACTTTTGTCAAGATATTCACTCTCTATAACTTTTATTGTGTTAATTGTTAAGTGTCTGCATAGTAAATTCTAGACGGGTGCACTCTCCCAACGCAGTTCCAGCCGCGCCGCCATCTCCGCCACCACAGGTAGCTTGGATGAAAACATCTCCTTTCTTCTTCTTTTTATCTTCCTCAGCTTAACCCAACCTATGAATTTCTTCTTTTCTCTACGGATTATTATATAAATTTTGCCTCCTTTTCTGATTATTGAATGCATCCAAGTTTCGCCAATTTAATTCTTGATAAGCTTTCTTAGTTTCATATCACAGATAATGTTTTATGTTATTGCCTCGTTTGAAGTGTAAAAAGCATTTACCAAACTCAGGTGACCAAATTATGAGAAACTCTTGTCATCTTGCTTTTCTGCTTACGTATTTTGAAAGTAGAATGTGTTACTGTTGATGTAATCTCTTTCTCTCTAATGTTCTGGTATTTGTTCACGTTCAAATGTTGGTTTTGTTGTGAAACAGTTTTAGCATGCTACTCCAACCCCGAATTACCTTTATTTGGGACTGATATTAAAATGCTTTGAACATCAGAAGAAATTTAAATACTGGTATTTCTACCAATCATTGCCGCTGACCAACTTTCTTACTCTATTTGCAGAACAAGAAATTGACAGGTGTTATTTTCCTGGACTGCAGATTTGATTTGAGGAGTGTCCTTGACTCCGTTGCATAGTGCTACTGCCTCTGCTTTGTTCACTTCTCTGCTGTCTTTGCACAATAACAATTAGGCGTGTCTCTCAGAAGGTACGTTTTGGCTGAAAAGCTTTCATTGGAGTTTTAATGTCTGCTTCTGCCAAGGTATTCATTTGACCATTTAGTTAATAACGAATTAAATAACTTAATTATCCGTGATTACTAATATATATCTATGTTGTTTAGGGGATCGACAAAGGGGCACCTGACCATGGTGATGTTTTTAAAGTTAAGCTATACAAGTTGTCACCATGGAGAATGACGCAGCCTTGGTAAGGTGGAACATGATGCCACCCTGTGAATCTGTATATACCAAAGAAGGAACTTATGGAGATGGTACTCAATAAAGAAATGGCCAGTTCGGCACACATATCGTTTTGGTGCACGTAAGTACATTTTATTTATAAGTTAAGTACGTAATTAATTTTTAAATACTATGATAATTAACATGTTTTTCCAATATATTAGGTATTTGCATCGTATGTTAGTCGATCGGGTAACCTCGCCCTTTATGGGTTCATTGACCCCATGTTCATTCAGGGTGATGTTCTCCTAGCATCGGAAGACCCGGCCACTACCATACGTGATATACTTGCCCGAGACGATCATCAATTCTATCTTGCGCCTTATCTCAATAAGTAAGTACCGGTTATTTAAGTATAACTATATATGACTTAGTCACTAACTGCGCAAATACAGCTGCATTGGAAATGTTGTCTTGTACCCAAGAAAGAACGTCGTGGTCTTCTTCCGCTCATTGAGAAATAAGCCGGGCGAATCAATTGAAGACGATCATCGAAACGTAAGCATTAAAATACTTTATAATCAGTAATGGGTTGTTTTAATTATTAAATCTATTAGATATACTTTAATTAATGTTTTTGTCATGATAGGTCTATTAATGCAACCCACTGTTGCATGGTGAAAGGCGTACTCGGGCTATCGATGGATTATTCCCAGCAGAAGATATTTATTAGTTCAAATGCATCAAATGCAGTGGGTACAATAATTGATTTCTATTTTATTTAATTCCTCATATTCTAATTGGGTTTCATTTGTACGTAGTCACGTATACAACGTGGGTCATGGGAATGTGGCTACTATGTGATGCAAGTGGATGTTGGAAATTATCTCCTCCGGGATCACCGAAAGATGGCAGGAGGTAAATGTTAATTGACACAATTAGAATTAATAATATAGATTCGTTATATGTTTTATGTTAGTTTATTACTTAAAAGATATAATCTTTTGTCCAATTAAAACTTGCAGATATTCAACAATCCGACTCCATTATCTCGATTCCGACATCAACAACATAAAGAGGCGTTGGGCAACTTTCTTTCTTGAAGTGTACCAACCATAGTTTGTATATATGTAGTTAGTTTAAAAACTTATCATGTACTAGCTATAGTGTACCTTTGACTGATGATATGTATTAGTGCTCAGGTCTGGTTCAATTCTTCTTTTCTCATGTTTTGATGTAGCCTTGATAAAGTGTTGTTTTCATTCATTCGAAATTAATTAGGCCTGATGCCCTCTGTTTTCAGATTATGTGCTCACTAGTCATTTGATGAAATGTCAGTATTTTTAACCATATGTGTAAGAGCTGATTATTTGTGCCAAGAAAATTGAATGAAGTATGTTTTGCTTTTGATATGGTTAAAACTTTGTTGCAATTGTGTCAAAACTGGTTTGGTGTTCTGTTGTTGTTTCTTGTTTGATCAGGGTACTGCTGGTTTGTTAGCTTAAACAAGTTCCTGGAATTGATGGTTATCAATTAGTAAGTGCTCTTACTTTACCAATTAGTTTGCCTTGCCCATTTGTTATCTAACTCATGTGGTGCCTAAATCACGTGTGGTTACAGCCTTGCTGTTTCTTGTCATCGAATGAACTATAAAAATTTGTGTCTTCCAATTGTATGTGGCTGCTTGTTATCATTTTCTACTAGTTTGGTGCAATGACTACATTATGTTTACCCCAAAATTTACAGTATGTTGGTATTGATCTGCATTACTGAAACAGGGGAAAGGAATGATTGAAATGTAAATAACAGATTAAAAAAAAAAAGAGATTTTACACATCGGTTCTTCAAAAACCGATGTGTAAATTTCGCTTACATATCGGTTTTAACAAAAACCGATGTGTAAATTTCACTTTACACATCGGTTATTATTAAAACCGATGTGGAAAGTGAAATTTTCACATCGGTTTTTGAAAAAACTGATGTAGAAAGTGTAATTTCCAACTGCTTATCAATTGACAAATTAATTTTCCCTATCGGTTAAAAGAAAACCGTTGTTTAAAATATACTTTACACATCGGTTTTATAACCGATGTGTAAAGTGGCAATAAACCACATCGGTCGTTTCCACATCAGTTTGAAAACCGATGTGGAAAGCCATAAATAACCGACGTGGAATCCCTTTTCTGCACTAATTCTTTCTTGACGAGGTGTCTTCCTATGGCTTTTTTGGGCTTTTTCTTTTTATTGCTTGAATATATCTTTGATTGCTTTTAATTGTAATAAATGAGGTCAGATAGTAAGCAAGAATAGGGGAAGTCAAACACGGTAACAATTAGGGATGTCTGCGCATTAGATGGGATAGGTTTTGAAAAATCATTCGATCCAATAATGAAAACAATACGAGGTTTGAATTAGATCGATTTACTTCCTTAAAAAAATTCGATCTGATCTAATCCAATCACATGCAGTTTGGATTAGATAATTCAGTTTTTGTCATACTTTATTTTTTTCTTTATGTCAAGTGTACTTTCAACTTATTTAATAGTGGACAAAAGATAATCTTCATTTTAATTTGGGAGTTTGAGAAAAAATAATTATTGATATTTTTAACACGTTCTTTTATGTTAACCCATTATATCTACTCTCACTTATCTTTATTTTTTCTCCTTGAACCGGCTACAAATAAATTGTATCTAATTATATGTTATGCATCAAATCTTTTAGCAAAATATAACTTCAAGACATTAATATTTATTCCAAATAGTCTCATATATGTCATTCCAACAAAAATATTAAAGAAAATGAGGGACATAAAAGTATGAAAAACAATGTTTAAGTATGAGTAATACTATAATTTCAAAAATAATAGTATATGTATATAATAGATCGGTTTGAATTTGATTGAATTGGATTTCACTAGACGATCCAAAATCCGATTCAATCCAATAAATATAAAAAAAATGGTTTTTTCGGTTTTCAGTTGTTTCGGTTTGTTCGGTTTTTTATTTTTCGGTTCGATTTTTGCAATTTGAATTGGTTGATGAACACCCCTGGTAACAACTAATAGCACGTTTCCCCTCCCACTTTTTCTTTCTTTCTTTCTTTCTTTCTTCTTTTTTATTTTCTTTTTTTCTTTCTTCTTCCTCTCTCTTCTTTCTGTTCTTAAAGAATAAGTATGATATAATTCCCCTTGTTATTCACGTTGATATTCAGAAGAATATATACACCATATTCACCCAATCATCTGCCTAAAGATTATCCGGTAATTATGTACATGATATGCTAATAATGTACAAGAGATATTGTAGGAGCTAAATATGCTATTCCTAATTACATGGTACATGATATGCTAATAATGTACAAGAGATATTGTAGGAGCTAAATATGCTATTCCTAATTACATGAAGATAAAGGTGAGATATGATGAGATACAGCTGTTAATTATCCCAATACTCCCCCTCAAGTTGGAGCATGAAGATTCCGAATGCCCAAATTGCAAAGAAGGAATTGAAATTGTTGCTTCCCGAGAGCCTTGGTAAAAATATCTGCTTGCTGTAGGTTGGTGCGAACATGAAAGGTAGCAATGTTGCCAGCTTGAATCTGGTCTCGAACAAAATGGCAGTCAACCTCAATATGCTTGGTATGTTCATGAAAAACAGGATTCGCAGCAATGTGGAGAGCCGCTTGACTATCACAAAACAGACGCATAGGTGTCGAATGATGAACACCAAGAGATTTAAGAAAGGATTTAAGCCAAGTAAGCTCACAACTGGCAGTGGCCATAGAGCGGTATTCAGCCTCTGTAGAGGATCGAGAAACGGTGGGCTGCTTCTTAGTCTTCCAAGAAACAGGAGAAACACCCAACATAATAATGTAGCCAGTAAGAGAACGACGAGTCAAAGGACAAGTGGCCTAATCTGAATCACAATAAGCAGTAAGCTTTAAGGCACTGTCCTTAGAAAGCAAAAGACCTTGTCCAGGATGACCTTTTAAGTAATGAAGAACTCGTAGAGCAGCATTCCAGTGGGATTCTTTGGGACTTTGCATAAACTGGGCAAGAGTGTGAACTTCATAACATAGTTCCGAGCGAGTGATGGTAAGGTAAATCAAGCGACCAACTAGTCATCAGTAACGATCCGGATGAGCAAAATCGGGACCTGTAGCAAGAGCCAATTGATGATTTTGTTCCATGGGAAAATCACATGGTTTTGTACCAAGCAAACCAGCTTTAGAAATAATATCAAGCGCATAGTTACGCTGAGAAAGAAACAAACCATCAGGTCCGCGGGCGATCTCAATACCAAGAAAATATTTCAACACTCCCAGATCTTTCATGTGAAAACAAGTGCTAAGATAAGCTTTGAAATTAGCAATTGCCGCAGAATCATTCCCAGCAATGATCAAGTCATCAACATATACAAGAATATGAATAATGATACCATGTCGTTCAAGGGAGAACAACGAGTAATCAGCATAGGATTGAACAAATCCAAATGACTTCAAGGCAGAAGCAAGCTTAGAGAACCAGTTACGAGGGGTTTGGCGGAGACCATATAGAGATTTCCACAATCTACAAACCTTCCTAGGGGAGGCACCAGAAAACCCAGGAGGAAGTGACATATATACTTCTTCATCAAGATCACCATGAAGAAAAGCATTGTGAACATCCATTTGATGGAGTTCCCAACCGCGAACGACGGCTACCGCAAGGAACACACGAACGGAGACCATCTTAGCAACTGGAGCAAAGGTCTCAATGAAGTCAATACCCGCAATTTGATTGTTGCCAAGAATAACAAGACGTGCTTTGTGTCGTTCTATAGTACCATCAGAGTTGTATTTGATTTTGTACACCCATTTACACCCAATATTTTTCTTTCCAGGTGGCAAATCTTCAAGAGTCCATGTGCCATTATTTTCAAGAGCCTCAATCTCCTTGCGCATGGCGTCACGCCATGAAGGAGAACGAACAGCTTCAGAGAAGCGTGTCAGCTCATGTCCTGCAGTTACTACGGCCAAAAAATGAGCATGGGAAGCAGAGAAATTATTGCAAGTCACATAATTAACTATGGGATAAGGCGTACCTGAAGATAGGGATTGAGTAGATGATGAAGAGGGGGGTTTAGACATCGTGCTGTATGACAAACATAGTCGCGCAATCGTACTGATGTATGGCATTCTCTTGAGTTGCGTCGGATATGACCATCAGAGGGAGTAGGGGTTACAAAATCCATATCATAAACCGCAGGATGAGTATACCCAGTAGAGGTAGGAACAGAAGTAGGATGATGACTATAGGGAAAGTGATTCTCATAGAACACAATAACCTGAGAGTTAAAAAAATTCCCCAGTATCAATGTCATATAGTCTCCATCCTTTTTTGCCATGAGAATACCCAATAAAAATGCACTTCCGACTTCGAGCAGTAAACTTGTTGCGGTCACGAGGAATCTTGGAAGCAAAGCAAAGACACCCAAAAATTTTAACGTGATCATAGATGGGGCTGTGACAAAAAATAATGTGATATGGGGTTTTACCTTGGAGAACAAAAGTAGGTGTACGATTAATAAGGTAACCAGCTGTGAGTATTCACCCCAAAATTCAATAGGTATATTAGCTTGAAACCGGAGGGCACAAACTACATTAAGAATATGTCGGTGTTTCCGTTGCTCGCCCATTTTGTTGGGGGGTACCAACACAAGATGTTTCAAACAAGATACCATGTGCAGCAAAATAATCTCCCAAGGATGTAAATTTGGTTCCATTATCACTTCGAATACGTTTCACCTTCTTATTGAATTGAGTTTGAGCCATTGCACAAAAAATCTTAACAAGTTTTGCAACCTCTGTCTTATTAGCCATCAAGTAAATCCAAATCCCTCTAGAGTGGTCATCACCAATATTTAAGAAATAAGAGGCACCACATGAAGAGGGAACACTATACGGACCCCATACATCACAATGAATCAACTCAAACAATTCAACTGCATTGCTAGAACTAAGAGGAAATGATGCACGAGTCTGTTTGGCTTTAAAACAAAAATCACAAGGTTCATCCTTATTTCTACGACAATCATTACTACTCACACCGGGAAGAAGACCCACTATTTGGGGAGATGGATGTCCAAGACGTCGATGCCACATTTGATAAGAATCTGCATCAGTTGCATGACATATTCGAGCTTTCGGTGCCATCGAGCGAAGCCAATAGACCCTATCCCTCTCTTCACCCGCTCCAATCACCATCCTCGAAGTGCGGTCTTGTATCACTCAAAGTTTATCAGTTAATGTGACTACACAATTTAAATCTTTGATCAACTGAGAAAAGGAGATCAAATTGCAAGTTAATCGAGGAACATATAAAACATGTTTAATTGTCATATTGGCACCAACAGTTGCCGTCCCTTCTTGGACAACATTGGTATGTGTCCCATCAGGCAGCACAATAGGAGAAGGAAAAATATCTGAGACATCCACAAGCAAGCGTTTGTCTCCGGTCATGTGATAAGATGCCCCCGTATCCAATATCGAAGAAGAAAAAGACTGACCCGTCAATTAATCATTGGAGGCAGAATTATTATTTAAAGATTTAAACATATTCAAGATGGTACTCCATTGATCATCTGTCAAAGCAGGACCAACTGCACTTCTGTCTTGAGATGTCAAGATAGGGGAACTAGAGGAGGAGGGTGCGAAGTGAGCAGTATTAGCAACAAGAGCTTTGCCTCGCCCACGCCCTATGATAGAATCAGTGGCAATACCTTTGCCTTTCCCAGGATGATCAGAAGGGTGCAAATAGTATGGCGAGAGAGAAATCTCTCTGCTTCTTCCTATTCTCGTTGTTGTCAGAAGTCTGTTTCTTGCCATTATCGCTGCCGCCGTCGCCATCTTTTTTAGCCATGGTATTCTGTTTGATACCAGCAGAAAACTAAAGGAGAATATCAAAGTAGTATCAGGGAGGATTTATTTTCCTGCTCTTGATACCATAAAGAATAAGTATGATATAATTCCCCTTGTTATTCACGTTGATATTTAGAAGAATATATATACCATATTCACCTAATCATCTGCCTAAAGATTAGCCGATAATTATGTACATGATATGCTAATAATGTACAAGAGATATTGTAGGAGCTAAATATGTTATTCCTAATTACATGGTACATGATATGCTAATAGTGAACAAGAGATATTGTATGAGCTAAATATGCTATTCCTAATTACATGGAGATAAAGCTGAGATATGATGAGATACAGCTGTTAATTATCCCAATAGTTCTCCATGTTGGAACACATTCATCTCTCTTTCTTTTACTCTCTTCTCTCTCCACTTTCTCTCTTAATTTCCTACCATCTCCGGCCACCCTTTATAAAACCAAACCCATAGAAATACTCCTCATCTTCTCCTCTACAATTCTAACCAAACATTTTCACAAACGGTAACCGTTGGCGGCAGAGCCACCGCTGTGCCGCCATTGTTTTCGTACTTCCGACCACCGTCCATCCACCATCTGAAGAGGAGACACTGACCACGCGACTCATCTCTTTGTTGACACAGGCAAACACAAGAAGGGGGGTTGAATTGTGTTTGTTAATAATTTTTCTAAAACAACCTTTTAAAAGTGTTTTTCTCACACAAGGATATTTAAAGCAGATGCACACACTGAAAATGAACTTTTGAAACTTAACAAAAACAATATCAAAACCCCACAGTCAGTATAAACAAATAAAGCTGTAAGAGTTTAAGGATAGAATATTCACACATATGATTTTATCCTGGTTCACTCTCTTCCAACCAAGAGCTACGTCCAGTCCCTTCGACTTGAAGGTTTTATCCACTATTTCTCCAAATAGATTACAACCAAGTATTCAACACCTCTTCAGGCTACAAGTATTCCTTTCTTACCAAGCCTCTTCAGGCTCTAACTCTAACAGAGATTTTAACTTAAGATCTTCTTAACTCACTATGTGTGAGGATATGAAAGTTTAAGATCTATTGAATATTTTCACAATATTCAAACTAAAGATTACAGACTTTTGCTTTTGAAAGGAATGAGAGCTTGTTCTTGCAAATATTGGATTGGCAAAAGTTTTTCTTCAGTGCTTGAGGTCTTCTATTTATAGTGACCTTCTTCTTCTCTTGAAAAGCTTCAACGGCCATTTTGAATTTCCCGTTTAGAGATAGCATTGAATGCACAATATTTGTTGTGACTGATGGCTTGATCGTGGCCATGCTGAAATGTACTCTTGATTATCAGGGTAGCACAAAATGGAGGCTCACTGCTCTGAGCATTTGCAGCAGAAAACTGTTTTTTTTCTCCTTTGTGTAACTTCCATCTTTTTCCAGCCATAAAGTTGTCAACGTACAGATCGTTTTGCATTTCCTCATTGTACTATGTTGTTTTTTGTATTTCCTTGATGGTACTATATTTTTCTCACAAGGAAACAAAGCATTAAACAGATAAAACAAATGAGAAGAACAAAAATTCTTTTGAAATAAATATCAATCATTTGAAATAAATTCATTGTGGATCGGATTGCATTTATTCATTTTAGAAGAACATACTAGTGATGGAAACTCGTCTACTAAAAAAAATTCCGTCAAATTAGTTATATGTAAAACTAAGTCTATTCACTCTTTCATTTTGCCTGTCCACTGACGTGACATATCCTCTCGTCTACTCAAGTCTTTGGACTTGCTATATCTCAGTGAGTTATTCTGATCTCTGTCTAATGACATGGCGATTAAAGTTCGTCTACTAAAGATAAAAGTTTTCGTCTACTTATTATTTTAATTTCTCAATCTACTTCAATTATATTAAAATCTCTTGTCTACTTAAGTTCTAGTCTACTCAAATAAATAAATAAATAAATAGCTATTTTTACCAAACATTGAGCCGCTCGTCTATGGACGTGGATTCACAATATCAAGTCCAAGCTGATATATATGGTAACTTCATCAAAGTTTCCATAACTAATAAAATTCAAGTAATCTTGCAAAACTAGATAACCTTGTTAGATCTCAACTAATATTTTGTCAAGCAAATTTGATCTTTTTGTTAACATCAAAACTTAGAGATTAATTAAAACTAAATCACTTTGGTTCCAACATTTGTCCCAACACCTTTGTTTCAGACCATCGTGAATCTGAAGTCTAATAGACTGAAGTTGTGTGCCTCCATGAGTGTCGCCGCCGCCGGATGGAGCTCAGAAACAATTGTTGGACACTTGGACTTCTATTAGCACCTCTCAGTAGGTATGTATTCTACTTCACTTCTATTCCTTCCTATTTTTGTCCAATCCTTGCCCTAATTTATGCATTCCGATATCATCTTCCAACTATTGAATACCAATTAGCATACAGCTTTTTCAGGTATTGGGTCCTTATTTTTATTTGGTTTATTCTGTTATTGTGACTATTTCTGGTATTTAGTTGGTAGGAGATTTTTTGGTTTATTGTTGTTGCTGTATAGACTGATTTGTCGCTATGCTTGGGTTCATCTTATGCTCAGTGTATGGATTTTCTCATCTTAATCTATTCTTTTGATTTATCAAAAAAGAAATATCTTGCTCCAATCTATTTTTTTTATTTATCAAAAAGACGAGTAAGTTATGCTTTGGCCCTGGTGTGCAACTTGAGGTGTAAATGCATAGGTCATCTAGCGACACACTTAGTATGAGAAAAAAGTAACTGGAGGGTGGGGAAGATGAGCAGGTTAGATAAAAAAAGACATGCTATTGCCAGGCAAATCATGAATTTTCCTCAATCATGTGATTCTGAAGATGGGATTTGATACTGAGTTGCTTGTGTGTAATGGTTCGATATATTTTTATACTCATGGAGTCATGGTTTGATATTAATACATTGAATAAATTAAAGGGGATTCATATTCATTATTTATTGACACTGGTTGGACCCATATTTGTTTGGGTGTCATTTTCCTTTTTTTTTTTAAATCAAAAACAAGCCCATGAGTGGCAGTTGAGTGAGTCCCACATGCAGTTTCCAGATTTTATTTTCTTTAATATTATTTATTATTATTTAATTATTTAATTAATCAATACATCAAATAACTGTAAATCCATTTTTACTGTTCAAAAACAGCTGTCATCATCTTGATTTGTTGGGATAATTTTCTTTTTAATCATATTTGCTTCAAAAACACACTTTTGTTAATTGTTTTATCATTTCCCCCTTCTTCTTTTTTTTCAAAACTTCCTTTTCTTTTGGTACAAGCTAGATAGCTAACTACTCACATCACATTTACCGAGTGTTCAGACTTCAGACTCTTCTCATACACGTTTCATCCTTCCTTTTCTTTAATTTAATTATCTATGAAAAATGCAATTATTTAGTCAAACACGCAAACTCTGCAAAGCCATTAGAGGTTGTCATGTTCTATTATCTTTGGGGCTCTCAGCCTTTATCGGAGGTTTCGCTCGCCCTCACTATATTTGGGCCTCGCAGCGGAGGGGAGAAGAAGATAGAGAGGAAGATACGTGGCGTCGGCGTGGAGGGAAGGACAAGAGAGAACAAAGTCGCACCCGCGACTATTAGTGGTGGCTCAAAGACAGGTCGGTGATGGTGGCGGAGAGGTCGCGCACGGTGCAACAGAGAGTATATAAAAAAAAAATTATATAAAAAATTCTCTGTTTTTTTTTTGTTTTGCCAATATGTCATTATGAATTTCAATTTTGCATTTTTTGGTGTCTTTTTTTATTCACGGGTTGTTTGTAATTTGGTGTCAAAACAAATCGTGTTTGGTTCAAACTTTAATAGCTACGAGAAACGTCTCATTCTCTTTCCCCATTTTCAAGCACCAAATGCTTCTTGCTTCTGGTGCAAAAATGCTTCCTCATTTCAATGAGTATGAGATTTTTATGTCAGGCTTCCTTCCCCGGTGAAGGTGAAGAAGTATATAATAGTGTAACCGTTGAAAACAAACAGCAAGAAATGCTTATCTATTTTACATCTCTGGTTTATGAAATTAATTTGCAATTGTGTCTTCTTCTTTTCCAGATTCTCTTTCCTGTTTAATTATTTAATTGCAAATCCGATTGATTAATTTGGATTGTTGAAGTTGAAGCTGACAATAAGCTTACTGTTGGTTGGATCAGTTGAAGGAAGGGTTGGGCCATCATTTGAATGATGTCAACAGGCAAAAATTTCACTTTCAAATGTCACAGAGGGCAATGTAATATATTCAGCCAGCTCTTTAAACCTCCATCCAGTAAGATTTACGTTCCATCTAGGCTTTACGATTCACATTTGGTTTTGTTTAACTTTATTTCTTGAAGTTGTATTCTTATCCTTGCATTTCTGTAGGACCTTTTAACTTATTTGTTTAATTATAAACTTCACATTTCAATGGCAAAGAATATCCACTTAGTGTATTATTTCTCACATTACTTTTCAACTCTTTCCGGGTACACCACACACTTGCAACTTCTGATTCTAACATCGCTTTTAATTTTGGGGACAAAGGATAGTAAACTGAGGCTTAAGGTTATTCCTTCTCTATTAACACTTTTATTTAACTCCTAATCGACACCTATTGTAGTGATTTTTTGGCATAATACATGCTTATCTAATGCAAGCTTATCTTATTCCAGGCCATGCTAATATAAAACCAACCTATTCCTTGATGCACCTTCAGTAACGATGGTTGAATATTTGCTTACTTGGTATCCCCATATCTCATTCTGCATAAATTTGGAGCATTGTTGAAAGTGGAGTTTGGTATATATGCATTCCTTGGTTTTGGTCCTTTTTCTTTATATATTTATTTTGTGGAGGGGTTTTTAGTGGTGGAAGAATGATTGTTGCTGTTTGTTGATGTCCTCTTGGTTAATGCCCAGCCATCATCTTATGCTATTGCCAAGGCAAGCTCAAAAAATGTGGATGCTTATACTTGTGCTTCAGAATCTGAAATACTATAAAATATCCAATTATGAGAGGATTTGGCATATCGTAACTCAAAAACGAGAGAAAATTGTGCATTAGTATTTGTTCCAAAGAGAAGCTCATGCTCAATCATTTTGCATCCTTGATGCCATTATCATAGTTAGACAATTTGCCCTTAATATGCACCTAAAAGTTGTTTACTTTTGTATTTCAGGGCTTTGCTATTGATCTTACTGAAGTTTTTTTAATGATTCCTAGCATATAATATGTTTGAATTAATTAAATATAATGTAATTTCATAATTTCATTTCAAAATGAAAATTGCAATTACTTTTTTTTAGTTAGATTAAATATTGCAATTATTTTTTGTTTTTAAAAGTGTTTTATATATAGTCGGTTTATTTCTTACTCCTGCTTATCATCCTTTACCTAAAATATTTATGTTTGACTATGGTTTTTATTCCACATATTACTATGGATGCATTTACTCCATTTCATGTTTGTTTTTGAGGGGAACTTTATGCTCTCTATTTGATTTTGAAGAATGGCATCTAATCTGACTTTCTTTTTCCACTCTAGAATCTATTTTGTTTGCTTTTTCCAGGCTATTCGCAGAACCAGACCTTTTCCATGGCAGCATGATATGTTTGAGGATAGCATAGGAGCTGCAGGGATACAAAGAGTAGAAGTTGGCACAAAGTCGTATGTTTTGAACTTGGACCTTGGAGTAACTAATGAAGACATAAGTGTACAGATTATGTCAATAATACTTCCTTCTTATTCTCTTTTTCAATCCAACCTCTCTTGAACTTAATACTAATGACGTGTTGAAAAATATAATATATTCATTCTGGTGGCTCTGCTGAATACCATAAAAATTTTACCAATATGGTTTATGATTGGGGGAACAACAATGCAACAGTGTAACACAATAATAAAGCAATACACAGCGGAAATAAATCCCCCAAACTTGCAAGAATCTATGAGGAGCAACACCAAATATATGGCAGTAAATAGAATAACACAAACACAAAAGAGTATTACAGGATATACTAAATTCATTTTTTTTTTGCCTGACTGATTTGATTCTCAATCCAGTAATAGCTTCTTAAGTAAATACTTATGGGTGCAACGGTAATACTCATCCAACAATAATACTTATCATGTTCTGTATGAGTATTATTCTCTATCCAGCAATAATACTTATCCAATAACACCTATGCTAAATTCCTGTGATAAGTGCAAGTCCACCCATGGATGTAAAAGTCTTGCTCATTCATTTAACATGTGCCTGTTCTGTACGACTTCATAGCTTCCTAATAATATCTATGCATTTTATGTTTCTAAAGGATCTAATTGGTATTGTTGGATGAGTGCAGGTCCACCCATGGATGTTAGACTTCCTCATGAATTGAATGTTTACCAGGTTGAGCATGAGAGATGAATGAATTCTCTTTTATTTTTTGGTGCTCTTGATGTTTAGAGTGACCTCCTTGACATGGTCCTTTTTCTTTCTTTTATCATCCCTTCAGGATATTTTCAAACATTTCTATCTAAGAAAATACAGTGGAAGGCATTTGATATGGCAACATTGATTTGGTTAGTGTCTTGAATAATAACATTTGTTGTTGTGACCATAATCTTACTGTCTTCTCTTTGTGTTTCTGGAGACAGGGAAAATGTCCATATACAGTGGTGCTGAAACAATAGCTAGCATTGCATTTATTCTTTTTGTTTTATTTTGGACTATATTGTGCATCATTTACTACCCATTCTGGATTCTTTGGAGTACTAGGTATGTATTCAGTTCTCAATTTACATTTTTCCCCTTCTGTTGTCATTTAAGATTCCTTTCAAAGTTTAATGAGTTTGTATGTTAGAAAAATTAATATCTTTCACTTCTATGTTATGAACTTTCCAAATAAGCTAGGCTGGAGTTGATAGAAAATATTTCATGAGGAAACTTAAAAAGTTTATGTACGATGGAGAAAAATCTCTGGAGGTTAGGAATTCCGAATTATACTTGCAGTTACCATCTGTTTTAAACCATGCTCATTGACTGTGTTTGAATGTGTTCTTTTTCTATTCAAATTCAATAAAGATTCAATCTTTTCTTTCTCTATTTCTCACTTCCAATATTGGGTTCCTAACAGATTTTGAATGAAATATGGGTAAGATTTCAGCTTTCTGTATTGAACTTGAACAAGATATGAGGTAGCATCTATACATATCTTTTGTTCAGTTTATGTAGTATTTTCTATGTTGTCTGAAGTATTGGATTGATATGTAGAACTCGACTTTATGATGCAGACAACCTGGTTTTAAGCAAATGAAGTTTTTGAGGCAGGAGGCATACAGTTTGCTTCATTAAGTTTCAAGTCAGTAAACTTTTGATCATATTTATGGTTTTTTATTGAGTTTGGTGGTGACTTCATAATTGTGTACATGATAACTAATTCTATTGCTTTATTGAGTTTGATGGTTAAGTCAATTGATAACAGACGAATTTTATCAAAAATAGTTACTTCAAATGGTTAGTTTACATGATAACAAATTTTCATTCCCCCCCAACCAACCCCCCAAAAAAAAAAAAAACAGGTCAATGTAATTTGTTAATCTCTCCACATGCTGTTATGTTATATGCTCCAAGTCTATTGGGGTTTACCTTGGTTGGATTCATTTTGTTTTGGTTTTATATTATGGAGGCGGGTTCTTATATGTTGTAGCAGCCACTATAATTTTATCTAGGATTCACATAAATCTTCGAATGGTCTTTTGATTCATTTTTTTGGTTTTTAATTTCTCTTAACTGTAATTTCTCCTTTTCTTTTCATTCATTTTGTGACTGCACATTGGGATTTGCTATGATAATGAACCCTGTGTTTTTTTCCTGCAGCTCTAACTACTGCAACAATGCCACTGAGGAATGATCATATACTTTTGGCTTTATATCAGTACTACTGTTGACTTTCTTAAACTTTTTTGACACAGTGCATGATCATTAAACCCTCATTGTAATGTTATAATCATTTGCTGACAAATTTATTTAACTATTAATTTTGGAATTCTTCCTTTAATATGTTGAGGTTAAATCTGAGCCCTTAGAATTTATTTAAACTATTAACTTTTTAAATACTTTTGAAGTTGTTAATTAACATAGTTCTCAAATTAGTTCCTTGCTCAAATGGAAAGAGAGGAAGGAAAGCATATAAAGAAGTGTAAGTAGAGTTGTTTTCCCTGCGGAGAATGTGATTTGCTATGATAATCAAGTGAAACTGCTAGAGTGTATTTTGCTGGTAGTTGTTTTGTTATGATCTATGTTTTATACCATATATTCTTTTCTACTGTCTGCTAACAAAACTTATGTTGACAAAGTATTTATTGAATTGGACATATTGTAATATATGCTGGATAAATTTTTTGGCTGAGCTTTTCTTAAATTTTCATTACTGAGTCTACTATTTGTTGCAGCCAAACCATAGGTATAGATTTACTTTGATGGAGGACCCTCAACTATCCCTTGAGCAAAGGTATGTGATAAAAGAATTTGCAATTAGCTGAAATTCAGTTTTGAAGTTATTAATTAACATATTTCTATATTTGATAAAACCATAGGCTGTTAGTGTTATAGATCTTAGGGTGGTATTAGTTCAAAAGCAGAGGCAGGATATGCTCTTCCAACGGGGGGAAAACTCATTATTGCGTGTTATGCTTACATATGATACATGGTTTGAGCAGTTTACAAGTTATGCAAATGTTGCAAATTATAGCCACTTGCGCTTTTCAAAGCTGTCATTTTCTTTTGCTTGGTTGTGTTTCATGAATAGACTATTATCCCTTAGTTTCTAAAGTTCACTTCCAATTTTAGACATCATTTTTCTGCATTTGTTATTTCTAACTTCAATTTTTTTGGTGCAGGAAGAAATATATGTTATAGTGATAACTACAAAAAAAAAAAAAGTAATTGTACTTATGCTACTGGGCCGGTCTTTCTCCTTTAAGTTGTATCAACAGGCAATGAGGTTTTGCTGTAATGACATAATGTGATGTAGATTAGACAAGAAATTACCACCACACAAAATTGTAGTTTTTGCCTCTTGCAATCAATAATGCATCTTCCATTGTAGTAATAGTTTTGCCTAGAGACACCATTCTTTCACTTTCTCTATTTCTTCTGAACGACTCTTTTTGAAATACAGCTTATAGGAAGCAGTAACGCTAGTGCAAAATATACCTTTTACATCGGAGTTTTAACATCGGTTTTAAGAAAACAGATGTGGAAAAGGAGGCGGTGTCATTTTTGAAATTAAATCCAAAATTTGAAACATCGGTTTTCGTCATAACCGATGTTGTAAAGTTTTACACATCGGTTTATTTTAAACCGATGTTGAAAATTGAACCAAAAATTAAAAATTAAAAAATGCATACTTTAACACATCGGTTTTAAGGTAACCGATGTGTAAATGTGTAAGTTTACACATCGGTTTTTACTAAAACCGATGTGGAAAAATGAATAAAAAAAATAAGGAAGTAAATAATATAATTTTAAACATCGGTTATGGATAACCGATGTGTGAAAGTTTACAACATCAGTTTTTTTTTAACCGATGTATATTTCTATTTACATTTTTAATTCCCTCTTCCTCCCTTTTCATTTTCGCGCTGAGATTTTCATCTGAGCTCACTCTCCCTCCCTAGCTTACACCAACAACGGCGACCTCTAACCCTAGCCTATACACTGCGAGCCAGAGAACGGCCATCCGCGAGCTACCCTCCTCCCTTGAGTTCTATTTGCAAAACCAAACCAGCATTGCACGGTACCTCAAACATCAAAGAGAGGGCGCTGTTGAATATTGAAGGTAAGGTTCCATTTTACATTTCCTCTCCTCACATTTAACATTTCCTCAAAACTCATCAGCTGCAACTTCAATTTTTCTTTCATACTCTTGTCTTATTTCCTCTTTCTTTCACATTAGGGTTTTTATTTATCAACTTCTCTGTGAAAAGGAAGCATCTTCTCTTCAAGAACACAACATCAAACTGGTGAACTCCTTTTCTTTATTATTCTTGCACCTCTGTTTCACGCTTTTTCTTTCTTATTTATGAGCATTGTTATAACATAAATGTTTATTTAGAGTAAAAATAAAGTTCTCAGAATAATTGAAGGTATATTCATTAAAGCTTTCTTACGTTACTGGGTAGAAGTATATTCATAAAAACATAGACAGCACATACACTTAGACACACCCCAGCACCTCCCTGGCCAAATGCCCTAAAGCCGAAACGAAAGGTACAGGGAGATTAAAATTCTGGTCTATGTTACGAGATTTATTTTGGGAATGGATAGTTTGTTTGAAATTGCTAGTTAATGATATAAAGTTGGGGAATGGGATTTTGATAGTGGAATTGAAACTCAGGGGCGTGGGTTTTAATTAAAACAGAGGTATCAATTTTGGTCTTACTTTTTTTTTTCTTTTTATTTGAGGCAAACAAAATCACATCATTTCATTATCAATAATGTTCCAAATACAAAAGTGAATACAAAAGGGAATAGAATGAAAGATAGTGTGATTAACATATGAGATAAATGTCTTAGCTAAAGCAAGAGCACTACCATCATGAGTTTCTTCTTATTACTGATATTTCCATCTGTTGGTTATGAAATACCATGTGCTATTATTCTTTTATGATAGCTGACAGGAGAGAAGATTAGTAGAAATTGTATTTGGTTAAATAAGCAAAATATTCTCAAAGATAGTAAATGTTGCCAAATGGATTGATACATTGATAAAAGGCACTCAGAAGTTTTTTTTTTCCTGCTGTGGATGTTGGAATACATTCTGCTTTTGGTATTGGTACATGAAAACAACTATTTTGGAATTCATGTCAAGCTTCAAAACATTCTGAAATGTAAAGGAAATGTGTTTTTAATGGAAGTATTGTGTTAATTAACATGTTTGAGGGAAACAAAATTAAGAATATGTATCTGGCTCATGTTCAGATTCATGTATACAAAGGCGGTGTTAATTTTGTGATTACATGACAAATTGTTGTTTATATCTCTTACAGCTGCCCTATTATGGCAATTCTTGTCTGTCACTAGTTTTTCTTTGGTTCGTAGATGGTTGCTTACTAGTTAGAGGATCAAAGGAGATGAATTGTTTGCTTTCTGTTTTTTAGCAATAAGCTTGGTATCTTAATATACTGGAATGTGATTAACATGGTCCTGCTAATTGACTATTTTATTCCGTTGATCAGGTATAGACAAGGAAATCATTTGATTGATTTTACTGAGATATTCAACTTGCTCTCCTGGGAAAAGAAACAACGACCTGTCAAACTCTTCGATCTTGTTTTTACCATTTTCCTCTCTGTGTTTTGGTAAGTGACTTTAAAAAGACCTTATAGTGTCTGTCAATTTTATGGTTTTCATTAGAATTCTTAGATGTTCATTTTGCTTCAGGGTGATCTACACTTCATTGCATAGTGCTACTGCCTGCTTTGTTCACTTCTCTGCTTGTCTTTGCACAATAACAACTAGGCGTGTCTCTCGGAAAGGTGCGTTTTGGGTGAAAAGCTTTCATTGGAGTTTTAATGTATTTTCTTGAAAATTTATTTGATTCGAGAATATGCCCACAAAAATTAGTAAAGCCTTAGTTTCCCGTTTGAGATGCAATACTAATGAGCGTACGTGTATGTGCTTAATGTACCGCTCATTGTGTTGGATCTTGAATTGTCCAAAGTTGGACAGTTTGGGAAAAAAACTTTTTCTTAATTCAGTTAAAATAGTTATTCATTGATTCTAATGTTATATACTTGATGAAAGTTCGGATTGATAAATTTCCTTTCGTTCTCCGGGTGCATACTTTATCGTGGTGGTTGTCATCGCGTTCAAGTAGTGTACGTCGGAGGCTAGAGGGAAATGCTTGCCAAATTTTGTCGAGTATGCGCATGAGAGTTAAGGACTAACTGTTAACCGAATGTTGAAAAAGTTTCTTCTCGAATGGGATAGGGCCATACCCTGTCATAAGAAGTGGTTGATGAATATGTTGGACTAAGTACGAAGGTATTGGTTTAGTCATGGATCGCGGTTGGATGAATGCTAGACGGACAAGTGATGAGTATGAGAATGGAGTGGAAGATTTTCTACAGTTTGCAAAAACAAATGCTCCTGATAGTGGTAACAGAAGGTTTTATTGTCCTTGTGTTAACTGTTTGAATGAGAGACGACTAGAAGCTGAGGAGATACGTGATCATCTTATTTGTGAGGGGATTTGCAAGAGTTATACAACATGGATATGTCATGGTGAATTGTTAGACAGGCCGAGGGTGTCGGATAGAGAGGAAGTTGATGACGTGGAAATGGACGATGGACTAGAGGACATGATCCGTGATGTTGGGCAAGAGTCTTTTCGGCGCGCACATGTGTATGATACTTTGTGCAGTGATGCGCAAGTGGCTTTGTATCCGGGGTGCACTAATTTCACACGGTTGTCAGTGGCGTTAAGATTGTTCAATGTGAAGGCGAGAAATGGGTGGAGCGATAAAAGCTTTACCGAATTGCTTGAGTTGTTGAAAGAAATGCTTCCAGAAGGCAACACATTGCCATCTCGAAACTATGAGGCGAAGAAGATATTGTGTCCGATGGGTATGGAGTATAAGAAAATACACGCTTTCCCCAATGATTGCATATTGTACAGGAAAGAGTTTGAAGAGATGCACGAGTGCCCCAGGTGTGGGGTATCACGCTACAAAGTGAAGGATGGTGATTCTAGTTGTGATGTGGTCACCAAAGGTCCTCCTGCGAAGGTGTTATGGTATCTTCCCGTGATTCCGCGGTTCAAGCGATTATTTGCTAATGTAAATGACGCAAAGAACATTAGATGGCATGCAGATGAGAGGAAGTGTGATGGACAGCTTCGCCATCCGGCCGATTCTTTGCAATGGAAGAGAATTGATAGTTTGTTTCCGGATTTCGGCAATGAGCCCAGAAACCTCAGGCTTGGACTTGCTACCGATGGAATGAATCCATATGGAAACTTAAGTAGTATTCATAGTTCATGGCCTGTTCTCCTTGTAATTTACAACCTATCTCCTTGGTTGTGCATGAAGCGCAAATACATTATGTTAAGTATGATGATTTCAGGTCCTAAACAGCCAGGAAATGATATTGATGTTTATCTGAGTCCCTTGATTGAAGACTTGAGAATGTTGTGGGATAAAGGCGTTGATGTGATTGACGGGTATTGCCGTGAGACATTCAGATTGCGTGCCATGTTATTTTGGACCATCAATGACTTTCCAGCATACGGGAACCTGTGTGGGTATAGTGTTAAGGGGCATAAAGCATGTCCAATATGTGAAGAAGGCACATGTTACCATCAACTGCAACATGGAAGGAAGACGGTTTACCTTGGGCATCGGAGATTTCTCCGACGTGATCATCCTTATCGTAGATTGAGAAAAGCTTTCAATGGACTTCCGGAGAATGAAATTGCTCCGGTGGCCTTGACTGGAGAGCAAGTTTATGAAAGGGTGAACAACACTAATGTTATCTATGGGAAGACCCAGAAGAAGGCTACAGAGAAGAAAATATGGAAGAAGAGGTTGATCTTCTTTGATCTAGGAAGACCAGAGATGTCTGCTCCTGCCAAGGTATTCATTTGACCATTTAGTTAATAACGAATTAAATAACTTAATTATCCGTGATTACTAATATATATCTATGTTGTTTAGGGGATCGACAAAGGGGCACCTGACCATGGTGATGTTTTTAAAGTTCTGTCTATACAGGTTGTCACCATGGAGAATGACGCAGCCTTGGTAAGGTTGGAACATGATGTCAGCCCTGGTGAACTGTATATACCAAAGAAGGAACTTATGGAGATGGTACTCAATAAAGAAATGGCCAGTTCTGCACACATATCATTTTGGTGCATGTAAGTACATTTTATTTATAAGTTAAGTACGTAATTAATTTTTAAATACTATGATAATTAACATGTTTTTCCAATATATTAGGTATCTGCATCGTATGTTAGTCGATCAAGGTAACCTCGCCCTTTATGGGTTCATTGACCCCATGTTCATTCAGGGTGATGTTCTCCTAGCATCGGAAGACCCGGTCACTACCATACGTGATATACTTGCCCGAGACGATCATCAATTCTATCTTGCGCCTTATCTCAATAAGTAAGTACCGGTTATTTAAGTATAACTATATATGACTTAGTCACTAATCGTTACGCAAATACAGCCGGCATTGGCAAATTGTTGCTCTTGTACCCAAGAATGAGCGTCGTGGTCTTCTTACGCTCATTGGGAAATAAGCGGCGAATCAATCGAAGACGATCCTCGAAACGTAAGCATTAAAATACTTTATAATCGTAATGCAGTTGTTTTAATTATCCGAAATCTATTAGATATAATTTAATTAATGTTTTTGTCATGATAGGTCTATTAATGCAACCCACATGTTGCGTGGTGAAAGGCGTACTCGGGCTATCAGATGGATTATTCCCAGCGTAAGATATTTATTAGTTCAAATGCATCAAATGCAGTGGGTACAATAATTGATTTCTATTTTATTTAATTCCTCATATTCTAATTGGGTTTCATTTGTACGTAGTCACGTATACAACGTGGGTCATGGGAATGTGGCTACTATGTGATGCAGTGGATGTTGGAAATTATCTCCTCCGGGATCACTGAAAGATGGCACGAGGTAAATGTTAATTGACACAATTAGAATTAATAATATAGATTCGTTATATGTTTTATGTTAGTTTATTACTTAAAAGATATAATCTTTTGTCCAATTAAACTTGCAGATATTCAACAATCCGACTCCATTATCTGATTCTGACATCAACAGCATAAAGAGGCGTTGGGCAACTTTCTTTCTTGAAGTGTACCAACCATAGTTTGTATATATGTAGTTAGTTTAAAAACTTATCATGTACTAGCTATAGTGTACCTTTGACTGATGATATGTATTAGTGCTTAGGTCTGGTTCAATTATTCTTCTCTCGTGTTTTGATGTAGCCTTGATAAAGTGTTGTTTTCATTCATTCGAAATTAATTAGGCCTGATGCCCTTTGTTTTCAGATTCTGTGCTCACTAGTCATTTGATGAAATGTCAGTATTTTTAACCATATTTGTAAGAGCTGATTGTTTGTGCCAAGAAAATTGAATGAAGTATGTTTTTCTTTTGATATGGTTAAAACTTTGTTGCAATTGTGTCAAAACTAGTTTGGTGTTCTGTTGTTGTTTCTTGTTTGATCGAGTCTTCTTCTGGTTTGTTAGCTTAAACAAGTTCCTGGAATTGATGGTTATGAATTAGTAAGTGCTCTTACTTTACCAATTAGTTTGCCTTGCCCATTTGTTATCTAACTCATGTGATGCCTAAATCACGTGTGGTTAATGCCTTGCTGTTTCTTGTCATCGAATGAACTATAAAAAATTGTGTCTTCCAATTGTATGTGGCTGCTTGTTATCATTTTCTACTGGTTTGGTGAAATAACTACATTATGTTTACCCCAAAATTTACAGTATGTTATTCTGGTATTGATCTGCATTACTGAAACAGGGGAAATGAATGATTGAAATGTAAATAACAGATTAAAAAAAAAGAAGAGATTTTACACATCGGTTCTACAAAAACCGATGTGTAAATTTCACTTACACATCGGTTTTAATAAAAACCGATGTGTAAATTTCACTTTACACATCGGTTCTATTTAAAACCGATGTGGAAAGTGAAATTTCCACATCGGTTTTAGGCAAAACCGATGTAGAAAGTTAAATTTCCAACTTCTTATCAATTGACAAATTAATTTTCCACATCGGTTAAAAGAAAACCGCTGTTTAAAATATACTTTACACATCGGTTTTATAACCGATGTGTAAAGTGGCAATAAAGCACATCGGTCGTTTCCACATCTGTTTGAAAACCGATGTGGAAAGCCAAAAATAACCGACGTGGAATCCCTTTTCTGCACTAGTGTAAAGCCGGAAAAAGAAAATAACATGAAGAGAGTTTAGGACATATGGAAAGAGACAAAATGATGTTCAATTCAACTAACATGATATAAAGTAGGAGATCATTGATATTATTTTGGTCTACGCTTCATATAGAGGGAAGTCATAATTTGATGGAATAATTACATTTTGTATCACATTTCAATAAATCTGCATTGTATCGCATTTTAATAAATCTTATAATAATTTGATATATACATATAATTTTAAAAACGATTCACTTTTAATGAGGGAAAGAGAATTAAATTAAATAGATTTTCAAATGAGAAGAAAAATAAATGATTGATAAATAAATTTCCTAAAAAATGGTTATCTTGCACGAAAGAAGAAGAGAAATAAATCAAATAGATTTTCAAATGAATTGGGACCTTGGTTCCGAATGAGACAGGCGTGGCTAGATGCAAAGGTTTGTGGATCATTGGTCAACTATAGCAGTTAAACGGGCAAAAGGCACACAAGGCTCAACTAAGAGAATTTAGTGAGTTGGTGTTATGTCTAGGGTTTATTAAAATTAGGTGATTAGTTACTTATTTTTTTAAAATGGGGTCACTTAGTGGTTAATGGTATATTTTGGAGTGGAGAGGGGCAGCGTGAAAGAAACGGAAAATGAAGTGAATAATAACATACATAATGTTTACAAACATTAAATATTAACATTAACCATTTATCATTATCAAATAAATTTAGAGTTAAATTTTTGTATACTATTAGTGTAAAAATTCTTTACACTGGTAAACAATCGCAAATCAGGATATGAATTACTTTTAAGGTGGTTAGAATAAGATTCAAAGAATTTTAATGATATGGCAATTGATAATTAGTTGACTGTGTAAAATATTTTTACACTGGCATTGTATAACAATTAAATTCATAAATTTATTAGTTCAATGTTATTCTCCTGCATAACAAATATTTAAAATGTTAATGTCAACAAAATCTTTCTTTGTGTGAATCCGGTATCGTCTCGCCGGGAGTTAGAGTTAATTCCTCGAGGTATTGAAATTCGTTTAAGGGACTTACCTCTCCCAATAAATGCTCTTCCATACACAATAACATGGTATCGAACCTCTAAGCACTTACTTCAAGGACCCAGTTATGTGCTAACCGTGCTACACCATTTTGGTAATATTGATATATTTTATCTTGCTGTTAACATGAAACTAACATTTTAAATGTGTGTTCATTATCAACATTATAGTGTGTATTCATGATATAAATATATTGAAAGATGAAGAGTGCTAATAAATAAAAATAAAATAAAATATTATAGTATTATTTATTTATTTTGAAAAACTATCTATGCGTTACGCATGGTAATTACACTAGTATTTGACTAAAGGTAGTTAAAATTAATTTAGATTTGATCTTAAAGGTATAAATGCATTAGATTCAGTGTCAAAGTTAGGTACTACACTCATTGGTTTTTTAACATGTTGTATTGAAAAATATATGTATGTAAGTAGAACATGTGATGCAATACAGTTTTATATTTATGAGAGTAGATAATAGTCTTTGATTAACTTATTGAAGTAAGGAAATTTATAGGAAGATTTGCCTTAAGATAAGGGACTCTTATGATTGATCCCAATTATCCAGGGTTGAGGTTATAGGTTCCTCACATCTTTCTTCTCTGCAATATTTATATGCAATAGTTTGTGATATCCAACTATGATGAATTTTTTACTTTTTTTTTGTTTCCCATGGTATCCTCCATGCACAACTATGAAGATTAATCCCTTGAGCCGGGTAAGACCATAAGGGTGGCAAAGCTCTCCCTCAAGAGTTTTAACTCTGCTGCATTCTCAGGGCCAAGATTCGAACTCGAGACCTCTGGTTAAGCTGGAAGAGACTCGTTTCATCTCATCCAAGCGCTCTTGGGTCTATGATGAAATTTATTTAAGTATGTGTTTTTAGTTCCAAGTATGTATTATGGATGGTCATACTAAATTTATGTTTAAAATTGATTCAACGAGTGTGGTTAAATTTTTACTGCGGGAATCTATACTAATATAAAGGTGGAGAGTTTTTTTTACTGTACATACACGTGTCAGCACCTCCTTTTACCTTTTTTCTTTTTGACCAATCCTTTTTTTTTAAACAATTTTTTATATAATTAATTTTTTAAATATTTTTTAAAATTTATTTTTTTCCGAATTATTTTTGTTTTCTAATTTTTTAAATAACTTTTTTATAATTAAATTTTTTTAATAATTTTTTAATAACTAATTTTTTTTCATAATTTTTGTTCCAATTTTTTTTTAAAAATTTTTTCCCTAATTTTTTTTCGAATTCTTTTTTAAATATTTCTTTTAGAATTTATTTTTTTTCAGAATTTTTATTTATTAAATTTTTTTAAATATTTGTTTTCATAATTTATTTTTTTTAAATCAATTTTTATATTTTTTTTCCAAATTTTTTTATTTATTATTATTTTTAAAAAAAAAAAATTGGAAGTATTTTTTTTTCTAATTTAGTTTTTTTTTCCTTGTTTATAATATTTTTTTTCCTAATTCTTTTTAATTTTTTTCAGAACTAATTTTTTTCTAATTTACTTTTTCCTTTTTTTAAATATATATTTTATTCTACTTTTTTTAAATATTTTTTATAATCAATTTTATTTTTCTCAATTTTTTTAAGTCTATTTTTGTTTCCCGATTATTTTTTTCCTAATTTTTTTCCCTAATTAATTTTTTTTCCAAAATTACCTTTTTCTTTTTACTTTTAAATATTTTTTACAATTAGTTTTTTCTAATTTTTAAAATATTTTTTTCCTAAATAATTATAAAAAATATTTAGAATAATAATTATAAAAATTCAATATTTCTAAAAAATAAATTAGAAAATTTAGTTTTTTTTAAAAAAATTTAAATATTTTTTTACTAAATTTTTTTCCCTTATCTTTTTTATATCTTTTTTTCTAATTATTTTAATTTTTTTTATAATTTCTTTTTTTTCCTATTTTTTTTTAAATAACTTTTTTCTAATTACTTTTTTTCCTAATTTTTTTGCTAATAATATTTTTTAAATATATATTTTTTCTACTTTTTTTCGAGTTTATTTTTTGTTAATACTTTTTTTTTTGGCTACATCCTTTCCTTTTTTTTCCTTTGTCACGTTATGGAAATTTTTTACTATTTTTTTTTTTTATTTTCTAAAATTTATATATATTTTTGTTTTAAAATATTTACAATACGGTAAAGGTACAAAGTTTTGGGAGTCAAATACGACAACTTCTAAATTGACATAAATAGAGGCAGAGTTATTCATATTTTCTAATATATTTTTTGGCTACATCCTTACCTTTGTTTTTCTATTTTAAATAATAAATTTATATCTATACTAATTAATAAGGACAATTTTTGATTTTCTACTAAAGGGACACGGGTCAGCACCACATGATTTAAGAGGATTTGTTGATCATTAATAATAATCAAAGAGGAACATTTAACACATAATGTTACATCACGTATTGTAATATCATTTTAAAATAAAAATATATATATAATTTTTTGCACTAAAAAATATATAATTTTTCTAATTATTTAATTTTTTTTATAATTACATTTTTTCCTAATTTTTTTAAATTACTTTTTTCTAATTACTTTTTTTTCCTAATTTTTTTAATTCTTTTTGCTAATAATTTTTTTAAATATTTTTTCCTACTTTTTTTTTCTAATTTTTTTTTTAATACTTTTTTTTTGCTACATCCTTGCCTTTGTTTTTTCTATTTTAAATAATAAATCTACATCTATTCTAATTAATAAGGGGAAATTAATATTTTAGTGTAGTACAATAGTGCAAGCCACATGTCAAGTTATGGATTTTTTTTTAAATTTATTTTCGAAAATTTATATTTTTTTGTTTTAAAATATTTACAATACGGTAAAGGTACAATATTTTGGGAGTCGAACACGACAATCTCTAAATCGACATAAATAAAGTCAGAGCTATTCATATTTTCTAATATATTTTTTGGCTACATCCTTGCCTTTGTTTTTTCTATTTTAAATAATAAATCTATATCTATACTAATTAATAAGGGCAATTGTTGATTTTCTACTAAAGGAACACGTGTCAGCACCACATGATTTAAAAGGATTAGTTAATCATTAGTAATGATCAAAGATGAATACTTAACACATAGTGTTACATTACTTATTGTAATATCATTTTAAAATAAGAAATATATATAATTTTTTGCACTCAAATTATAGATAAGATTGTTTCAAGGTTTTTGATCATCACTTTTGTCCGTGAATAAAAAGCCTTGGAGATGAATGAGTATCACCATTATGGGTGGGATGGAAAGATTGAAGGCAAAGTATGAAATAAGTAAAGAAAAAGTTTGACATAATGGACTTAATTTGAGATAAAGCAAAGAAAAAGTTTGGTAGATATAGAAGCATAATTCAAGTTATTAATGATAACAATTCACGATATATTTTTTTCTAATTATTTTTTTCCTTATTTTTTATTTTTTAAATATATTTTTTCTAATTATTTTAAATTTTTTTATAATTACTTTTTTTTCCTAATTGTTTTTAAATAATTTTTTTGTATTTACTTTTTTCCTTAATTTTTTTATTTTTTTTGCTAAGATTTTTTTTTTCAATATTTTTTTTGCTAATTTTTTTTAATAGTTTTTTTTGGCTACATCCTTGCCTTTGTTCTTTCTATTTTAAATAATAAATCTATATCTATTCTAATTAATAAGGGAAAATTCTGATTTTAGTGTAGTACAATAGTGCAAGCCACATGTCAAGTTATGGAAATTTGTTATTATTATTTTTATTTATTTTCTAAAATTTATATATATATATATATATATATATATATATATATATATTTTAAAATATTTTCAATCTGGTAAAGGTACAATGTTTTAGGAGTCAAACACGATAATCTCTAAATTGACATAAATAGAGGCAAAACTATTCATATTTTCTAATATATTTTTTGGCTACATCATTGCCTTTATTTTTTCTATTTTAATTAATAAATCTATATCTATACTAATTAATAAGGGCAATTGTTGATTTTCTAATAAAGGGACATGTGTCAACACCACATGATTTAAGAGGATTAGTTGATCATTAGTAATAATCAAAGAGGAACACTTAAACACATAGTGTTACATTACCTATTGTAATATCCTTTTAAAATAAAAAAATATAGAATTTTTTGCACTCAAATTATAGATAAGATTGTTTCAAGATTTTTGCTGATCACTTATGTCTATAAATAAAAAGCCTTGGAGATGAATGGGTACAACCATTATGGGTGGGAAGGAAAGATTGAAGGCAAATTATGAAATAAGTAAAGAAAATGTTTGACATAGTGGACTTAATTTGAGATAAAGAAAAGAAAAAGTTTGGTAGATATAAAGACATAATTCAAATTATTAATAATAACAATGTTATCAATAATAATAGTAATTGATGAACCGTGCATCATACAGGTGAAAAAATACTTGTAAAGTAATTATTATTGACTAGGTCTGTCACAGCCACTGAATTATTTTGTTTTTGCTGTTATCAAGTGAAGAAATTTGTCAACAAAATGGAAGAATGCACGGGAGATTGTGGTTGCATCATTACAAAGGTAAGCTCTCATTGTGATGAGTAATGTTTTCCTGCCTCGCTCTGAAAGCAACTAGTAAATTCCCCCATTTGTAGGCGGGTCTAGGGACGATTGTGTATGTATTTAGATGAAAGTTTGATAAAAGTGATTTTAAATGGAATTGATTTTATAAAATTGATTTGATTAAAATCGAGTTTGAGGTGAATTGATTTATGTTTGGATGATTTTGTTCTAAAAGTAAGTTTGATATAAAACATAGTGTAAAATTTTCAATTCAACTAAAAAGCTATTTTTTTTTAGCTTCTAGTGAGAATTTTTTTTGGAAACAAAATTAATTTTACTTGAGTGTAATCAAACATCTAATTTTTATTAAAATCATATTTGCCATGATAGAATCAATACTAAAAATTTGCTTTTTTAATGATTATATTACCGGACAGGTATTTTGGTTATGACTATAATGTATTTTTCAGTCATTTATTCAATTCCTTTGTTCTATGACTAGACCATAGCTGTAAAAGTTGTCCTTCTATTGTCAACATGTACTTCTCAAAAGGAGTTTATTTCTGTTGAATTTTTTTTAAAAGCAAAAAGACTGATATAGAAAGGTATCACTGTAGGAAAAATAGATCCCAAACTATGACAATCGCTCTGGGAGCATGTGCCCCAACTTGAATGTCAATTTTTTTTAATAAATTATACATCTATATTTTATTTATTGAAATAAATTAGTACATAAAAAGTAACATGGAGATCGAGTCCCCTGAGAAATTTGTGCCCCTCTTATGACCTACTTGATCTTGGATTTTTTAAATTTATAATAGTATATTTAAGCTTTAAGCCCAAAGGAAATCATGGTCATAGGGGTTTGACTTTTCCTCCACAATTGTTTCCCCTAGTCTGTGCATATTCCCTTCCCTCTTGCAGTACAACTTGGCAATTGGTTCCCTTTCCAGTTTCCACATCTATCTTAACAAATAATAGGTAACCACGACACCTCAAATCTTTCAACCAACACTCTACGTATTTCATCATACGAAACGCTACCGTTTTCTGTCTCCGGCAACCCCCTACTTGCCAAGGTAGCAGTCTTGCGGTCCTGGAGTCCTTGTGCGCAGCAGAGTCCATGTTTTCTCCCCTTGTGTGGTGCGCCCCTCTTTCCCATATATTCTCATATTTATATAATAATATAATATAATTTATTTCATTCTTGGTTGTGATTTATTTATTTGTGGTTATATTGATTCTATTTCTAGAATAAACAATGGAAAGATTTTTCAAAAGAAAGTCACCTTCAAAAAAATCATCTTCTCCTCGAGCACTTAATGAATGTGGACTAAATCCAGTTATCTGACATTAATTTTATTAGGAATGGTGTCTAAATCCTATGGCTTGTCTCGAGTATTGCCTCAAGAAGAAAAAATGATGCCTGTTGTCTGTGTTGCTCGGCTACCAAGTCAGTTGCTGGTTTTTGATACAAGCAGTCCAACCCAATGGGAAGAAACTGAGGAAACTGGGTCATCAAATGCAATCAACAGGCCCACGAGAGTCACCAAAAGGCCAGCCCGATACCTTGATTGGAGAAGAATATAGCTGCTACTAGAATTGTTACAATCAATAGTAGTTAGACTTTTGCTATTTTATTTTATGTAAAGAAATTGGAGAAAATGACATGTGTCTTCTGATCCTGAAAAATAGGAAAAAGATTGTAATCAGTTAGTTATATAATGGAATGAGGAAAGGAGAAAAACAGGCAGAAAATTCAGGAAAAAGTTGTCTATCTCAGGGATTCAATTTCCCCTTTTCCCTTCTAACATTGGTGCTCTGTCTCTTACTCAACATGCCCAGATCCCACATTGACTGAAATGACATCACCCAGCTGTAGGAATCCATTCATGCTCTGACGGCATCCTTGGCTGATTTTCGTGTCTCCCAGGATCACCGCCATGAACAATACCTACACAATTTCCAGTCCTTCCAACACCAGCTTGACCATATCAACCCTTCCAGCTTACCCCCACCCCCACCTCCATCCATGAAACCACCTAAATTACTCCTACAATCGTTCAATGGCACCAACCCCCTTGGTTTGGTTTTTTTCAGGATGATCAATTTTTTGATCATTATGGCATCCCTGCACCTCAACGGCTAGCCCACATTTCCTGCTACATGACCGGAGACGCGCTTGGGTGGTACCAATGGCTGCACCATAATGGTCAGCTTTCATCCTAGCCTGAATTCACCAAAGCATTAGAGCTCCGATTTGGCCCCTCGTCATTCGAGAACCACTAGCAAGCCTTTTTCAAGCCCTGGCAGGTCACGTCTGTTACCGATTACCAACGTGATTTTGAAAGACTGTGTAATCATGTTGTGCACCAAAGACCATATTGGGCCTGCTTTATATCCGGACTCAAACCGAAATTCAACATGAAATCGCGGTTACTACAACCCAATTCTATTCACCATGCTATAGGCCTAGCTATTCTTGTTGAATCCAAGCTACACGCATCTCTCCCCATCCACACCCAGTCCTCACGGCCTTATCAACCAAAACCCTCTCAGCCTAGCCTACCCACACCTTTCAACTGTGATGAGTGATTCCATATTGGCCATCTTGTAAAATCCAAGCAGTTTTTTTGCATCTCTCCGATGAACCACGATGATCCACCCGAGAATTCGTCCCCTGGATGACGTATATCTTGTCACAGACCCTCCACCACTACCCACTACCCTTCTACCCACCTTAACACCCAATCAGAGTACACAACCGCAAACCCACCCCACTGATAATTTTCACCTTTCTCTCCACGCCATGACAGGCCAACACTCTCCCCGCGTCCTTAGGTTTTCTGCTACTACACACGGCCAAAAGATCTCTGTGTTGGTGGACACAGGGAGTTCTCATTATATTTTGCAATCGAGAATTGCCAATTTCCTTGGCCTTAAGGTGGAATCCTTGCCCACATTCTCAGTCATGGTAGGGAATGGGACTCAATTGGAATGTCATGGCTCTTTCCCAAATGTACCTGTCACTATATACCAACGCACCCTCCAAATTCCTTTTTTCTTGCTACCAATTCAGAGAGCAGATGCAGTCCTAGGTGTTCAATGGTTACAGACTTTGGGACCTTTTGTTTCTGATTTTACAGTCCCCTCTATGCAGTTCTACCATCAAGGGTCACTCATTACCATCACAGGGACCTCTACCACACCCCCATCTCAGGCATCTTTTCACCAATTAACCTGTATGCTCAACACAGACTCTATTGACACAATACATGCTGTATCCATGCTACCTAAATCCAACCCTAGCACTATACCATTCACTGACCCACCCTATACCCTTTCCATTGAGGACCAAGCTCACTTAGACTCTCACCACCGACTTACTACCTGTACTTAGTAAACATGCCCAAATCTTTACCACCCCACACGACCTACCCCCCAACCGCCCCCATGACCATCATATCCACCTCTTACCCGATTCCCCTGCCATTAACATCAAACCTTACCACTACCCACACTTCCAAAAAGAAGCCATGACCCAACTCATTACTGATATGTTGAGAGAGGGTATCATTCGCCCAAGCACTAGTCCTTAATCTTCCCCCGCACTTTTGGTGAAAAAGAAGGATGGTACTTGGCGTTTTTGTGTGGACTACCGTGCCTTAAATGCCATAACGGTTAGGGACCGTTTTCCAATTCCTACAATTGATGAGTTGCTTGATGAGCTCAATGGAGCCTTTTATTTCACAAAAATTGATCTTCGATCCGGATACCACCAAATCCGATTGGCTCAAGAGGATATCCCAAAAGCCGGGTTTCGCACATTTGATGGCCATTATGAGTTTTTAGTCATGCCGTTCGGGCTTACTAATGCTCCATCAACTTTCCCAAGTGGCCATGAATGATCTCCTAAGGCCCTATCTTCGTAAATTTGTATTGGAATTTTGTTGAACATTTTGTTGAACTACTTCCTTCTGAAACCACCTTTCTTTCTCCATATATGTTGAATCTTTCTGGAGATGAAAGACAGTTCATCCTCATCAGATCCTTCATCACTATCAGAAGGGTCTGCTTCATCAGAGGATTCTCTGCTTTGAGAACTATAGAAGAGCTAGCCTTCTTTGCTTTTAGGGCAATAGATTTTCCTTCTCTGGAACCTTCTTCTTCATTGATCTCAAGCTCATGAACTTTTAAATATCCAAGAAGTTCCTCCAAAGTGAGGGTATTGAGGTTCTTTGCTTCCTGAATAGCAGTGACCTTAGGTCTCCACTGTTTATGTAAGCTCCTCAAATTTTTCTGACATGATCTCTATTCTCATAGGTTTTTCCAAGAGATCTAAGACTGTTGGTGATAGTTTGGAATCTTCCAAACATTTGATCTATAGTTTCACGTTCAGCCATTTTAAATAATTCATACTGATGAACCATCATGCTTACTTTTGACTCCTTAACTTGGGATGACCCTTCATGAGCTAGGGCGAGAGTATTCCATATTTCCTTAGCCGTGTTACAGCTATGGACTTTATCATGCTCAGATCTGGTGATAGCACACATCAAATAGTGCTTAGCTTTCAGATTGAGTTGATGCTGAGTTTTCTGCTCTTGAGTCCATTGAGCTCTAGGAATAGCAGCTCCAGCATCACCTCTTGGCTCAGTGTAGCCAGTTTCAATCAGCTCCCAGATGTCCACGTTTTGTGCATCAAGAAAGTCATCATTCTCTTTTTCCAGCAGTCATAATCACTACCATCAAAGGGAGGAGGTTTGTTGATTGCTTGTCCTTCGGTATCCATGCTTGTTGGATCATACTCCCTCAGCACTTGTTAGATGCTCAACCCATCCGAGGCTGAACTCTGATACCAACTGAAGTTGACATAGGGAAACACAAGAATGGGGTGTTGAATTGTGTTTCTTAACAGATTTTCGAAAAAAGCCTTTTCTCAATCCTTTTACAAGCAAAACAATAAAAACAACACACAAAGAGAAGAAAACACTTTTGAAGAGTTAATAAACTCAGATTCAGAACCCCACAGTTAGTATAAACAAAAATTGTAAAAGATAAGGGTTTATAAGATTCATGCAAGAGTTTTATCATGGTTCCTTCTCTTCCAACCAAGAGCTACGTACAGTCCCTTCTACCTGAAGGTTTTTTTCCACTATTTTCCAAATAGATTCAACACCTCTTCAAGCTACAAGTATTCTTTCTATACCAAGACTCTTCAGGCTCTAACTCTAACAAAGAGGTTTACAACTTTGATCTAAGAACTCACTATGTGTGAGGATTTGAAAGTTTAAGATCAGTAATATTTACACGTAAAATTGTTTTTCAATTTCAACAATTTTTTTTTCCACTTATGATATCAGAGCTTGTGTTTTTCTATTTGTTTTTTAAGTTCTTCGAGTATTATATAGTTGAAGTGCTTCTCTGTCTTGATCTTCTTCAACGGTCTTCAAATTGTATCCGTTTAGACTTAGCATTAAATGCTTGGATCCGTTGAGACTGATAACTTGATATGCTTCACTGAGAAGTGTTTTTGATTATCAGAGAAATGCTCAAAGAAGAACTGTCACCTCTCTGTTGTACCAAAGGTTGCTTTCTGACTTTCCTTCTTTATACTTGACTTGATCTTTACAATAATGTAGTTAACAGAGTACAAAGGTTTATGGTTTCGATGGTACGAAGTTCTTTTATCTAAGAGATAAATATTTTATACAATAGAAGCAGCAAGGGTAAAAGACATATATTCTTTGATTTAAATAAACAATCATTTGAAATAAATACATTTAAGCTTAGGCGGGTTCACGTGGCAATCAATTGAAATAAATACATTTAAGCTTAGATGGGTTCACGTTTTAAAACTAGTGGACGCACAGGTCTTTGGACGTGCAAGATTTACTTATCAGTGAGACGGGCTCGTCTGCGATAGTAGTGCGTCTGAGACTTTTCGCCTAGTTTTGAGAGATGGACATGCTATGCTTAAGAGCTCATCTACTGATGTGGCGTATAGTGAAGTTACTCCGTCTATCAATTCTTTGGACTTGTGATATTATAATGACTCTTCTATTTGATTTTCTTTAGACTTAGTATCGCGTCTTCCTAAGTTAATTTTAAGACCTCGTATAGATCAAACAAGTTAGATCTTTGACAAACAAGTTAGATCACAAACAAGTTAGATCTTTGACAAATACTTTACCATACAAATTTAACCATTTGTTAACATCAAAACTTAAGAGATTATTTTAATCCAAAACCACTTTGGTTTTAACAAGCTACTTTGCCACCAACCTATTCTCGTGACGAACAGGTCTAGACGTCCCGCTTGTTCCAGGTCCTCAATTCTATCCTACTGTTTGTTTTACAATCTTGATTGGAATGGCCATAATTTTGATGCCACTTGCACTCTTTTGCTTCTGTCGGCTTGGGGCGGGAGATTTAGATGGCTGAGGTAGGGTGAGTAACTCGGTGTTGCACACCTCTGAATAATGGCTGCTCTGGACCTGGTTCGGTGGTGTGTAGGATCGTACTTGGGCTGCTTTTCTGCAAACCCCTTATCATTGTTTTTGAAAGACTTTGAGGGACCTGCCACTCTTTCTTTCTCCTTGCTCGGTCACGTGCTTTTGTCCTCAAAGCCTCTTTCTCTTTTTTTAGACTCCACAGTCTCCTCGGAAGTCATAAAACCTAAGGCCTTTTCCTGCAATTCCTCAAAATCTCTCGATGGTTTCCGATATAAGTATTCAGAGAAAGGTCCTGGCTTTAAACCACCCATGAAGGTATGCAGACACAGTTCCGAGCTCATATTGGGAATTAAAACTTGTTGTGCACTAAAGCGAGCCATGTAATCCCTAAGTGATTCATTTTTTTCTTGTCTAAAGTTCAGAAGCGAAACCGAATGCTTTATATGCTTTCGGCTTGCCACAAATTGTGCAGTGAACCTAGCTATGAGCATATCAAAAGAATTGATAGATATATCGAGGTGGAAGATTCATAAGCCAAGTCAAGGTAGGTCCTTGTAAAGTTGTTGGAAAAATTTTGCACATGATGGCTTCCGAATCAGTTATCAAATAAACAAAAAATAAACGATTCGACATGCTCAGATGGATCTGTAGTGCCATTAAATTTATCAATATTAATTTGTTTGAAATTTCTAGGCATGATTACCTCATCTATGTCGTCAGTGAAAGGTAACCTCGGTCGTCTATCTACACGCACTCTTTCCCTCTGGGTAGTCTCGGCGACTTGAGATCTAGTCCTTGTGTCCTCTGTCAGAGGTCTGGTCAGAGAAGGTCTGCTCCTGTTATGATGAGAAGGCATAGACGAGGGTCTCCCTTGACTATCTTCAGGTGAAGATTGTTCTCCATCAGAGGGTGTTGCTAGCCTTTCTCTGCTCCGGGCTCTTAACAACCTTCTGTTTTGGGCTCGGATTTCCTGGTTTTCACGACGCAGTTGTCTCAACTGTGCCATGACCTCTCCCAGAGGAGGGTTGTTTTCATCAAGAAGGGGAGGCAGAACGTTCTCATGGTTCTGTTGGTGTTGGATGTGCCATGGTCAATATGATTCGCGATGTGCGCCCCTCCCCTTGGTCCGTTTCTGGTAGTCACCATTTCAGTTTCTTGTGAGACCGAGGAGAGTTTTGCCTCGGCCCCACGGTGGGCACCAAATGTTCTTGCCAAATTCCAACTTACCGGAGTCTAGCCGGAGTCCGTATAACCGAGGATGAATACAAAGGCTGTTTTAGACTTTAACTTGACAGAATCTTGGATTCTGGTCCTACGTATCTCAAAGGGAATCAAAGCGAACGTAGTTCTTGTTCAACCCTCGATCATGTGGTGAAGTCAATCCCTTAATCTTGTATATGACAAATACTAGTGAGCAATGACTCTTTAGTAGTCTCTTGATTCGGCTGGTTCCTCAAGTACGCTTAAGGGAGATTCACCTAGATTAGCAAAAGTGAAGTCTTTCTCTTCGGGTTCTCCTCTTTTTGTAATAGGATCCATATATCTCTTAGAGATTAATTTTATCTCTTCCTATCTCTTATCTTCTAAGCCAACTTATTGATATATGATAGATGAGATTTAACTCTTATATTTGAAATTAGGTTGTTAGCTAAGCTTAGGTAAGTGTTATTCTCTAAGCTTATCTTTCCTATGCTTTTGGGAGATCAAGTCTCCAAGCTCGGTGGCCGAGTCTACCACCTCGGCCAGTATTTTTCTCAAATCTGTTGTATGATTCATTTTTGTGTTGTTCTGATTGTTTTTGCTGGGAACGTTTTATTGTTTGCTTGCACTATTTATTGTTTGAGAAACACTGGATTTGACAGACCACCTCCACATTTCCTTGTGAAACTGTTTGGAATCTTCTGCAAACTGTTAGTGCTTGTTTCAAACACAAACTCACTTGAGGAGTCAGCCAACAATGCAGTTAAAAAACAACTTCCACTTCCACTTTTGCTGCAATTTACATAGTCATTTCACCCCCAAAGTCTAAATGTCATGTGCCAATTTATCACTTTAGGTGCCTATTGCGATCTCCGTTACCCTTTATGAAGCCATATGCTTATACAAAGGAACTAGAGTGATTGCATCAAAGGGAAAGGAAATCACAAATTGGAAATTTCATAAGATCTGCCTTTATTGTTCCTGTGGAATAATAGCTGGTATGGTTGGTGGACTGCTTGGTCTTGGAGGTGGCTTCATTTTAGGACCACTCTTTCTGGAATTGGGAATTCCTCCTCAGGTACATACATACTCAACCATTCTTGTGCATTTACTAGTCTATACTCTTTACAATTTGGCATGAAAATATAGCCTTATGAATATGTCCTCTGTGCAGGTAGCAAGTGCTACATCAACTTTTGCTATGGTTTTCTCTTCCTCCTTGTCAGTGGTACAATATTACCTTCTAGATCGCTTCCCAGTATCATATGGTAAGAAGTAATATATAAAACTACTTTAGAAAGATTCCTCATTCCTGAATACCCTAGCAGGTTTTTGGAAAAAGTCATACTAAACACAAGGTACATTGCCATATCTTTTCTTTAGCTTTTTTGTATAACATTAATGGAACAATCATTTTACACATTCTAAGAATATTAAGATATAAATTAAATTAAATGTCATATGACCTAAACTGAGTGCTAATTTACACTTTTCCCTCAAAGTTGTGAAACATACTGATACTTGAAATTTTGTTTATCTTTTTATTTATTTTTATGCAGCTGCTTAGTTTGTTCTGGTTGCTAGCTAGTAGCTGCATTAATTGACCAGCATGTTGTGAGAAGGATAATTGCTATCCTCGGCCGAGCATCCATCATCATTTTCATACTAGCATTCACCATTTTCGTGAGTGCAATCAGTCTAGGTACTTTTCATGATTTTGATTGGAAGTCTTAGCAATTAGCATTCTGTTCAGTTTATCATTTCATTTTTTTGTTAACTAATTTCTTTCAAGGATACTCACTTCATATTTTTGGGTATGACAGGTGGGGCGGGAATAGAGAACATGGTTGAGAAGATGGAAAATCATGAGTATATAGGTTTTAAAAATATCTGCCATCAATCTTAGGTGTTTTTTGCCTTGCTATAGCTGTGGAACTTTTTCTGCAGAGAACATTTTCCAGACCGGTGATATATATATATATATTTGTTACATTTTTCATTCAAGCAAACAAAAGATATTTTTTTTAAAAAAATTCTCTATATGATGTATTCAGATTTCAGCACCTTTTTTGCCATATCAATATTGGTGTTATTTATGTCTCTAAAGACATTCAATCGATTAAAATGTCAACAAATAGTTAATTAAGTAATAGGAGTACAATATTTAAGACAAAAGTGTGCCCTGAAAACTAGGGCAATATCTATCAAGTATGTTCAAGTGTGTGTGTTTGTAATCAGTATAATTTTGTCTAGAAATCAAGCATAACTGTTTTGACTTATAAGTTGTAATTTGTAATAAGTTATAGATTAATTATGTTTTGTTTTAGTCTGATTATTTATAATGTTTAATTTATCTTATGTTACGTGCATATGTTCGACACTCGGGCTTCACTATCTAATAATGGGGACATTATGGACATAAATGATCGTTTGGCAACCTTCTTTCTAGAGTTGACTGGGAATTAATGGGTGATCATATACTTATTTATGTGTAGTTTCTTTGTTGTCATATTATTTAGTTTAAATTTATGACATTCTATATATTTAGTTAAGTTTGTTAAATGTATACTTTTCTGTTGGCTCTCTTTGCGTAATCAATATTATACTTTCGCATAATCGATCAATATAGTACTTTGAATGAAATTCTGGTTATAAGCGATTCTGTTGAGAATATTTAGATTCTGTGTTATTGGGATTTTGGCTATACAAGTGAAACAGGGAAAGGATTGTAACTGGTGTAAGCCAGTTTTTTTTATTATAAAAAAAGACACTTTCAACATCGGTTATCACTTTAGACATCGGTAATTTCAAAGAACTGATGTCTAAAGTTACTTTAGACATCGGTTGAAAAAGGAACCGATGTGTAAAGTGTTTTTCAATAGAATTATAAAACGTTGAAAGAGCACTTTAGACATCGCTTAAATTTTAACCGATGTCTAAAGTGCACTTTCAACATCGGTTCAAAACCGATGTCTAAATCCACCACATACAATATCGCCTGCATAGACATCGGTTAAATAACCGATGTTAAAACTCAAATTTAATTGATATTAAAAGTGTTTTCTGCACTAGTGAAATTTCCTTTTAACTCTCACTCCTCCCAATCTAACATCTTCAATTCCTCTCTAGTTTTAGGGTTCGATTCTCCTTCTCCCCTCTTCCACTGGTTAGTAGCTTTATCATCATCTCCGTTTTTGTTCCCCTTTTTTAGCTCAATTTTTCAACTTTTTTGTTTCTTATTTTCTATTGTTCGATGATTTGTTTCTCTGAATTACCCATCTCATGTATCCTTTTCATTATTTATATTTGTAAAAATGGTTGCTTGCTGTTGTAATTTCGAGCCTCCCTTTGAATCAGTTTGAATGAAATTTTTTTTTGGTCTTTGTTAAATACTTGAATTGAACAACTTGCCCCTTTGTTGAATTGAATGAATTGAACAATAGGGGGGTGCGTATGGGGGAAGACACCCGAGAAGCTTTTCTGAAAAAACTGTAATTTTTTTAATGTTTTTTTTATTTTATAAATAACCATTTAATCTGGACCGTCAAATCTGGACAGACGGTCCAGAACGCATGGCAGGAGAGGTGCCGGAGGGGCTCCCACAGGAGAGAATCTGGTTCCGTATGCTAAGTGTTGTCCAAGGACCCGGATTCGCTCCTGCCGCAGGAGGGTCCAGCCTTGTTTTCTTTCCCACTACCCAGGCCCGGTAACCATTCTTCTGCGTACATCACAACCATCGATCTTGGCTAAAGGGGTGCTGGATGGAGACTAACAGGAGCGAATCCTGACTCGTTGTCCAAGGGCACTAATACTTCTTTCATCGATTACCTACTGCACTAACTATACAAGGTCTTTAAGCTTTGAGATTCTCGTTTCATAACAGCCAACGATAAGCCATAATTTACTTTTTTCTTTCTTTCTTTTTCTTTCTTTTTTTTCTTTCTTTTTTTTTTGTTAGCAAAGAACTCATGTGTTATATGGAGTCTTTAGTTTCTCGATTCTGTTTACAAATTAAGTTCAGGACTGCTAACAGAAATCTCATGAAAATACAAGTAGACTCAATCAAAGCTTTGTAATATGTTTTTCTGTTGACAGTTTTATTGCAGCAAGTACATGATTAAAACTACAGATTATAAAACATAGTATAAGAAACTATTTTAGTTAAAACATTCATTTCTTCAAACACATAAATAAATATAAGGGTTCTTTATAGAATAGAGATCAAAAGTCCAAATAAAAACATAAATTTATAATTAATACTTAAAAGCGACATCACATTGGGATCACGACGGGAATTATGGAAGAACAATAGAACTAGGTGACATAATGTCATGACCAGAGTCCAAATGAAGCAATAATTGGTAGTTAAGAGTCAAAAGATTAGGACCAAAATAAAACTCATAGGATAGATTATGGAAAGGTAAAGGACAAAATATAAGAAAAATAATGCAAATAATGTATTATGAATAAGCAAGACATACAAGGAAATAGGAGGAGACATTTATAACAGTAAGGTAGTGTTTGATATAAGTTTTATAAAAAACATTCTCAGGGATGTAGGCATGGGAATAAAAGTTTTTCATGTTTGGTATAAGTTTTAAAAAATTATTCCCAGGTATAGAAGATTCCCGAGAATAAAATTAGTGAATGATAGTTGTAAACTTGACAAAACTCTATTCCCATGTGTGGACGTGGTAAAACTTTATTCCCGGAATCACATTCGCAGGAATGTAGTTTTCCTGAGAATAAAACATTCCAGATATCAAACCGCACCTAACAAAATAGCAGCAAACAAGGGGTTTTCATAGACTTGGTAACTTATATGCATATATCAGCAAACTAAGATCATGGCAAAGTAGAACAAATTCGACATATACGAATGATAGTTCTGGAGAAGATAATGAACTTATAACTGTGATAACCCATAAAAAGAAATGGCAGAGTCTAGCAGGATACTAGATACTGCAATGGCTAGCCTACCTCCTTCGCTAATCGCTAAGGAGAGTGGCATACTGTTATATGGTCTTTGTAGCTGGAAAGAAATGCAATGATTTTTAGAAATACAACTTTTGATATGGTTAGGTTGTTAGACACGATTAAGAGCAGAATGTATAACTTATTTTCTGATTAGTACATTAACCCAGGGGAGTTTTTAAAAAAGCATTGAGAGAGGATTTTAATAGGTTTCTGGTTTTGGACTTCATCGTTGTTTTGTTGACGATGGAATTTGCACTTTGCAGATTTACCCTATCCTCAACCAGAATTGCCTCCTGGTCTTGTTTTGCTATATCTTATTTGCAGGTGCGGAATGACATTTATAAGGTGTGAATTCTTTCTACTATCCATGAAAGGTCATGCAACAACTCAAGATTCGTGTGAGAGAGAAACACTAGTGAGGCAGAAATTCATAATGGTGTGGGAGTGAAAGAGAAACACTGGAGAGGGTGTAAGTATCTGATTGTTATGCGTTATGCATAACCCTGGTGGAGTATCTCAAAATGAGATGATAATTTGAGAGGTATTAAGTGTTATGTGAGGTAGAATTCAGGTTCTATTTAGTAGGATTATTGCACTGTGGTGGGGACATTTTTTTGTGAAGTGGTCACTGGTTTGGAATGTTGCTTTGAGGACTATGTTTTAGGTTGTTCACTTTGTGAATTTATGCCGGTGGATGACTGGATGTCTCCTCTTAACTAGCTACTCCCTTCGGTCCAATATATAAGCAAAAAAGTTTCAGGGTTTTTGGTTTAATATATAAGCAAATTTTGTTTTCCAATGACTCATTTAATAACATTATTCCTAAAATATCTTTCACTTAATACAAATTCAAATGACTCATTCAACGAAGATTCAAGTTTGAGATGAATGATAATTTAGATAACAAACCTAATTTTTTATAAAATTCAATGAAATTAATTAACTACCTTGATATATTTGTTTCATTAATTTTTTGCATATAATATAAACCGGAGGGAGTATGCATTAGCGAGAAAAAAAAATTCTTACTAAATTTCAGGTCCAACATGTGAATTTCCGATAATATTTTTTATTATTCAATTACAATTGATTCAACTTTACTTTTTATATATTTACACTTCAAGTCTCTCACTCAAAATATGCACCAGAAGTTAAACGAACAAGGTGGTTGAGAAGAGAGAATCTATCTTATGTGTTCAACATGTTTCCTAATAATGATTAGTCACTACTATCGATAGTGAATAGTATGTACCTATAATATGGTTACTCAAAAATGAACAAGTAACGTGCAAGATGTGTTACTCCACAAACATGAATCTATAGTTGTGGAGAAGATAATGAATTCACGACTCTGATAATCCATAAAAAGAAATGGTAGAGTCCAGCGGGATACTGCTACCGCTGAGCCTACCCTCGTTCGCTAACCGCTAAAGAGAGTGACATGCGTTTGAGAAAAATAAGATGGAGTAATGCAGATACCGTCTTCATTTAATGCATGCACCCCTGCGCCTACTATGATATTAATTTGTATTTGACTATTTTCATGAAAGACATTATTTCACGTACCCTAAAACCGGAATATTAGGTGGTGTTTTATTTATTTATTTTTAATAATAAATAAAACAATAGAGATAAATACGTTGAGTATTAAATATAATATTTCAAAAGAATTATTTTTAATATATTATAAATATGCTTTTTTTTGGTAAACAATTTTTTTTTACTCAGTCAAAAAATATATATAATTTTTTTACATCACATAGAATTTTTTAAGACTAAAAATATATTTAAATTAAATCATATTTCAAATAACAAGATTATTTCATAAAAATATATAAAAGATCCAAATAAATTTATATATAAAAAATTCAGAGTGCTCAATTGTCAACATGAGTTAAGGTTTGTTTATTTTAAATTTTGATTGAATTGATCTTAGAGGAATTAATTTCGAAATAATTTATAAAATAAGTAAGTTAAAAAGAATTTATTTTGTGTTTTGTGATAAAGTAAAAATATTTTTGAAGTGTAAATATAAATAATATTATCTGTTCCACATTTAAATTTATTCTATTTAATGGAAAATCTAGAAATTCTTACTTCTCTTAAAATTAAAATCAATTCTATCAAATCCAGAATTAATTTTATTAAATACTAAATTTAAAACAATTACCTTTAGAATCTCAAAATCACTTTGAGTGGAATAAAACATGATTTTGAGCCCTTCGGAAACTAAACTATAGGAGCACTAAATCTTCACAATATCTTTCCTCCCTTTTCACATATATCGTGTAAATTTTATAAGAATTTTAATATAAATGCTATACATCGTCAGTATAAAGATTTTTTACACAGTCAATCATAATTTGTTACATTACTGAAAATTTTTGAGTCTTATCCTAATCATTTTAAAAGTCATCCATATCATGATTTGTTATTAGTTGACACTGTAAAGTGTACAGCAATTAAACTTTTTTTTTATAATTCTAAATATATTTTCAAATGCGCTTAAAATCTTTGAAGTTTGCGTTTTATGCTTTGTTATAACGATTTTTATACATACGTCTAATAATATCTTGACAAATCAACATATTTGTTATTTCTCTCTATTAGTTATTAAAATAAAAATACACATGTTAAATTATTAGTGGATATCAATATAAAACTTTTTACACTGACAATACATGTTACTTTAATCTTAATATCTATAGTTATCAATTTCTTTCTTATCTATCTTTCTGTTTAATTATTTTACTTTCAGAACAAATGTTAATAACTAGTATTTTTGCAGCACGAGTCATCAATTACTATTATTATTATTGATAGCATTATTATCATTAATAACTTGAATTATGCCTCCATATGTACCAAACTTTTATTTCCTTTATCCTAAATTAAGTCCATTATGTCAAACATTTTCTTTACTTATTTCAGAATTTGCTTTCAATATTTCCTTCCCACCCATAATGGTGGTACTCATCATTCATCTCCAATGATTTTTATTTATAGACAGAAGTGATCAGCAAAAACCTTGAAACAATTTTATCTATAATTTGAGTGCAAAGAATTGAATATTATTTTTATTTTAAAATGATATTACAATACATAATGTAATATTATGTGTTAAGCGTTCCTCTTTGATTATTACTAATGATCAACTAATCCTCTTAAATCATGTGGTGCTAACATGTGTCCCTTTATTAGAAAATCAGCAATTCTCCTTATTAATTAGTATAGATATAGATTTATTATTTAAAATAGAAAAAACAAAGGCAAGGGTGTAGAAAAAAATAGATTGGAAAATATGAATAGCTCTGCCTCTATTTATGTCAATTCAGAGATTGTCGTGTTTGACTCCCAAAACATTGTACCTTTACCGGTTTGTAAATATTTTAAAACAAAAAAATATAGAAATTTTAGGAAAAAAAAATTCATCACTTGACATGTGGCTTGCACCTTTGTGCTACACTAAAATCAGCATTTTCCCTTATTAATTAGTATAAATATAAATTTATTATTTAAAATAGAAAAAACAATGGCAAGGATATATGTAGCAAAAAAAAATACAAAATATGATTAACTCTACCTCTATTTATGTTAACACAGAGATTGCCGTATTTGACTCCCAAAACAATGTACATTTACCGGTTTGTAAATATTTTAAAACAAAAAATATATAAATTTTAGAAAATAAATAAAATAATAATAAAAATATTTCAGAACTTAACATATGGCTTGCACTATTTTGTTACACTAAAATCAGAATTTCCCCTTATCAATTAATATAGATATAGATTTATTATTTTAAATAAAAAAAAACAAAGGCAAGGATGTAGCTTTAAAAATATGTATTAACAAAAAATATTAGCAAACAAAATTAGGAAAAAAAAGTAATTAGGAAAAAATCATTTTACAAAATTTATAAAAAACATTTAAAATAATTAGAAAAAATTATTTATAAAATAAAATAAAATAAGAAAATTTTGGAAAAAAATAATTCGAAATTAAATATATTTAAAAAATTAGAAATTTTTTTTAAATTTTTTTAAAATATTTATCTTTATAATTATTTTATAAAAAAATTTAAATTTAAATATATTTTATAATTTTTTTATTTTTAATTAGGAAAATAAATATTTACCAAAATTAGAAAAAAAAGTAATTATAAAAAAATATTGAAAAGGAGAAATGTAAAAGGAAAAATAAAAATGTAAATTAGAAAAAATGAATTCGAAAAATAATTAAAAAAAACATTATGAAAAAAAATATTTAAAAAAAATTAGGAAAAAAAATTAGTAAAAAATAGATTTAAAAAAATTAGAAAAAGAAAATTTAAATTAATTAGAAAAAAATATAAATCTAAAAAAATCAAAAAAATAATTAGGCAAAAAAATATTTTAAAAAATTATAAAAAATAAATTATAAAAAAAAAATAGAAAAAAATCGAATTTTTTTTAAAATTAGAAAAATGTATTTAAAAAATTAGGAAAATATTAATTAGAAAAAATTCAAAAAACTCGAAAAGTAAAATTAATTAGAAAACAAAAATATTTAAAAAAAGTCAATTATAAAAATAAACATTTAAAAAAAAGTAAATTAGAAAAAATTAATTCGGGAAAAAAATAAATTTTTTTAAAAATATTATAAAGAATATATGTTGAAAAAATAAATAAATAAATTTAAATAATTCAAAATAATTCACCGGTTGACAATTCATTCTACTATTAAACGAACAGTAGAAGAAAAGTTGTTAATTGATAAAATGATATACTTAGTGAATAATAAGATATATATAAATATTAAAATATAGTAATTGGTTCGGTTCCAAAATAACCAAATTAATAACCATTGGGTTTGGTTCAATTCGGAGCCATGCACAAAAAAGAAAAAAAAAACCAACCAATTTAATTTGTTGATTCGGATTTTCAAATTCAGTGAATTATTAGATCGAGTCTTACGACCCTAAACTTTTTCGAAGAAAACAGTAGCTTTGCTACCTTTCCTGGCTAAAAATATTTATAAAAAAATTATAAACTTTAAAAAGTAAATAACAATATCCGAACCAATTAAAATTAGTTTGGTTTGATTCGGTTCGAACCGAAAAATATTAATATATATATATATATATATATATATATAAATAATGTATAAAATTTTAAACTATTAAATTATATACACATTAAAATGTAAGTATATAAAAATTAAAACATCAAGAACATGACAACTCTACTTTTACTGTTTGTCAATTTATGATTGGTTGACAGTGTAAAAAAACTTTACAACTGTCAGTGTATACAAATAAATTCAAAAAAGAAGTATTAGCAAAATAAAATTATTAGGAAAAAAAATTAAAAAATTAAGAAAAACTTAAAATAAAATAAAAATTAAATTAAATTTTGTAAAAAAAATAAAAAATTAACGTAAAAAAATTTTAAATTTTTTTTTAAAAGAATAATAATAAAAAAATGCAAAAAATCTTGACGCTGACACGTGTATGTACGGTAAAATGGCTCTCCACCTTTTATATTAATATAGATTTTTAGATTACTTGCATTATTTACTATCACATTTTATTCAAATTGTTGCCTTTTAAAATTAATTCTAATTATTGCTATTAAATTTTATTCAAACTGTTACCTTTTAAAGTTAGTTTAAATGGTAATCAATATTTACCTTTTAAAAATTAAATTTGTAAACTTTATACTGTAACTTTTTTTAGGAATTAAATGCTAACAAATCAAATAAATATTTTTTTGAGAGAAAACAAATCAAACAATTTAAAATTATAATTTATACAAATATTAAAACATTTTTTTTAAGGGTATCTTCCGTACACAAATGTCAAGACTAATTATTCGAGGTACTGGACAATATTGAAGAGTTGATCCCCGATTAAATTAGATTTGATTTTCTCCATATGCAAGAGTGAGAAATCGATCTGATGCCACTTGTTTAATGGGCTCAAGTCCCTTACCACTCAAACTAACCCTACATTGATATATTAAAACATTTAATTATTAAGTATTAACTAAAATTAATATTTAAAAAGTATACAATTCACTTGAATTTTCCTAGTCAACGATATATAAAAGAACGTGATATCAGGTAGCCATGTACCAAACAACAATATTGCCTCCCTCTTTATTACATACTCACCCACTTCCCACCTCCTTTCTCTTCTATTTCTCTATTGTTCCCTTTCAGGCTTTCACAGTTTCACTAACATAAAGTGTAGCGCTAGAGAGAGAGAACCATCAACCATGGAAGGTATCTCAGGCGGCAACATGCTCAAGGGTTTGAGGGAGTATTGGAAGAGAAAGGGAATATCATACCGAAGATTAAACGGGTCGGGTCGGCGAAGGAAGAACCCGGTGGTGGAGTTGGGTGGTGTAACCCGGAGGAGGTGGAGGATCAAGATATCACCACGTAAGGTAAGGATCCCAAAGATCCCTTTTTCACCGAAGAAGATGGTGTTGTGGCTTAGGGACGCATACGTGAAGATGATGATGAGTTTGGCTAACTCGAGGATGGTGAGTTTGAGTGCCTCTTCAAGTGGCTCCTCCTTGGGTGGTGGTGGGTTTGGGAGGGGACCAGCACCCAAAGAGTACGATGATAAGATGCTTATAAACATGTATAGGTCCTTGATGATGGCACAGTTGGTGCCTCGCGAAATCGCTTGTCCACGGTGAAAATCAACATGTCTATTTGGCACAATAAATTATTAAAAGTTGTCTTTTTAAATTGTTATTTCAGTGATCATTGAGAAGTTGATTGATTGTATCCCATAATATATAACTTGTGAAGCTTTTAATTAAAGGTTTGTAACCGCAGTTGGATGGTTATGTTTTGATTTTGGTAATCTCTAAAATCAAAATATGAATGTATTATAACCGCATCAATCTCTCACAATGGTCAATGACTATCATAAATAAATGGGCAATCTCAATTTAAAATCTTGGTAATTGTGTTCGTGCACATCTCATATAATAAGGATTTGTTGTCTCGTTTCGTTTATGTTAATATAATATTTTATATAATATTAAAAAAAATAAAATGTGTGATAAGATAATATTGATTGAAACATGATGTATTATAATAAAATGAAAGACAATATCTTTAAAAAAATGATATTCGGATAAAAATATATATATCCAATACAATATAAACATACTCTTCAATACTTATTTATCATTTTCTTATTTTTATTATATATTTTATTACTTTCAAAATATGGTATCAGCTATACGTTATCGTGTGAAAAAAATATCATTATTGTATCTTCATCCCTCAGTTTAATAATGTTTTTTTAAGTAATCAAGGGAAGATAGCTAGCGTGACACACTGCCAGATAATATACCAGTGCTATATGCTACTTTCCATGCAAACCTGATGTTCCACGAAGTGTGACCGGTTATAATCAGTTTCCAAGTAAAAATTTTATTATTAAAAAATACTTTTAATTTATTTTATTTATCAAAAAATGAACTTTTTTTTTTTAGATCTGAAACTATCCTTCTTCTCCGCCCCTCTCTCACGCTTAAACTACAAACCAAGCATGGATCTTTAAAAGTCCTACAAGATGAAGAAGCTAACTAGAACTTGATGCATATTATACTGGCTGAAAATGTAAGACCGAGAACTCGTCTATACACCGGACCAACCGAGCTTACCCCCGCGAATGGGCCTTAGCCCAAACTCCTCCAAAGCCGAGGAGATGTCAGCACACCTGACACCCGAGGATAACTACTCGGCCCTGATCCATATCAGACCACTCGCGAAGATACCTCGGCCCCAAGCTATCCAGCTGCAGCTAACTGGGCCGAATATCTCGCTAGTCATAATGATTCTGCGCATAATCAGGATCCTGATATCCCTCCGCATAATCAGGACCTGATCCTAATATTGCTCCGCCTATCTCGGAGCTCGATCCTGAAAGGTCTCTATAAATAGGGGGCTTACCCCCTCATTCAGAACTACGTTTGCTTTGATTCCCATTTGGATACGTAGGAGCAGAATCCACATTCTGTCAAGCACAATCCAAAAACACCCCACTAATCCTCGTTCGGTCGAGTATCTCACACCCGAGGTATTTGGACGGAACATTTGGCGCCTTCTGTGGGAATCGAAGCAAATATTTCCCCATACCACACAAAATGGTGAGGACGAGGAGCGGAAACTGCAGGAGGGAGGAGCTAGGGAATGCCAACAACGGGGATAATGGAGAGCGATCCGTAGGCCCAGCAGCAATGACCGACAATCCCATGGTTCAGGAGCTTCTCGCGCAAATTGCAGCGCTGAGAAGGGGAAAAGAAGAGATCCGCCTAGCAGTAATGTACCGTCGCGAAAGAGAGCAGAGAAGGGAAAGGTCGGTCTCTTCTCCACAAGAAAGAGAGCGCCGCCCACCGGAGATTGAGGGGTCCAGAAACTTTTGGAACAGTCATTAAAGTTTGAATTCAAAACCTCGAACAATCAAGCCGAGTATGAAGCTTTGATAGCAGGATTAAGGCTGGCGAATGAAATGGGGGCAAAGGCTGTTAGGTGCCGGAGTGATTCACAACTAGTCACCGGACAAATATCCGGAGGCTACCAAACGAAGGAACCTCAGCTCACCAGGTACTTGTGTAAGGTCAACCAATTAATCTCCGGCTTTGAAAAGTTCACTATTGAGCACATTCCCCGGGAAGAAAACACTCGGGCTGATTTGCTGCCCAATCTAGCCAGTACAAAGAAGCCGGGTCACCATAGAACGGTTATTCAAGAAACCCTCAATGAACCGAGCATTGGGACAGAAGAGGTGATGGCCAACGAGTTGGTTGACCGAGAGTGGATGACGCCCATATGGGAGTATTTATCCTCAGAAACTCTGCCCTCGGATCGGTAGAAGCCGGGAAAGTCGGGCTCGGGGCAAGTCACTTTGCTATAATCTCCGGGAGTTGTATAAGCGAGGATTCTCGGCACCATTGCTAAAATGTCGCGACGAGGGCACAATCCAAGTATGTCATGGAAGAAGTTCACCGAGGAATCTGTGGTCTTCACTGCGGGGGCAGATCAATGGCCTCCAAGGTAGTCCGAGCAGGGTACTATTGGCCTACCATCCGAGCTGATTGCATGGAGTGGACGAAGCAGTGTGATGAGTGCCAAAGATTTTCCAATATAAATCATACCCCCCACGAAGGACTTCACACATTAAACTCGCCTTGGCCATTTGCTATGTGGGGAATGGATATACTTGGAACCTTTCCCTCGTAGCCAAAGGTCAAGTCAAATTCCTCTTGGTAGCGGTGGATTACTTCACCAAATGGATTGAAGCGAGAGCCCTTGGCAAAGATTACCGCCGAGAAAGTGCAGAAATTTGTATGGAAAAGCCTTATCAGTAGGCACGAAATTCCGCTTTGCGATCGTCACCGACAACGGAAGACAATTTGTGGATAAGACATTACGGGAATTCTATGACAACCTCGGTATTAAACACCAAGTTACATCGGTTGAACACCCCCAAACCAATGGGCAGGCCGAAGCAGCTAACAAGGTCATCCTCGGAGAACTGAAGAAAAGGGTAGGAAGATCCAAAGGAGCTTGGGCAGAAGAGTTACCGAGTATCCTCTGGGCCTACCACTGTACGCCTCAATCTACCACTCAAGAAACACCCTTCAGACTGACGTATGGAACAGACGCCATGATCCCAGTAGAGGTTGGTGAACCGTCTTTCCGACGTATACAACACGAGCCGAATGATAACGAGAGCAATCTGAGGGTCGAACTTGACTTGGTAGAAGAAATCAGGGAGGAGGCCAAAATCAGAGAAGAAGCCTGCAAACAGAGAGCCACCAGAAGGTATAATTCAAGAGTAAAGCCGAGGAGTTTTCTACGTGGAGATTTAGTACTGAGAATAACAAGAGAGGCAAGGAAGGATCGCACGGAAAGCAAGTTAGCAGCAAACTGGGGAGGGCCATTCCGAGTAATAGAAAACCTGGGGAACGGGGCATATAGGTTAGAAGAATTGTCAGGGAAGCCTATCCCGAGAACTTGGAATGCTTCTCATATAAAGTTTTATTATAGTTGATGTATATAGTCGGGTGCTGTACTCTTTTTCCTACCTCGGTATTTTTTCCCAAAAAGGGTTTTGACCGGGGAGGTTTTAACGAGGCACACCGCAGACTCCATCCAATAAAAGAATTTATTATGAATGTTGTTTTATGTTCTCTTATTTTGTCGAAGTATTTACTCTACAGGCATCTTATTTTGGTGGCCGAGTACGAGCCAATGGCCGAGTTCGAGCCAGTCAAATTCTAAAGGCCAAGTTTGAGCCTGTCGGCCGAGTCCGAGCCGTTAAATTCTAAAGGCCAAGTTTGAGCCTGGTGGCCGAGTACGAGCCAATGACCGAGTTCGAGCCAGTCAAATTCTAAAGGCCAAGTTTGAGCCCGTCGGCCGAGTCCGAGCCGTTAAATTCTAAGGCCAAGTTTGAGCCTGGTGGCCGAGTACGAGCCAATGGCCGAGTTCGAGCCAGTCAAATTCTAAAGGCCAAGTTTGAGCCTGTCGGCCGAGTCCGAGCCGTTAAATTCTAAAGGCCAAGTTTGAGCCTGGTGGCCGAGTACGAGCCAATGGCCGAGTTCGAGCCAGTCAAATTCTAAAGGCCAAGTTTGAGCCCGTCGGCCGAGTCCGAGCCGTTAAATTCTAAGGCCAAGTTTGAGCCTGGTGGCCGAGTACGAGCCAATGACCGAGTTCGAGCCAGTCAAATTCTAAAGGCCAAGTTTGAGCCTGTCGGCCGAGTCCGAGCCGTTAAATTCTAAAGCCAAGTTTGAGCCTGGTGGCCGAGTTCGAGCCAATTAAATTCTAAAGGCCAAGTTTGAGCCTGGTGGCCAAGTTCGAGCCATGAAATTAAGTCTAAAGGTCAAGCATGATCCTATTAGCCAAGTCCGAGTTATTAAGTTATTAACGCTGAATTTGAGCCGCGAAATTATTGAAGCCGAATACGAGCAAAAAACAAAGTTCGGATCAAAAAGGCCGAGTACGAGCCATTATTTTATTAAGGAAACCGAGTACAATGCGTAAAGCAAAAATAAAGCCGAGTTTGACTCTTGAAAAGTACATTCAAGGGACCGAGCACAACGCTAAAATCGAAAGCTGAAATTGAAAATAAGGGCCACTCGGCGGGACAGTAGTCCCCCCAATTAGAATAGGGGCAAGCCCGGACGACCCCCAATCCCCCTAATCGAGCGCCACCACTCTCTCTTAAGGGAGGCTGTAGTCACTTCCCCCTGAGAAAGCTGGATGATGAGGTGCTCGGCCAACTCCGGGAGTAGACGGCCTCTACCCCTTTCTCCACTCCCGAAGATTACTGTTCTCCCAGTTAACATCCTTCTTGAAGGACCGAATCATAAAAGGAATTCTGGATCCCATCTCCCACTTACATCGTTTTTGGTGGATGGGAAACCCAAAAAAGGATGTTAACTGGGAGAGGGGAACATAAACCCCTGACACTAGCATAGAACTACTCGGGTGGAAGAGAAGTAAGAAACGAATTTGGCTGGTGGAAAAGGATGAGGAATGAACAAGTAAGGCAGCGGAATAGCCCTATTTATAAGCAAGGAAAGAAGTAGTATGCGTGAGAAAGGGTTTGTTGGAAAAAACAAATCTTGAAACTAAGCAAAAGGCAGTAATTGCATGAACCCATTGCAGTTTCCAAAGCATTTAATGTGTGACTGCATACGAAAAGTGTAAAACATGTGTTTCACGTGTAACAACCACCGTCCATTTTTGATATGGACGGTAGAGCCCCTCGGCCTTAGCCGAAGATTTGGTTAACAAGCCAAACACAACGACAGAAAGTCAGCGGAATGATAACAATTTTCATTAAGTAATATGAAGTTACAAGGGCATGAGCCCATTACAAAGGATGGACAAAAAACAAAAAACTACAACAATTACTCTCCCCTATGGCTTTCCTCGGCATCAATGTGGCCTTCGGGAGAGTCCCCCACCACGTCTACCTCTTCCTCCTCCTCGAGAATAATGGGAACAAGTTCCCCATTCACCACCTCTTTATTTACATCGACCCCCGAGAGATCAACACCAGGGGCTAGGACCTCAACTTGGGCAATGGCCTTGTCGAAACCTTTTCGGTGCTCGATGATAATACAACTGGTGGCCTCATTCACATCCTCCTCGAGCGCCATCTTAGCTTTGGTCTCAGCCTCCAGGGCAGCCTTAAGTCGCTCAATTTCAGCCTGAGCCTCTTTGAGCTTGTCCTCAGCACGAGCCTTATCCTCCTCAACCCGAGCTTTGCTTTCCTTAGCCGACTTTGCTCGGGAATCCATCTCGGAGTTTCGGGCGTTAATCTCGGCAAGGGTGGCAGTCAGACGTTCGTTGCCGCGGGCCAGCTCCTCGCGCTCAGAAGAAATCTGGGTGAGATCTCCCTTCAACTTCTCAATTGCAGCAAATTCGGATTCCAACTGTTGGGACTTCCTCTCGGTCTCTGTTACCTCTCGGCTCTGAACGAGCCAAAGCCGCAGCCCGAAGGCGATGAGACCGAGAGAGCCTCCATGCTAGATCGGGCCCCTCACATTTGATAAGCCAAGATCGGCGGGCTTTAAGAAGCTTGAGTCGAAAGAGGGGAAGGGGTTGAAGTCTTCACCCCAGAGAGATGAAGTCCCCGCCTTCGGGGAAGTGTTGTACCATTTCGGCTTGATGGGGCGGGAGGTGGTTGTTCTCGCCCGCGGTTTCCGTCCCCGAGTAGTCGGGGGGGGAGCTTGGGCGAGGAAGGGGAGAATCTTCGGCGACTACTTCAACCTCTACCCTCTTCCTTTTTGAGGGGTGGATGACGAAGCCCCCTTTGCGAGAAGTCTTGGTGGGAGGAGGTCTTTTTGCTTCTTCTCGGTTGAAGAGGACCCCGACCCTCTTTAGCAAAGACCAGCCTTTACAAGCTTTGAGAAGTCAAATTTCCCCATGATGACTGCCAAAAAGAAAAAGTTGTTAGTTCAGCAACGAAGACAAAAAGATTCCAGAACTAAAATGCCAAGTACTTACTTTTCAGGTCAGATCTCGGGGTTGATGAGAAGGGTAGTTTCAGGAGGCGTCCACAATGGAGGGGCCGAGGAAGTGTTTCTAGTATGTCTATGTCCCGTCTATCCTCGGCCGGGAGGGACCGGTACTCAAAGCCAACAAATTTGGTGGGGGAGGATTGCCAATATAGGGGAAACTTGGCACTGTTATCATTATCGAAGAAGTGTGAAGAATGAGGGCCTGAGGGGCGAACTCGGAAGAAGCCGACTTTGAAATCTTTGTACGATGATTTGTACAAGCTGAGCAGTCCCCTCCGGTTCAACCCGTTAAGGGAAATCCATCCCATTTTATCACCGAACCTTGTTTGATAGAAATACAAAAATTTCGGGGTGGTGGGCTCCATCCCTATGTATTTGCATAGAATCTGGAAGGCTTTCATAAAAGCCCAACTATTCGGGTGAAGTTGAGTAGGAGCGACGTTCATGGTCCTCAGAACATCGCACTCAAACTCGGAAAAGGGAAGAGATTCGTGCAGCTTATCGAATAAAGTTTTGTACATATATGTGAAGGGGGGCTCGGAGGGACGAGCCCTCATGAAGACACACTCTGCACCGGCGGGGGGAGCAAATGAACTCGGATTCGTCCCCCGACGCCGAGATATTAACTTGGGACCGAAGTAGGTCAATTGATTCTAGGGTTTGGAAATCAGAAAAAAAAAAGGTCTCAACCTCACCTTTAACCCATGTGTACCCGGGAAGGGTGATGTCAGGAATAGGGTCTTTTGGAACCCTCAGGCGCTGCTTACGAGCGGCGGGTTTGGACACCGGAGGAGAAGGAGAACCAGACCTAGGGGACCCAGACTCAGAAGACCCAGACCCAGAAGAAGACGACCCGGAGGAGGACGACCCCACCGGACCAACGTACGGCCCTTGGGGAGAAATAGGAGAGGCGGAAGGGGAGCCTCCAATGGGGGAAACCTCCCGTTCCACCAGAGGAGAGGTGTTTGATTCGGTGGAATCAGATGAACTCATGACCAGAATTCAAAGATAAACTGTAAAAGAAGGCAGGAGGCTGGGCGTACCTGAAAAACGATGAGCAGAAGAGGGAAGGCAGAAACTTGGAAGACGAAGGCGAAATGTGAAGGAGGATAGACAGGGTAGAAGGGAGTTGAAGCCGCAAAAGGTATTTATAGCCTGTAACTGGCGGCCCATGACCCATCAAGCCCAAAAGGGCGCGACTTTTGATTTTCCCCCCATTAAATGGGTGCGGAACCTAGGGTTTCTTGCCCGTAGCGTGCCGCAGAAGTATTAGGGGAATGATTGCTTCCTCTGATAGAGAGAGAAGACTTGATTGAAATAACAGTTGGGAATGTGGATACCTGCATAGCCGAAGAATAAGCTCGGTTTCATACTCATCAGCTCTTTCGCTTATTTAAGCTCGGAGCTCGGGGGGCTTGTGTACTGGCCGAGAATGTAAGACCGAGAACTCGTCTATACACCGGACCAACCGAGCTTACCCCCGCGAATGGGCCTTAGCCCAAACTCCTCCAAAGCCGAGGAGATGTCAGCACACCTGACACCCGAGGATAACTACTCGGCCCTGATCCATATCAGACCACTCGCGAAGATACCTCGGGCCCAAGCTATCCAGCCGCAGCTAACTGGGCCGAATATCTCGCTAGTCATAATGATTCTGCGCATAATCAGGATCCTGATATCCCTCCGCATAATCAGGACCTGATCCTAATATTTCTCCGCCTATCTCGGAGCTCGATCCTGAAAGGTCTCTATAAATAGGGGGCTTACCCCCTCATTCAGAACTACGTTTGCTTTGATTCCCATTTGGATACGTAGGAGCAGAATCCACATTCTGTCAAGCACAATCCAAAAACACCCCACTAATCCTCGTTCGGCCGAGTATCTCACACCCGAGGTATTTGGACGGAACACATATTAAAGAGAGATTTGAATACCCTTTTTATCATTTCACCCTCACCCCCTACCGCTTTTCGCTTGCTTCAAAAAGATCCAGGGGCTGTGATTTTTTTTTATTTGAAATTTTCTTGAACAAATTAAGCCTAAATCTTGTTAATGGATTTCACTCTGATTTTGTTAGTGGATTCCACTCTGATTTTGTTAAGCCTAGATGCTATTAACTTTGACAATTGGCATAGCTTGGGGAAAACATTGGTCCAAATCGTTCTGCGCCGGTGATCATGTTCTTGATGTAATCGGTGTGGCCGGGGCAGTCGACATGGGCATAATGGCGGTTCTTGGTCTTGTAATCGTCGATGGCGGTTTTGATGGTGGTGCAACGGGCGCGTTCCTCCGGTGCGGTGTCAATGTCGTCGTATTTCTTGGGGGCGGAGTTGTCGAGGGCGGCGAGGGAGGAGGTGAGGGTGGTTTTGCAGTTGGTGAGAGGGGTGATGGCAGTTGACGGACGACGGTGGCCACCACCATGCCGTCGACGACATGCCATCCACTCAATATCATAAGACCTTATCTGTGCTACGAATGACAAATAAAATTTTGTGGAGTTAAAATATAAAAATAATAAAATTAATTATGGAAGACAAAGAGGTGAAAGTTGCCATGTTAGCTTCACAGCTGTCATTGATAGAGTGCTATGCGACGAAGAAGAAGAAAAGAACCCGTAAAGGGAAAGAGGGAGAGAAGACAATCGTGGGGACCACTGTGACCAAAAACCATAACCGGTTCCAAGTCACATATTTACGGCTTTTTGATCAAACTGAGTTCCTTTTAGAAACTATTTACATTATTCTGAAACTATTTACTAATGAGGGGTCTTTTTGGACACGTGACATATTTTATTTTTTCACTCTGACGGGTCAAATACGCCAGTCAGATTGGCGCCTACCACTTTCTGACAAATGGTAGGCGCCACTGCAGGCCTTCAAAGGCGCCAGGCGCAATGACGCCACCCCCTGCAGTGCATCACGTGGCAATGCAGGGGCCCGCCCACCCCACCCCAACCAAAAAATTGATGCCTGCAATTTTAAAGGAACAATGCTACTATTTTAAAGGAACAACACTACAAAAAAATTATACTATAAGTATAGGGAGTAACGATGACATTAATGATAAAGTATCTATATAAAACAAAAAGAGGCATTAAAAAAATCTCGTAATAATGAATAGCAAATAATATCACAGGAGGCATAAAAAAATAATAGCAATAACAATTTACACCAATAAATATTCATCAATTATTACAGTAGTAAAAACTAAATTTACCTTATAAGAATTAAAAGAAAGTCACCTGTAATTTTAAAGGAACAACGTGACAAAAAAAATTATACTATAAGTATCGGGAGTAACGATGACATTTGACATTAATGATAGAGTATCTATTTAAAACAATAAGAGACAATAAAAAAAAGTGTTTGAAGATATAGAAGGCACTAATTAGAAGTAAATGAGTGCATCAAGTGATTTATTTTTACTCATTATCCCTCTAACCCTATCTTCTTAGTCACTAATAAGTCATTTTTTCTAATTTTGTTTTTAGAACTTTTTCTAATTTAAATCCTTATGATATATAGTTTGTTGATTTCATCGTTAATAGCTAATATGTTATAACTTATATGCATAGCTCATATATCGAGGGTGAGATTATTCACTGCAAATTGCCTAACCATAGTTTTTTAATAACTACCGCTAATTGTATAAAATAAAAAAAATTAAAACTAAAATTAGTTTGTAAAAAAAATATAACTAAGTAATTTAAATTATTTTCAAAATTCAAGTTTTAAATACCTTTTTCTTTTGCTAGATAAATACCTTTTTTATCTGTCCTTTTTTTTATAGATTCATTTGTCTTTTTTGAACCAATTATTTTAATTCATATACATATTAAATTAGAGTACTTATTTTTAAATGTAAAGTCTTTCCTGTCTTCACTGAGCCATATGACATCACATCTATATCGGGTAGTTTTTTAAGTTTTTAATTGTTATTAGTAAAAAAAATCTATATATTATTTATTTATTTTCATTATTTTTTAACAGCTTTTGAAATGGAAAATATCCACACTTAAATATTTAATGGATTTTAAGTGGTATGTGTATGTACTATTAATGTATATGTTCTCAAAACCGACAAACAATTTTTTTTTTTGATAAATAACTGTTGGCTTTTTTACCACACTAAGTTTCTTTTAGAAACTGGATTTTAAAGGAACAACGCTACAAAAAAAATTATACTATAAGTATAGAGAGTAACGATGACATTAATGATAAAGTATCTATTTAAAACAACAAGAGGCAATAAAAAAATCCGTAATAATGAGTAGCAAATAATATACATGAGGCATAAAAAAATAATAGCAATAACAATTTACACCAATAAATATTCATCAATTATTACAGTAGTAAAAAAAAAATTACTTTATAAGAATTAAAAGAAAGTCACCTGCAATTTTAAAGGAACAACGCTAAAAGTATAATTTTTTATTACCTCTTGTTGTTTTAAATAGATACTTTATCATTAATGTCATCGTTACTCCCGATACTTATAGTATAATTTTTTTTGTCGCGTTGTCCCTTTAAAATTGCATGTGACTTTCTTTTAATTCTTATAAGGTAAATTTTTTTTACTACTGTAATAATTGATGAATATTTATTGATGTAAATTGTTATTGCTATTATTTTTTTATGCCTCCTGTAATATTATTTGCTATTCATTATTACGAGATTTTTTTTATTGTCTCTTGTTGTTTTAAATAGATACTTTGTCATTAATGTCATCGTTACTCCTTATACTTATAGTATTTTTTTTGTAGCGTTGTTCCTTTAAAATAGTAGCATTGTTCATTTAAAATTGCAGGCATCCAATTTTTGGTTTGGGTGAGGTAAGGGGGCCTGCAGTGCCACGTCCCACTGCAGGGGGAGGCGCCACTGCGCTTGGCGCCTTTGAAGGCGCCATCTGTAGTGGCACCTACCATTTGTCAGAAAGTGGTAGGCGTCAGTCTGACTGGCGCCTTTGACCCGTCAGAGTGAAAATAAAATAAAATATGTCACGTGTCCAAAAGGACCCTCCATTGGTAAATAGTTTCAGAATAACCCTAAACTGGTAAATAGTTTTTAAAAGGAACCCAGTTTGGTCAAAAAAAACCATATTTACTTTTCATCCATCTAATCTCACCCATTCCTTTAAAAATAATAATAAATCAACGGTTTTCATTTAGTGTGTTTCTATCCTCTGAGTTTATACCGGAGGATATTAGACAAAGCCTCTCATTGCTGCCTCTTGAAAAGTGAAATTTTGACTTTTGGGTTTTACTTTTAATTGTTAATAATATTGTAATAATGTAATTGCTTCAACTACCTATATCTATATATGTATAGCTTGGTTGCTATGATAATCCATACATCAAACTCAACCATGGTATGGTTAATGGTAGGATTGAATCATCCTTTCCTCTTCTTTATTCTTGCTTTTCCTCGTTTGTATATTTAGCTTCTTCTATTTCATGACAGAATTGTGGAAAACACTTTTTTTTCTTCATGTTTATGGTGTATATAGTAAGTTGGTAAGCCGAATTGAGTATGATTTTTTCTTTTTTTTAATGTTCTGAAAACTGATGTTGGTCTACCAAAAAGAATGTTCTGGTGTTGGTTTAATATATTAACTTTCGCATATGGATTACAAGATTCCGGGTAATACAAAAAGAAAAAGAGTTTAGTTTTTTTTAGAGAGTGAAAAAAAGTGTTTTGTTTTAATATATGGGTAAATTTTTTTTTGCATTATTAACCATCACAACTCATTTTATATATGATTTTAAGATAATTATCATAAAAGTTAAATATTTTTTTAATAATTTGATAATTTATTATAATTAGTTAACAGTATAAATCTCTTACTTTTTGGTAAATCAGTATAATTTTTTTTTTACAATATCAGTACATACTAATTATGGTATAAAAAAACTCTATTATAAAAAAATGTGTAAAATATAGATGTCCATTTAGTTTATATAACTCCCATGTGCTAAATGTCATGTTAATGACTCATTAGTTTAGTCCAAGAGTTATAAGTTACAAAAGTTTGGTCCTATAAATAGGACTCATGAATATTGTAAAATTTGTATCTTGAAGAGTATGATATAAAGACTCTTTCATTCTCTCATCTCTTCTCCATGTGTGTGTGTGTGAGAGAGAGGGAGAGAGAGACATTTTACCACTCTTAATATATAATGAATATATTCAATCATCATGTCTAACATATTCAATATTCTCTTTGTCAACACATTAATTTTATTGAGTAAAAAAAAAAACACATTAATTTTATTCTTTTTTTTTTCAAAATCTTAAATCACCATTACAATGGTCATCTCTACCATATCAATGATCAAAATCACGATCTTTGTTGTACTCAAAATTATAGACCGAAACATTCACTTCTAGTAATGTAGTTCAATCCATTAGGTGATCTTTCTCATTTTCATCAATAATTGTTCTCATGCCAATCACAATAATGTCCAAACTTAGTTCAAAATATTCTTGTAAATATTTTCTCATCTTGTGCTACTCCAGGAGCATATTTGAGCGACACAAAAATAGATGAATTTTCTCTCACTTTCCTTTGTTTCAAGAGATCAAATATGGCTTTTACATTTTAATCATGTTCTAAAGGTCTAGACAAATCATCATACAAGTGATGACCAAAAAATCATAATTTTGTGCAATCCTACAGGGATGCTTGAATATTAAATTCTTCCCGAATTTATCAAAAGTAAAAAGACAAAATATAAGAGTCGATTTTAGTCAAACAAAATTTAAAATAAAATTCTATGAATGAAATATCAAAATATAAAAGATTAACATAAAAAAAATAAAGATATGAGCAAGAACATGATAATGAATTAGATTAACCCACAGTGAATTAGATTCACTCAAAGTTATTGAGGAGACGAAGAATTATTCTTGCAATATAACCTCCAAGCAGATAAGCCATCACTCATATGTTAGACTATCGTGCTGATAACGTGTTATGAAATGAATCAAAACAAGAGCCACCATTATAAACTTTGAAGAATAAACAAATGAGGGAGAAAGAGAGAAGAGATGAGAGAATGAGAGAGTCTTTGTGTTCTTATTTTATTTGTCCTAATATCTTCTTATCTTCACTTTTCATGTTACACAATGTTGTAACATGTATGAAATGATATGAATCATATCAGTTATATGTCAAAATTTTGCTAATATTTACAAGTGACTTTGAATGAAGGTAAAAATAAATTTTTGTTTCCTAAATCCTAATGATGGTAAGCTATGGGTTAATATTCAAATTTTCCTTATCAATTTATTCATTTGATCATGTTCTTACAAATAATATGCATTTGGGTATATCTATTTTGTTAAATATTTTGGAGAAAAAATTTATTTGATTGATGATTTGATTAATTGAATTATTTTCTTGAAATGATTCATTTCATTGTGTTTCTATGTATTTTAGACGCACATGCACACTTTTTCTCCTATTTTGTTAATTAATTATAAGTATTTAAATAAAATATATATGAAATGGTTTCTATAGTTTTATTCATTGAAGAAAATTGTAGTGTGATCCCAAATCTTTATATATAAATGGTAAACTTTGGTAGATGGTAATACTAATGGTACCTTTGGTAAGAATTTATTGGTTATAATTTTTAGTATACTTTACCCTCTTGTAACTGTTGCACTTATTTTGTAACCATTATACATGATTGTGTATTATATTGAAAGGTGTAACCACTCTCCTTATTGATGTTTGAAGTCCTCCATAAGGACATGAGCTCCGTTATAGAAATCGGAGAAAACTCCTCTTTGGCCAGGGTTAAAATGATCCTTGTTAGGGAACCTAGAATATCTACTATATTGTTTTCTTTGGATAACAATTGTATAAATTATGTTTATGCATTATCAACTCAAATAGATTTGAGTGCGATTAAAAGACGTGTTGATTATAAACTAGAAATTTGCAATGCATATGTAAACTAAAGTTCACTATACAATTGTAAACCAGATGTTTATGGATCATAATGAGTTGTTGTTTGGTATGATCGGATAGGCCATCTTGGGTCTATAATGATGTGAAAAATATTTGAAAAATCATGTGGACACCCATTGAAGGGCCATGAGAACATCCTTCAATCCAATAAGTGCTACATGTTCCCAAGGGAAGTTGATAATTTGGCAATCACCAACAGAAATTGAGAATGAATCTCTAACAATTTTTAGACCATATATAAGATGACATTGTCAAACCAATACACCCACTGTGTGAACCATTTAGATATTGAGTTTAATTAATGCATCAACTAGATGGTCACATTTGTCAATTCGTAACTAGAAGTTTGAGAGATTGTTTGCTCAACTAATTCGACCAAGAGTTTATTTTCCCGATTATCCAATTAAGAAAATATGCCTTGATAATGTTGGTGAATTTATATCTCTAGTCTTTTAATGAGTATTGTATGCATATTGAGGTTGATATTGAACATCTTGTAGCACATGTTCATACAATGGACTTGCATTGATTTAAGACAATTACTTATGAGATCAAAACTTCCAGTTTATACTTGGGTACATACAATCTTGCATGTTAGACATTGATTTGCTGTCAGGACCCGACTTAGGCATCCCTGACCGGCCAGAATAGAACTTCATTGTCCCATTCCCAAGGCCTTTCAAGCACGTATAAGTCACATCATAACAAGATATATTGAATATCGTAAGTAATTATCAGAGTAAAATATTATACCAAAAGTAAGCCAATGGTGGCCCCAAGTCAACATCAATTGTTTTAAAAAAAACCAAAGCCCAAATGGGCTTACAGCTAGAATGAAGTTTAAAACTCCAAACAACAGAAGATTCTCATATGACAATAAACCAAGCCACGAGAAAAACTGAAACCGCAACAGCTGCCCGCACTACACAAGTGCATGGGCTCCCTGAGATGGCTCCACTCGTGGAATACCTGAAGCTAAAACCAAAAAGGGCGGGGGTGAGTCCCAGAACTCAGTGAGGGATAAACAAAACATAATAGCAAACTAGTACAATATATATAAGCATCTCCATAAATATCTCATTGAGTTCTTCACATTGTATATAAGCTTACATAGCAAATCTCCACTTGCTATGAAGTCAATTTGCCATTGGGAAAGATGCTTGTGTATCCCCTTGGAGTTGTTCACTAGAGTCTCCCACTCCGACGGTCACATTTATATCCCGGTCGAGTCCGCTAACCGGCAAGTGACCTCGGTCACTACACAACCACCCTCCGAACTCCGGGGTTTTTCACTAGAGGCCCCACGCTCCGACGGTCACATTTATATACCGGTCGAATCCGTTGACTGGTCGAATACACCAAGTCTTGTCCAATGTCTAAGCATCATACCAAAGCACCAAGTACAATAAATCATACCTTATCATAACGTACGCTCACTGTACTTCATAATAAATCTTGAATAACCATCTCAGCAGTATTCAATGAAGTCCATAACATTCACAATCACAATTACATATAGGCAACATTGTAGTTGTTTCATTCACATACTATCATCACTTGATAAGTTCATTTCAAAAGTTACACCATGAACATACACATAGTCACATTTAGCATATCACCACTAATTTCTTTATTCACGTACCACATAATTTAACATATTCACAACTATTCTATTCCATATCATAGCCATGGTGACAACAACACAATCATTTCATTCACACATCATAGCATAGTCATAAATCCACCAATACATGACTGATGATAATGTTTCCAGCAAGCCTAGGCTAACTTTAAATGAAAACTAGGAATATTATTGAGGTCCATAAATTCTGAAATTTTAACCACAACAATACTTACATGTCTACTTTCAAATGACACTAGTTTCACATAAAAAGATACTCTACAACTCCATATATAAATTTTGAAGTAAAATCTGTTTGAGTACATCCAAGACATACAATACTCTGTTTTAAAAATTAAACTGCGACCTCCTCAGATCTCCTAAAATCACGAAACTTAACCACAACATACTCCTACACTTCAATTTTCAAATGCAACAAGTTTCATCTCAATCCGAATTTTAATAACCAAGATATAATTTTCTGAGCGCAGGCTGTCAGGGTACCTTCGGGACAGCCTTAACCCTGTTTTAAAAATGTAACTGAGAATAGCCCAGGTTTCGAAAAATCAAGAAATTTATACACTATGTATATATAGATGTTAGCTTTCCAACGAGACCAATTTCATATTAATATGATTTTTAAACTCTAGTTATAATTTTTTTTCCACATGTCTGTCAGAATTTCAGACAAAAACCGAGATCCCCTAAGAAAACACCAAACGTCAAGCTCCAACAATGGAGTTTCCTCACCCACAATTTTTAGGGTTCAAGCAAACAGATATGATAACTCACCATTAACATATTAGTCAAAAAATAATCAAGCTAAACATTTACAAACGATTTTCATGAAAGGGATTCACCCAAAACAACTCACAAACATCCCTATTTCAACCATCATCAACCCATTTCATATCCCTCAAAAATATCCACGAAAACTAACCCAAAAAAAATCACAATCCCTCACCTGGTTTGATGCGTTTGGATAATAAACATACGTTAGAGACGAATTCTCCACACCCAAACAGCAGGAATCACGTTAAGAAGGTGCTCCTTCACCATTGGATCGTCGTGCCTATCCTTCTTTTCTCAAGAGTGACAACAAACACAAATAGGGTTCTTGACGGCTATCAAAACCCTCACACTAAGCTTATATACTCACTAAAAAGACAAGTCCCTAACATGTGCTCTTACTTGACGCTGGAGGGCAAAAGGATAAAATCCTTAAATTATTCAAAATGCATAAGTTATTTATTATTTATAAACTCCTAATATTCTTAATTTAAATTATTTACAACATGACAAATAAATTTAGTGTTTTCCCATAATTATAATATTTTTACCTTACTTATAATTAAATAAGCCACTTTCATAATTAAATAAGCCATTTTTTGCGGGTATTACATTTGCATCAGCCAACAAATTATCACAAGTCTTCCCCTTTACAATTGGTTTCTTGCACTACAAAAAAAGGGTGTTTAGCGATCGAAGAAATCGGTCGCTATTCGCTAAAATTCGATCGCTAAATTGGTTAGCGACCGAATAGTGACAGTTGTTAAAACCCTAGTCGCTAAATGATTTAGCTACCGAATTTGAAATCGGTCGCTGAATCATAAAAATCGTCACTAAATTGGTTTCCAACAACTATGTGACCAATTTTAGCGACCAAAAATTCGGTCGCTGAATTTTAGTGATCGAAAATTCGGTCGCTAATTCAGTCACTAATTCAAAAAAAAATCAGTCACTGAATTGGTCCCCAAAACTTGTTCTAGAGACCAATTAGCGCATGATTTCTTTAAAAAAAACATATAACAAACCAAATGCTTTGAAATAAATGAAAAATAACTTCTTTTAAGCTCTCACGGTATTGTTATTTATAAACAAGAACTTCCATAAAAATCAATTAAATATCAACAAGGAAGAAAATGTCAGAAATAATTATGAGTGTATAAATACATTCAATACGAAAGCATACACTTGTCTTATTTCACCCTTATCTCTTGATAACGGTTTTTGCACCAACAACGAAGATTCCAAGTTTGTTTAACTCTCCTGTATAAACACATAGATGGTCATTCAAAATATTAAACTTGTTAGTGCAACCACTGTGAGTCCTTGATAATACAAATTTATCAAATAACTTAATTATATAATTAGTCCAGTCAATTTTCAAGATGCACAGGATATTCTAATAAAGAGATAGATAAAATACATATTTAAACTAAGAATGCATAGGATATTCATGCGAGCAACATACCTTGAGTCATTATCACCAAGGCCATGTAGCCAACAGTATAGAGCATACAAAGAGGCAAATTTGGCTTAATAAAAACTAATACCCATAATGAAGGCTTTCATTAAAGCATTTGAGAGTGCAACTCACTGTTTAAATATTTCATAACAAACTATATGGATTTCTAGTTAAGTAGTTCTATTAATAAAATCACAAATAGGTAACAAAGTGGCACCTAAAGGATTCCAAGTGGTTTTGCCAAGGAATGGGACTGCTGACCTTAAACATGGGGGCATGCTAAGAGACAAAAAGGTTTAGTTACTGGTTACAGCTATGAGAATGACCATGCTAAGTTCCAAATGTTAAGGCTTCAGGTGTTAAACTTTGATCTTCCTTTTCTAGTTTATAATGGTTGCTGATGTTTAAAGGTGTCCTCATTTGCTGCTACTAAGAGAATAAACCAAATTAAGCTCCAAATTAAGATGGGATGATGAGAAATGTGCACCTTAGATGGTGAAGAATCAGAAAATCAACCTCCTCTTCTAGTATTTGAAGATGCCAAAGTACCTTAATAGGCAAACCACGTCCTATAACACAACAGTGGAGTCAGATTATGACAACAAATAAAAAGAGAGAAAACAAACACATGTTCAACAGGATTTCACAATAATAACAAATGTATACCATCCATTCTTAAAGGCATATGGTCATCAAGAAAATAAACAGAGCTAAACTAAAAGCATATGGTCATAAAGAAAGTATGGCCTTGAAAAAAAAAATGTATGAAAATCATAACACCCAACCACTCCCAAGTTTAAACTCATTCAACTGTGACATATATAACTCCTAATTCATTGGTTACTCATAAGTCTAACTAGAAAACCCATTCAACCGCCTAATAACTCCTGTGCAGTGGTATGCAAGAATTGCATCATTCAAGCACGACCAAAGTAGGTCCTTTTCCAACTTCAATCATTTAATTAGAAGAAACTAAGATTTATCCTATTCTTACTCACAACAATATATGTGAGCTTGTGCTGTTGTGCATCATATTATATGAAGACCATCTAGTGTACTGATCACAAAAATTTGTATTTGTACACATGCAGTTCAAACTTCAAACAACAATATACGCCATCTAAAACAGTATGCAAAATACTTTTGAGCTGTTCCTCTTGAAGAAATTAGGTTGAATCCCAAATGTGGTGTAGAAGATAGAGATGCTCCATTATCCACAATTAGGTCACCTAAATAATGCTTGTAATCATCATTATCTTTCTAAGACATAATTACTGAATGCTAAGAACTAACTACTCTCATGATCTCATCTTTCAATCAATCAAATGATAATTACAATTTCCTCACAGTGACCTCAAATCTTAAAAAATAAAAACACCAATCAATTGGAAGAGTGGGGAAATACAATTTAAGTAAAATCATAAGCAATAGAAAATGAAAAATCAAATATATGATTCTCTACAAAGGTTAATTTAGTGAACGAATTAGTGGTAATTATTTTATGACTCGAGTCAACCAAACAACATAGGTTCATTCAAAAAACACCCAATGAAAAAAAAAATTGGTGAAAGCGTACAAGTAGAAAACAATCTTGAATTCCAATCGCATTCCTCTTGCTCCACATGGGCTTTCCCCCAAAAATTACAAAGCTGATCATGTCCTGCATTACCACGGTTTCATACCAAGTTCTCATTAATGGACAGCCTAGTACAAGTTTCTTTTCCCAGAAAGGGGCATTAGACAAGGTGATCCACTCTCACCTTACATCTTCATCCTTTGTGCAAATGCTTTCTCGGGACTTCTACTTAAAGAAGAGGCTAAAGGTTCTATCCATGGCATTCAAGTGGCAAGAAAAGCCCCTCAGATTACTCACCTTCTCTTCGCAGATGACAACCTCCTTTTTGCTAGAGCCAACCAAAGAGAAGCTGATTCCATCACCCAAGTTCTCAAGGTTTATCAGTTGGCTTCGGGCCAATTGGTGAATTTAGACAAATCAGAAGTGTCATTTAGTCGAAATGTGCCTCCAATTGAGCAAAACATGATCTGTAACAAGATGGAAACAAAGACTATGACTACTCTCTCACGATATCTTGGGCTCCCAATGGTGTTTGGAAGATCCAAGAAAGATGTCTTTGCTTTTATCCGAGAAAGGGTTTGGAAAAAGTTAAAAGGGTGGAAGGAGATGTGTCTATCTAGAGCGGGGAAGGAAATCCTTATTAAGTCCGTAGCTCAGGCCATCCCAAATTACATAATGAGCTGCTATAAAATTCCTGAAGGTTGTTGTCAAGACATTGAATCTTTGATAACAAAGTTCTGGTGGGGCATAACTGAATCAAGCAGGAAGATGCACTGGCTAAGTTGGGAAAGAATGGGAAGAGCAAAGGAAAAAGGAGGCATGGGCTTCAGGGGTTTTTCTGAATTCAACAAAGTCTTATTAGGGAAGCAATGCTGGAGACTTATGAATGATGAAGGCTCTCTGATGGCAAAGGTTTTCAAGGGTAGGTACTTCCCTAGAAATAGTTTTTTGGAGGCAAAAATTGGTTTCCAACCAAGTTATGATTGGAGAAGCATGCTGCAGGTAAAAGATGTCATAAATTTGGGTGCTAGGTGGATGATTGGGGATGGGAAATCAGCAAGAACACGGAAGGATAACTGGATGCCTGAGCAATCAGGTTTCAAGGTATGGAGTCCAGTCACTAACGTTCATCCAGAAGCAACAATGAGTGAGTTAATTGATGAAGAGACCAAGAGATGGAAGAGGGACCTGATCTATAATGTCTTCAATCCATATGAAGCCAAACAAATTCTCAATATTCCCGTCTCATTGAGACTACCTTGTGACTGTCTAACATGGCATTGGGAAAAAGATGGGAATTTTTTAGTAACATCAGCCTACCACCTTCTCTGTGATGCAAAAGACAGGAATTTAGCTGAGTCCTCTGAGCTGCGTGATCAAGGGCTGTGGAAAAATATCTGGAAGCCCCTGTCCCTAACACTGTGGAAAATTTCCTGTGGAGACTTGCAAGGAACATCCTTCCAACTAGAAGCAATTTGAGAAGGAAAGGAATGCAACTGGACACCATTTACCCAATTTGCTTGGAGCATGAAGAGACTCAAGAACACCTGTTTATGCACTGTCAGCTGTCCCAAGTTCTCTGGTTTACCACTCATCTCAGGCTGTATGTTCCAAATATGGTAAGCCTCAACAAATGGCTAATGCAGTGGCTAACTAATTCTGATTCCTTAGCAGTTCAACTTTTCAGTATTACTCTTTGGAAAATTTGGAAGTTTAGGAACCAAGCAGTCTTTAAAAGCACAAAGTTTGATCCTGTTTTCATTGCTGGAACTATTTGAGTTCATTTTCGAGTATAACGCAGTAAACAAGATTGCTCATAAAGATAAAAGGAGGAAATAACACTTGAAGTGGGAAGCTCCCATGACTGGTACCATGAAATTAAATCTAGATGCTGGTTGTTTTAGGGATGGTTCAACAGGTTGGGGCATGCTAGTTAGGGACCATATGGGGCAGGTACATTTTGCTGCTACTAAAAAAGAAAAAATCCAGGTGAGTCCTCTAGTTGCTGAAGTATTGGGGCTGAGATGGTGTCTTCAGTGGGCGTAGGATGAGAACTTTGAAAGCCTGGTCATTGAGACTGATGCAGAAATGGTTTCCAAATGCCTGAAGGGTCAATCCAAAATTACTTGCATTGAAAACCTGATCCAAGACTGTAAAGATATTCTTTCCCTGATGCAAAACACCTCTGTTATCAGCATAAATAGGGAGAGAAATGTGGCTGCACATGCCTTGGTAGGAGTAGCAAAAAATGTAGGCTCCAGACTTTGGGTGGGAAATGTCCCAGACCAAGTTTTTCATATCATGTGTAATGACTCTTTGTTAGCTTAATTGAAAGTTTATTTCCCGTCCAAAAAAAAAAAAAAGAATTCCAATCGCTTTGATGCTCAGACACGAAATATGATATATAGGAATAAACGAAAATCAATTGAAACGGACCTGATCATGAAAGGTAAAGCACAAACACAAACAAAGTAAAGGTAAAGCTCAGAGAAAAATTAAACCAATCCCATTTCCACCATATGAATGGACATATGTATCCATCACATTGTCAAACTCAACAAATTTGAAACATGAAAATGAACAATCCCTCATAAAATAAGCATTCAAATAAGAAACAACCTAAGGTTTCAAAATACCAAGAGGGTTAGACCCCTCACCTCATTTTTCTCAAACCCTAAGTCTTAGAGCAAGAATCTCCTTATTAGCTCTCCTTCCTCATGTTTCCATCACAAAACCCTTGCTCCAAAGTTCCCTCTTCTCTCCCTTTCACCCTCACTTTTTTTCTTATTTTTTTGTTTACGTTAAGGCAAAAATGGAGGAAAGGGAAAGAGACCCGAGGAGACGTATCTCGACCTGCAATGGCATTGAGGATCTGAAACGTGATCGGAACAATGGGACCGGAGAACCCAGAGAAGAAATTACTGTGAAGGAGAGAGGGGAACGATGGTGGCGAAAGCAGAACACGGGCGATGGAGGTGAGATGGAGAAGAGAGAAAAAATGATTTAGGGATTTGAAGAAGAAAAAAGATAAGGATGAAGAGGCTCGAGAATAGGGATTTGCGTTGTGCAGAGGTGAGGTAGTATGACGGGAATCGTTTGGAGAGACCGAGAGATAGATAAGGGGGAGAGTGGGGGCTGAGAAGCGATAACAGAGAGGAGAAAAGCAGGAAGAAGGGAATCATGTGTTTATTTTTAGGGTTTAAAAACTTAGCGAACGAACTATATTGTCCATTTATAAAATTTTATTATTTAGCGATTGCATTAGCGACCAATTTGGTTGCGACTATAAAAATCGACCGCTAAATAATTTATTTATTTACATTTAAAATTTTATAGTTTAATGACATATTTAGCGACCGATTTGTTTGCGACTGATAAAATCAATCTCTAAATCGGTTGCTAAATGCATTTTGATAATCATTTTCAAAAAAGAACTTAATGGTCGCTATTTCGGTCTCTATTTGCGACCGATCATTTTCGGTCACTATTTGACCTTTTCTAGTAGTGTTGTAAGAAACCTAATATTTACCTTGGATATGCTATGCTATATATGTTCCAATTGCTCCACCACAACACACTAAGATAAGTCCTTAAAGAAGGTTGGGAATATTTGATTGATATGAGTCTCCATCTATACTAAAATTACTAAAATATTTGGACAATCAAAATGACAATTATTTACGGCTTAGTTTATGGATTGTCATTTTGATGAATCAATTTTCCCAATATTAGGGGGAGGGAATAAGCAGTTGGAAAAGGATATTAGTTGGAATGAATTATCATTTTTAATCTTGATCCTCATACTATAACACCTTAACTTTCACTGCTTTATAGAACAGGAATATATGTGAATATGTTTATACGTTTATTTGAGCGTTAGAAAATTATTTTTAATGAACCGAGTTCATCATCTAACTCTACTTGATTGTAGAAAGCTACGATTAAAATTTAGGTTGAAAAGTCAGGCGAAACTTGGCCTGCGAATTTCACTGGCAGTATATTTATACTGATCGGGAGATCTAATTTTAATTTGTGAACGAAAAACTTAAGGTTTTCATTTAATTTCCTATGATTGTGTATTTTTAGAATTAGAATTATTTCATTAAAAGTGAAATAATATATGTTTTACGGGCGTTATATTCAAACGGGAAAACAACAGCGCTGATTACGGGAGTTTCGGGACTCGATAAATGGATAAACCTAGGGATGTCAATTTTACCCGTGCCCGCAGATATCCGCGGATAAAACCCGCAACGGGCACGGGGCGGGTAGTTAAACGGGTACCCGCGGGTAAAATAAACGGGTAATTTCAATACCCGTTTATTCACGGGGCGGGGACGGATATTATAGTATCCGTGCCCGCGGGTACCCGCACCCGTTACTTAAATTACTATAAAACACTTATATATATATAGCTACTAATTGCAAAACCCTAATTTCTCACCCTTCCTTATCAGAACATCTTTATGTCCCTATCTGCGAGACTGCGATCGACTAAGAGCTCTTGGGTTTTTTCTTCTTCAACCACACATTGTCCCTGTCCCAACCTTTCTTCCTCTGTTTTCCTCTGGTGAGTACCTTCTGGTCACTCTCGCCAGAAAACCTGGTAACCCTTTTTCTCTCGTTAACTCCGGTGAGTTTGTCGTCCGGCAACTCTTCTAGCGAAGCCAAAAACTCTAAACCCATAAGTGTTATCTTTTCCTGCATTTGTTGCTTTCTAAATCGAGTCTTCTTCAACACTCTCTTGTATAACCCATTACAGTTTCAAATCTAGCCGTTACAACATTAAAAAAAATGCACTTTTTTTGTTTGGTTCGAGAAAAAGCTTACGTTGAAGTTGGGTTTCAACCGTTTCGTTTTGACTGTGTAAATTCAGAGTCTTTAACACTATTGTGTTGTTTCTCTGAGCTCAATTTCAGATGGGTATGTAGTAGTTTTTAGAAAATCACTTGCATTTTCAAACATGAGAGCTTTTTCTTTTATTCTCTGCTTCTTTCTGCTTATTCTTCTGGTGGTTGCAACTGCGGTGAGTCCCTCTCTCAACGACTACGTTTTGGGACTGATTGTGTCCAAAGCTGACATTTCTAAACCTTGGATCTAAACATGTTTGCTTAAGTTATGTACGTGAATTTTTTTTAATTGAAAAACTGATTTTATGTTTTGTTTATAACTATCCATGGATAACCGTGGATACCCGCAAAAACCCGCAAAATCCGTTAAGAACCCGCTAAGCGGGTATCCGTCTTGGTGCGGGCACGAATGGATTTTTTATCCAACGGGCGGGTAGCGGGTAGCCTGTATCCGTGCCGCCCCGCCCCATTGACATCGCTAGATAAACCCTATGTTCTCTTATGAATAAGTCAACCATGTGAGAGGATTAATGTGGCACAAGGTTATGTTGGCAATTTTTAATAATTTCATTTTGATCCTTAAACTTTCTCTTAATTTCATTTTGGTTACTAAACTAGCTTCCATGATACTCTAAGTGAAGTGGATCAATTTTCATGCTTCCAAACCATAATGGGCTGCAGTTTTTGAGGCCCAACACCATGGTCAAGATGTTGTTCTCCATGAAGCCATTTCTACTCTTAAACTTTTATATGTTATTCTTTATGTCTTAAGCATTTTATTGCTTGGAAATCAAGTAAGTGGACTTGGACTTCTTCAAGCCCATTTGGCAAGGCCCAAGTCCAAGGCCCATGACGATTGCTTCATCAACTTGGATGAGCCAACTTCTCTCCAAGTCATTCTTATTTACTATCATCTTCTCCAAACTTCTCCATTCTTCCATTTTCTCTCAAACTCCATAAGCATGAGTTTGTGAAGCAACTTGGAGATTCTTGCACTTTTCTTCAATTCCAAGAGGTAATCCATGATCCTCATCATCATTTAGCTATATGTTCTTCAATAAGTTTTTCATTTCAAAGCCTTAATCATCTTTTTCAATTCCTAGATCTAGAAACTTTGAAACTGTCTAGCATATCATAAAAAATCCTAAAAATATGAAATCAATTTCTATGTTTTTGTTATTATCCTTATATTCATAACCCAAGAGTATGACTTAAACCAAAATTTCCTCCCTATTGAACCTTGTATGGCCGAAACCCTATGATGTGGGTGGAGGAAGATTTTGTTCATTTCTTTTGAAAATGATCTTGAACTTCATTCTTCTAGTATGTATTTATGTTGAATCCAAGTTCTTGTACCAAACCAAAATCTCTTGTAACACTTTTGGTTCATGGCGAAAAATGAAGTCTTGAAGGATTGGAATGATTTGTTTCAATCTTTGTTGTTAATCACTAATCCCATGTCTTAAGTACTTAAGGATCACTAATCCAAAGACTTAAGAAATTTAGAATTTTTTTGCCACAAAAACTCATCATGGCGAACCCATATATTAAGGGAAATAGGTGATTTTATTTGATTGTTTGTAATTGGTCGATTGTGGTTGTTGAAGGTTAAGTGTGTCAGTTATACGTGAGTCGTGACACCAGAATTTGACGTACGTTTGAGAAAGGAAATCGAGAGATAAGTTCTTCAAGAGGTAAGGGGAGAATACCTGAGGAGTTTTTTCTATAATCATGTGTTTTCTAGTTGATGTCTCAGTATTATTTATCCGTGGTGTTTGTTTCGATTGTGTTATTTTTATCTCTGTGATGGTTTATCTCCATTTAAATTGTTTATCTGCGGTTATATATTATGATGTTGTGATGCATGATCTGCCTGGGAATATTGATATGATGTTGTTGATTGTTGTTTGAGAAGCCTGACAGTGGTCAATGCTCAATTAATTAAACGAGATAAAAGCTTTAAGAAGCTTCACGAGTAATATTCAGTATTTAATTGAGAAATATTGGAATATATTATGATTTAAATAATTATTTGAGAAAATAAGAAATTTTCGAAAATATTATTATTTTAATGATTTATCGGTGTAAGAGTGAACTATGAGTCACAGTGAGGACGTAACCGTGAAATTATTTTTGTACTGCTAATTTTTATGTAAGAAATTTTGTAATATTATAATAAGTTATTTAATGAAATTAATCTTCGAAAATAACTTAATTATAATTTTAGAAAATTATTTAAATTGAAAAGGTTAAGAATTGGCTCAAATGGCTTTAAAAAGGCTCAAAGACGACAAGTATTTCTAAAGCGACAATACGTATTTTAAACAAGTTTAAGCCTTAAGTGACTGTCTTTTCTAAAAATTAATTTTTAGTAACCGATGATTTTATAAAGGAATTTTCAGTTAGAAATGATTTTCTATAAACGATTTTTTACTCAACGATGTTATTCCGTCAACTTAGATAAGTTGCGGAGATTTTGTTTTCAATTTGTATTTCACAAACAAAAGACGGTGTTCAAGTTGAAAAATAAACCTAGTATCCGAGATGTCGTGATACCAGTGTTCTACAATAAAAACACGAAGATCTTTGATCCGTGTGATGATGAGAATTTTAAGACATTGAAAATGATGAGATGATGAGAATTTTAAGACGTTGAAGACGATGAATAGACGTAAGCCACTTTGAGCTTCGACAAGAATATAATGAACGAAAAAAATGAGCGAGAACAAAATGTTTTACATTTGTATTTACGGCAGACGTGCCGAGCGTTGTTTAACGTGAGACCTTAATGGAAAAGGTATCATGTGACGATGTATCATTGTGCTTGAATGGACAATGGGGCGATGTATATGTATCATTGTGCTAAAATGGACAATGAGACGATGTATTATTGCTGTGCTTAGCTAGCTAATGAGACGATGTATCGAGTTTGATCAACTCATTTTGAAGACGTTGGGATCTTCGAAGATTAGGTGTGAATATTAGACAATGAACGTTGAAGTGTCATGCATATTTTTAAAATAACGATGATCGGGTATGAGACCCGGTGATAAACTACTTGTTTAGTTATGAGAATCTTATGTTGTTATGGTTATATATGTCTATGTGCTAATTTTGTATGTCGTGCATGTGATTATCATTATAAACTCATATATTGGCATCTCACCCTTATAATATATCAGGTTTTCGGGTTTGGCTTTTGTGTCTTGATACATGAAAGTAGATGGTGCAGAAAAATGAAGTTGACACAGGCAAACACAAGAAGGGGGGTTGAATTGTGTTTGTTAATAATTTTCGAAAACAACCTTTAAAACAATTTTTGCACACAAGGAGATTAGAAACAGAAGCAAGCACAAAGAAAAAGATCCTTTTTAAAAGGCTTTAACAAAAGCAATATCAAAACCCCTCAGTTAGTAAGAAACAACTAAAGCTGTAAGAGTTAAGAGATAGAAGAATCACATAAGATGTTTTATCCTGGTTCACTCTCTTCCAACCAAGAGCTGCATCCAGTCCCTTCTACTTGAAGATTTTTTCCACTATTTTCCAAATAGATTACAACCAAGTATTTAACACCTCTCTGGGCTACAAGTATTTCTTTCTTACCAAGCCTCTTCAGGCTCTAACTCTAACAAAGAGATTTAATGTTTATCCTCTTAACTCACTATGTGTGAGGATATGACAGTTTAAGATCAGATGAATTTTTTCACAATATTCAAACTAAGAAATACAGACTCTTGCTTTTGAAAGAATATTAGAATGAGTGATTGTCGATTGGCAGAAGTTGAGCTAGCAAGGTTGTGTAGGCAAGAGTTATTCTTCGGTATCTCAGGTCTTCTATTTATAGTGACCTTATTCTTCACTTGTATTTCTTCAATGGTTATTTTGAATAATCCCGTTTAGAGATAGAATTTAATGCATGATATCCATTGTGACTGATAGCTTGATTGTGGCAATGTTGAATAGTACTCTTGGTTATCGAGGTAGCATGAAATTGGAGGCTTACTCCTCTGAGTATTGCAGCTTAAGAACTTGTTGTTCCTCCTTTGTGTACAATCCATCTTTTTCAGCCATAAAGTTGTCATCGTACAGATCGTTTGTAGTAACTCATTGTACGATTCTACTTTTTGTATTTCTTGATGGTACTATGTTTCTTTTACAACAAGGTAAAACATTAAAGCAGATAAAACAAATGTGAAGAACAAATATTCTATTGAAATAAATATCAATCATTTGAAATAAATTCAAGAGATTCGGATAACATTTATTTATTCTAAGATGGAGCTCGTCTACTTTAAAAAACTCCGTCTACTTAGTTATATGTGAGACTAAGTCTGTTTCAACAAATTATTTTGCTCGTCCGATGACGTGGCATATCCTCTTGTCTATCAAGTCTTTGGACTTGCTTTTCCTTAATGAGTTATAAAGATCTTCGTCTAGTGACGTCGCAGATAGAGCTCGTCTACCTTATTACTTAATTTTTCAGTTCATTCAATTTTACCAATTACTTTCGATGCCTTACGTGGCAATCTAGACACGTTTACTATCAAGTCTTTGGACTTGCTGTATCTAAGTAATTTTGATTTCCATCTAGTAAAAATTTAGAGCCTCGTCTACTTAAGAAAACCAGTCTACTCAAATAAATAACTTTTACCAAAACATTGAGCAGCCCGTCTACAAGGGTGGACGCATATTTTTCAATGAAGACTTATCCCAAGTTTCTTTTACTTATATATAGATATTCCTACATAACTGAAAGCACATTGTTAGATCTCAACTAACACTTTGCCAAGCAAATTTAGTCCTTTTCTTAGCATCAAAACTTAGAGACTGTTTAATCCAAAATCACTTTGGTTCCAACAAAAAGTTCTTAGCCTCACTCGGGAACATGGGTTCCGATACTTGAAGAGATGTTTGAGTGTGGGAATGACCACGGGGTCTTTCCAGTAGATGTCTTGTAAGGCGACCAGCTTAGGATTTTCTTTGAGTTGTGTATTTTTGGGAAAGTTGTTATAAATGGTTTGAAACACCTTGTAAGGTGTATGAAAAAATAATTTCAGAAAAACTTATATGTTGTGATGTTTTGGTTTACGAATAAATTCAATTTGTATGTAAGTATAATGTGAATATACTATTGTGATGTATATATCTTTTTCTGAAGTATTTCGCGGAAAGAAAAATTTTACCCCATTTTGGACTTATTAAAAATTATATAGGTTATTTTTCGAAAGCCATTAAATAATTTTTTAAATTTATTTCCGCACGTGTTACGAAGTAATGCCCAAGGAGGATGTTACATTAGTGGTATTAGAGCCGGTCGAGTCTTTCGGGAACCTTGGGGAATAGGTCTGCTATGTTTTTGTTGTGTGATCTCTGGTTGGACCATGTTTGGATTGCTTCCTTGTCGAAACAATGTGTGTTTTGATTTGGTCAAGACTTTGTGAACCCATAGATAGTAGATAGTACGTTGATTGAAGTACTTCTTAGAAGTAATGTGTATTAATACATAAGTACACGTTTCATTTTCTAGTTGCGGCCTAACTGATTTTGTTTTATAGGTCAGTTATGGAACCAGCACTAGAAGGTGGACGTGGACGAGGACGTAGAGGGGGTCGAAAGGGTCGTCGAGGTGGTCCGGTTGGTGGCCATGGTAACATGAATGAGGATTATGAAGAAGGTGTGGATTATGCGGCTCAGGTAATGGAAAATGTGGCAGCTGCGATTGCAAATCAAACTGCATCTATGAATGCCCAGAACCTGCAAGCTGCGGAAGTCAAAGCTCTGATTACGTTTCAAAGCCAAAATCCTTCATAGTTTGGTAGGGATGCTGACCATGAGAAAGTTGATTTATGGATTCAAGAGCTGGAGAAAATCTTTGAACTGGTGGTAACACCGACAGAAGTTAGGTTTACCTATGTTGTTTTCCTAATGATAGGAGATGCGGAGTACTGGTGGAAAAGTGCCAGACTACTGTTAGAAGCTGATCATCAGGAAATTACCTGGAATGTTTTTCGGACTACATTCATGGACAAATATTTTCCGGAGAGCATTAGGATCGAGAAAGAAATGGAATTTCTGGGATTACAACAACGAGAATTATCTGTGGGGGAGTATGTGACGAAGTTTGAATCGCTTTTCAAATACTTCCGTTTCTTTCAAGCACAACCAAATGAATGCTTGGAAATGTGAGAGGTTCAAGGCGGGATTAAGGTACGAGATTAAATAATCTATTCTACCTTTGCAACTCGGAAATTTCCAAGCTCTAGTTGAGACAAGTCGGAAGATAGAGCAAATGAGGAAAGGAAAAGATGATAGGGGAAATGTTGGAGGACCCTCCCGTTTCAAGGATCAATTTCAGAATCAGGAAGAAAAGCTGGTGCAGAGGAAACCATATTTTCGACCACACGGGAAATAATCGGAATCGGAATCAACAATCATACCGTCCCCTTGCTACATCGGGGTAATGGAGGCCAGAAGAACCAAAGTCAAGGCCAAGTTAGGAGATGTTACAAGTGTGGAGATCCAAATCACATGGCTGATGTTTGCCCATTTAAGGGAATGAAGTGTTTCAATTGTGGACAAATCGGACACTTCTCAAGGGATTGTAATGCACCAAGGTTTGAAAAAGTTGTTAACACCTTAAGGATTTGGTAGACCCGGACAAAGGGAAGAGTCTACATCATGAGTGGCGCTTGGAGCTTCACAACTGGATGATCTTTTACATCGAAGTAGTGTTGAAAACTTCACAACCCGAAGGTCTTATAGAAGACACTTGCAGAGTCCTTTAGAAATTTCAGCAATTGGTTCACGAAATAAAAACGTTGTTAAGTATAAAAATCCTATATATATATGAATTATGTACTTTAATGACCTATAATTATAAGTTTGTAATGTAATTCTAAGTATAATCATGTGTTGATGCCCTTGACTATTTGACTCTCTAGGGTCTCCTATGTTATTAGCCTTTTCGGTGGGTGTATGTCATTTACGACATTTTGGGAATAAAGGTTTGTTGAAGAAATTTATTCCAGATTCTTTTTCTTTTGATTGATTGTGACCAGTTTAGATTTTCGGTTAGATCTTTTCTTTTCATAAAGTTATGAATTGCCCTATTGTTGTTCAGGATAGGCATTTTCTTGACAAAAGAAGTTTCTCAATGAGACTTAGTCTAGTCACTTTTACTTTTGGTGGAAGTGGTTCAATCTGAATTTTGTCGAACTGTGATTCTTTTAAAACGTTGTTAGGAAAGATCTTGTGAAAGAAGGAGCTTTATTAAATTCATGATTGTAAACGTGTACCGATCATACATTTTTACATCCACGAACCTATTAAAGAATCTTTTATGCACGGGATATTCCTGTATTCAATTCAGATTGACATAGTTCTTTTACGTACTTTCTTGTGAGAGTAAGATTTTGGGATTAAGAGATCCTGTCTAGTTTTGAGTCACGAAATTTTGAGGACGAAAGTTTTTTTAAGAGGGGTAGTAATGTAACACCCTGACTTTCACTTCTTTTAATAACAGAAATATATGTGAATATGTTTATATGTTTATTTGAGTGTTAGAAAATTATTTTAAATGAGCTGAGTTCATCATCTTACTCTACTTGGTTGTAGAAAGCTACGATTAAAATTTAGGTTGAAAATTCAGGTGAAACCCGGCCTGCGAATTTCACTGGCAGTATATTTTATTTAATTTCCTACGATTGTGTATTTTTAGAATTAGAATTATTTCATTAAAAGTGAAATAATATATGTTTTACGTGCGTTATATTCAAACGTGCGAACGACGGAGCAGATGCACGGGGAGTTTCGTGTCTCGATAAGTGGATAAACCCTATATTCTCTTATGAATAAGTAAACCATGTGAGAGGATTAATGTGGCACAAGGTTATGTTGGAAATTTTTAATAATTTCATTTTGATCCTTAAACTTTCTCTTAATTTCATTTTGGTCCCTAAACTAGCTTCCATGATACTCTAAGTGAAGTGGATCAATTTTCATGCTTCCAAACCATAATGGGCTGTGGTTTTTGAGGCCCAGCACCTTGGTCAAGATGTTGTTCTCCATGAAGCCATTTCTACTCTTAAACTTTCCTATGTTATTCTTTATGTCTTAAGCATTTTATTGCTTGGAAATCAAGTAAGTGGACTTGGACTTCTTCAAGCCCATTTGGCAAGGCCCAAGTCCAAGGCCCATAAGGATTGCTTCATCAACTTGGATGATCTAACTTTCTCTCTTAGTCATTCTCATTTACTATCATCTTCTCCAAACTTCTCAATTCTTCCATTTTCTCTCAAACTCCATAAGCTTGAGTTTGTGGAAGCAACTTGGAGATTATTGCACTTTTCTCCAATTCTTAGAGGTAATCCATGATCCTCATCATCATTTAGCTATATGTTCTTCAATAAGTTTTTCATTTCAAAGCCTTAATCATCTTTTTCAATTCCTAGATCTAGAAACTTTGAAATTGTCTAGAAAATCATAGAAAAATCCTACAAATATGAAATCAATTTCTATGTTCTTGTTATCATCCTTATATTCATAATCCAAGAGTCTAACTTAAACCAAAATTTCCTCCCTATTGAACCTTGTATGGCTGAAACCCTATGATGTGGGTGAAGGAAGATTTTGTTCATTTCTTTTGAAAATGATCTTGTATTTCATTCTTCTAGTCTGTATTTATGTTGAATCCAAGTTCTCGTACCAAACCAAAATCTCTTGTTCCACTTTTGGTTCATGGCCGAAAATGAAGTATTGAAGGATTGGAATGATTTGTTTCAATATTTGTTGTTAACCACTAATCCTATGTATTGAGTGCTTAAGGATCATTAATCCAAAGACTTAAGAATTTTAGAAATATGTAGCCACAAAAACTCATCATGACCGAACCCATATATTAAGAGAAATAGGTGATTTTATTTGATTGTTTGTATTTGGTTGACTGTATTGTTGATGGTTAAGTGTGTCGGTTATACGTGAGTCGTGACACCGGAGTTTGACGTACGTTCGAGAAAGGAAATCGGGAGATAATTTATTCAAGAGGTAAGGGGAGAATACATGAAGAGTTTTTCCTATATTCACGTGTTATCTAGTTGATGTCTGTATTATTTATTTGTGGTGTTTGTTTCAGTTGTGTTATTTTTATCTGTGATGGTTTATCTCCATTTAAATTATTTATGTGCAGTTATATATTATGATGTTGTGGTGCATGATCTACCTGGGAATGTTGATATGATGTTGTTGTTGATCTTTGTTTGAGAAGCCTAACAGTGGTCAGTGTTCAATTAATTAAACGAGATAAAAGCTTTAAGAAGCTTCACGAGTAATATTCAGTATTTAATTGAGAAATATTTGTTTATATTAACATTTAAATAATCATTTGATAAAATAAGAAATTTTCGAAAATATTATTATTTCAATGATTTATCAGTGTAATAGTGAACTATGAGTCACAGTGAGGACGTAACAGTGAAATTATTTTTGTACTGCTAATTTTTACGTAAGAAATTCCGTAATATTATAAAAAAGTTATTTTATGAAATTAATCTTCAAAAATAACTTAATTATAATTTTAGGAAATTATTTAAATGGAAAAGGTTAAGAATTGGCTTAAATGACTTTAAAAAAGCTAAACGGCTAAATTTGGAAAAGTATCGATGGCAAGTATTTCTAAAGCTCCAAAGACGTATTTTAAAACAAGTTTGAGCCTCAAGTGACTCTCTTTTCTAAAACTTAATTTTTTAGTAACCGATGATTTTATAAAGGATTTTTCAATTAGAAATGATTTTCTATAAATGATTGTTACTCAACGATGTTATTAAGTCAACTTAGATAAGTTGTGGAGATTTTGTTTTGAATTTGTGTTTCACAAACAAAAGACGATGTTCAAGTTGAAAAATAAACCTAATATCCGAGACGTCGTGATTGAGACACCCCGCTATGCCTCTTTGTGCCATTAGATTAAAACCTCATTATTTAATTACTTAATCGCACACTTGACGTGAAAATACGTAAAAAATTAAAACTTAACTTATAAAGTATACAACTTCATATAGAATGACATATCACAATATAAGTATATTATGTATATTACAAAACACTGTTGAGGATATTCTATTAGTATGATCCCTCACAGGCATATACTTAGACAAAAGTTAAGCAGCGAAAAACATAATAAAAATACGCCTCACGAGACGCACTGACCATAACTAACTAGATCCTAATCACCATGGGTCACAGCTCGTCCTCCGACCTGCGGTTCGTAGGGAGTTCCATCCAACGCCTCTTGGTTACGCTCATCCACAGGGTCTTCTCGTACAATTCCACAAGGAGATAAAATACAACATACAGAAATATACAGGGGATAAGAAACAGTTCTATCATCAAAAACCGGAAAAGAGTCATAGTAAATTATACAGTAATTGTCACAGATAATCAACACACATAACTAACGAATCATCCTCGGGTTAATATATATCATCATCTACCCTTACTCTCAGGTAATCTAACACGTTATTTTAACGTAACCCCTTTAATCCTGTCACCATGTCTTTACGTTATCGTGGCCACTACCACTCCTATCACCATCCCTCATTTGCATCGGGCACACCTCATTCCCGTCAGGGATGTTCCACCTAGTGCACACCTCCATTCCCGTTAAGGTGTTCCACCCCATTCCCATTAAGGTGGAAGTGGTCTCGCGAGAACTCTTGATTTTATGTGTGTTATATTACCAATACACGGTGTATTATATTACCAATACACAGAAGTGTTTTACTTATATTATATTACCAATAAACGGTGTATTATATTACCAATACACAGATGTCCTTTCGTATTATATTACCAATACACTTTTGTCATTGCGTATTATATTACCAATACACTTTTGTCTTGGTGTATTATATTACCAATACACTTTTGTCTTGGTGTATTATATTACCAATCTTTGTCCTTGTGTATTATATTACCAACACACGGTCATGGACAACAACACCTATACTTGAATCCCACTAACTCGATTTAGCAACATCCTAGTGCCTTAACCTTCCATTGGAACTTGACACATATTCTATGCCATAACACCTCTTTAACATACATCATCTAAGTTAGGCACTTCTAAATCATCATTATCCTCACACCCAAAACAATCATCTCGTAGACAACATATATATCTTTGCTTAAAATCCACTAAGCATAATAATAAAAACCAGGCAGATCATGCATAACACAATATCAATCAAATTATTCCAATATCACCAACATAGAACAAAAATCAATTCAATAAAGGTAATAAGCTCAAATCAACCATCAAGAATATAAAATCTACCTAACATCGATAAACCTACAATCCCGAATCGCCATTGGTTTTTTTAAGAAAAGGTTTCCAATGTGATTTTGGTCTTGTCGATTACTCGACTACTAGTAGGGTTTAGGTCGCCCTACATAATTATTATATAATCTACTACTTATCCATTCCGACGATAGGTTGGTTCTTTCCCCCACCTGGGTTATCACCGAACTCCCGAACTCGAAGCTCCTCGTCGTCACACCACAAAGTATTAACTCCACCTTCTGCGAAGGTAAGGAGATTAGATGCTCGAAGAGGTATACCACGAACGTCCTCGTTTCCTCCGTGATGGAAGTCTAAGGTTATGAACACAAAATCACAAGTTAAAATCAAATAAGAACACTAAACCACAAGGTATAGGTTCGGCCATGACTAGTTCTTAGGGTTAGAGATTCCCGAAAATTATACAACTCATGGATTTATGATCCTTAAGTGTTAGAAGTTCATAAACAATGATCATTTAACAAAGTTGAATTAAAATCCAACTAAGTTATGCACTTAGGGTATTCGGCCAAGGCTAGTAAAATAGGCTAGCATTCACTAAACTTTCCAATCTCTTAGGTTTAGCATCCATATATATTAAGGAGCTCAAAACCATGATCATTTTGGAAAAGTAAGAACAAAGTATCCTAGGTCCATAACCTTCTAGGTTCGGCCTTCATAGGATTTATAGGTTAGAAATCTTTAAACTTTCCAATCTCTTAGACTTAGCATCCAAATATCTTATGGAGCTCAAGTCCATGATCATTTTGGAAAACAATGGAAACTTAAACATTCCAATCTCTTAGACTTAGCATCCAAATATCTTATGGAGCTCAAGTCCATGATCATCTTGGAAAAATGAAAGTAATACATCCTAGCTTTAATAACATATAATAAACAAGTTAGAAATCCTTAAACTTTCCAATCTCTTAGACTTAGCAACCAAATATCTTATGGAGCTTAAGTCCATAATCATTTTGGAAAAATAAAAACTCAAACATCCTAGCACCTAAACACTAAGTTTCGGCCATCATAGGATGATGAGGAAAATATTCTTTGTTTAACAAAAACTCTTAGGTTTAGAATCACAAGGTATTAAGAGTTCTAAATCCATGACCATACTTGGAAAGTTGAAACATAGTACCCTAGGCTTACTTATTCATATTTTCATCCATCATAGGAACAAGCTATCAAAACTTCCAAGATTTAGAGATTTAAGATCAATGGATAGCTAGAAACTCAAACACATGATCATATTTCAAAAGTTGAAACAAAAACTTCCTAGGTCACAAATGCAAGCATTCGGCCGTCATTGGAAGAGATAGGTAGAGATTTTTATTTTACACAATCTCTTAGTATGCGAAAATATAAATTAATATAAGACTATAGAAAGTATTTTCAACTCAAAAGGAGTTTTCTACCATTTTAGAGAGATTTTAGAAGTTTAAAACATATAAAGAACACATAAAGTAAACTAAGAAATAAAAGATGAAACTTGCAAAAAGATTCATATGAGAGCATTACCCTTAGTATAAGGAAGAACTTAAATGAAGAACTCAAGTGGAAAAGACTAATAAAAATGGAAGCTTTAAGTGTTTGAAAAAAAGAAGAAATGGAAGAAGTTGAAGAAATATGAAGATGGAGGAAGAAAATGAGAGAATGAAGATGAGTGATGATTATATAGAGGAGGGAGAGGGGACCACAAAATTTTGGAGAGAGGATGAGCTTGGAGAGCAAGTTTTGTCTTTAAGACTTGTTTGGTTGATGAGGAAAGAGAAAATTAGGTTTTTAGAATATAATATGTTATAATTTGAAAAGCATGATGATTACACTTTTGGAGTGTGTCATAACCCATTTACATCAAGTCCCATCAAGTCACTTCACTTCTTTTGTGCTCCCTAATCTCTCCATTTCGTACCCAATTGTATTTTCCGATCGTAATTCTACCAACGTTTTCGCCCGAATAAAATATTATATTCCATTTTTGAACGAAAATTTTCAAAATAACCAAATTTTAAGGAAACATTTTAAAAACACTAACCGTCTTCGTCACGGGTCAAAATTAGGTTTTCTGTACAGTAAACTTGTACCGGTAGTGAAAATGCAGACCGGCTTTCGTCTGAATTTTCAACCGAAATTTTTATTGTAACCATCTACCATAAAGTAGACTATGAATATGATTTTATTTTAATCAAAAACACTTTCCAACTGTCAAATTAAAATATAATTATATTTATATTTTTATCGGTTGAACAACATAATTAAAATCAGCCTGTTACAGTGATACCAGTGTTCTATAATAAAAACACAAAGATCTTTGATCCGTGTGACAATGAGAATTTTAAGACGTTGAAAATGATGAGACGATGAGAATTTTAAGACGTTGAAGACGATGAATAGTCGTAAGCCACTTTGAGCTTCGACAAGAATATAATGAACGAAAAGAAAATGACGAGAACAAAATGTTTTATATTTGAATTTACTGCCAGGCGTGTCGGGCGTTGTTTAACGTGAGACCTTAATGGAAAAGGTATCATGTGACGGTGTATCATTATGCTTGAATGGATAATGAGGCGATGCATATGTATCATTGTGCTTAAATGGACAATGAGACGATGTATATATCGTTGTGCTTAAATGGACAATGAGGCGATGTATTATTATTGTGCTTAGCTAGCCAATGAGGCGATGTATCGAGTTTGATAAACTCATTTTGAAGGCGTTGGGATCTCCGGGAGATTAGGTGTGAATGTTAGACAATAAACGTTGAAGTGTCAAGCATATTTTTAAAATAACGATGATCGGGTATGAGACCCATTGATAAACTACTTGTTTAGTTATGAGAATCTTATGTTGTTATGGTTATATATGTCTATATGCTAATTTTGTATGTCATGCATGTGATTATCGTTATAAACTCACATATTGGCATCTCACCCTTATAATATATCAGGTTTTCGGGTTTGGGTTTTCTGTCTTGATACATGAAAGTAGATGGTGCAAAAAAGTTCTTAGCCTCACTCGGGAACATAGGTTCCGATACTTGAAGAGATGTTTGAGTGTGGGAATGACCATGTGTCTTTCCAGTAGATGTCTTGTAAGGCGACCAGCTTAGGATTTTCTTTAGGTTGTGTATTTTTGGGAAAGTTGTTATAGATGGTTTGAAACACCTTGTAAGGTGTATGAAAAATAATTTCAGAAAAGCTTATATGTTGTGATGTTTTGGTTTACGAATAAATTCAGTTTGTATGTAAGTATAATGTAATTATACTAATGTGATGTATATATCTTTTTCTGAAGTATTTCGCAGAAAGATAAATTTTACCCCATTTTTGGACTTATTAAAAATTATATAGGTTATTTTTCGAAAGCAACCATTAAATAATTTTTTTAATTTATTTCCGCATGTGTTACGAAGTAATGCCCAAGGAGGGTGTTACACATACGAAATAATATGAACTGGAAGTTCAAAAGATAATTCATTGAATATACCAACTGCTAATGCTACACTAAAATTGATGTCTCTGTTGGAAAATGTAATATTGTAAATGAGTCTCAAGCACACATGAAGCGTGGCAGACCCGTCGGTTCCAAAGATAAAAATCCTCAAACAAGGAAAGGAGCTAAAAAGCAAGATGGCCAAGTAAGGACTTGAAAACTCCAGAAGAGTACTCAAACATAATTAATTTTTCAGTTCCAGCGGAAACTCAGGTACCTGAAATTTGTGAAAAATAGAGATCTGAATAAATTATGTCATGAATGGAATACGGTGGAACCGAAATGAAGTCAGCGTCGACGATATCTTTGCATATAATGCAGCGTAAAATGAAATAAATGATGATGAGGATCACGAACCAAAGTCTATTAAGGATTATAGACAAAGAAATGTTTGGCTAAAATGGAAAGATGCAATTGCGATGGAATTAAACTCACTTATCAAGCAAAAAGTTTTTGTACCTAAAGTCCGTACACCTGAAGTTGTAAAACAAGTTGATCAAAACAAATGAGTTTTTGTGCGAAATCGAAATGAGAATATTGAAATTGTGAAATACAAAACACAACTTGTTTGTCAAGGCTTTTCACAAAAACATGATGTTGATTTTGAAAAGACGTATACACTTGTTATTAGTTGATAATATTGGTTGATTTCGAATCCTTGTGGCGTCACCCCGTTGGGAGGCCGAGAACTAAGGGGTAAAAGTACTTTGCTCAACCAGTCGTACAAGGGATCAATCCCACACTCCCACGCATAGCGAGCCCGAAAGGCCTAAGCCGTGGGGATACTCTGACAGGCCCACTCGGTCCAAAGGGCTAATTAGAGTGGGTTCCGAAAAAAAAAAGACTTTACACAAACAGTATATGTAATAATAATTTTTTACCTATTATTATAATAAATAATTAATATGATCTTTAATACTTTTACAAATATCAAGGCAGTCTCGATTATAATATATATATATATATATATATATTAGATAATAATTAATGTTTTTTAAAGTAATAATTAATAAATCATTAATTATTTTATAAATCTTAAATATATCAAAATTAATACAGATAGATAGATATAAATGAATTGAATTAATTGCAATTTATTGATATCAAAAGGGCAAAAAAGTAATATGAAAAATTAATATTTCTCAGGTCAAAAAACTATTATAAATTGAGGGTGATGGCCATCCGTAGACTTAGAGTTTTCACAACAATCACATCAAATTACAGTAATGATAAGCAAAGGTTTCGAGATTGAAGAGAGCGATGTCGAACCATGGAAACGATGATGCTCCTACTCACCAGGCAGCAGGACCTATTGACAAGGAACAACATCGTGAATGTGAGAACGACACACCACCACAACCAATTCTCCTATATGAGATCATGCGGAAAATTCTTTTGAGACTCCCTGTGAAGTCCCTTCTACGATTAATGTGCGTGTGCAAGAAATGGAAATCAATAATCTCCGATCACAAATTTTCAACTCCAAGGTGGACCCCACATTGAGCCACCACCATTTGCTGCTAACATATCTGAATCATGAACGTGAAGTATCATCTTGTTCGATTCGGATATGTTAGCAGCAAATGGTGGTGGCTTAATGTGGGTCCACTTGAGTTGAAATTTTGCACTTTGCGAAGTGAGCATTGGAGATTATTGATTTCATTTCTTGCACACCCACATTAATATCATAAGGGACTTCACAGGGAGTCTCAAGAGAATTTCCCGCATGATCTCATATGGGAGAATTGGTTGTGGCGGTGCGTCGTTCTCACATTCACCTTGTCAATGGGTCCTGCCGCCAGGTGAGCCGGAGCATCGTCGTTTCCATGGTCATGTTCTGGCATTTAGCCTTCAGATATTGACGTTTATGTGTATGGCTCTCTATCCATAATCTTCGAACGCCTCGTCATTTTTCTTCTGTTTTTTCAGTTATGTATCCCTCTTTAGGCCATTGAAGTTATTGATCTAGATGAGAAGATAGAGATGGTCCAAGAGCTTGACAGTAATGTCATGCGCTGTATACATGACCATAATGATAACCACGTCATTCGTAAGTGTATTGAAAGCGCCCTCGAATCTAATTTCTTTTTCATGCTTTATTTATATTACTTTAATTGATTCTGAAAATGGGTTTTGATTCTAAGTTGTTTTTTAAAATTGTGTTGGTTCTAAATAATGCACGTGAGGTGTTTGAGAGTTTGAGGTGATAAGCTGGTTTGATCACGAATAAGCTTCCATCAATCTGCTTCTTCTTCACCCGTAATGCATGTAGTTCTGATAATTGGGGGCTTATTGAACACATGGCAGGGAGTGAGCGAGAGAAATGGTATTTGGAGTGTTAGAAGAGGATAACGAATTAAATCCATGTCATGGTTACCATTGGAGGCGGGCCCAAAAGGGTAACTCAACTGTGTTTTTTGTTTCAATCTGTATTTTGAATGCAAATTTAATATTTTAGCTGACATTTTTTTATTCATATTCATAATATATTAAAGTAAAATTGTATGAATAACTCAAATAGTTTAGAATTTTGTGCATTAAATTTACTTAATGAGAAGTTTTGATTCAACGGTTTGATTAATCAAATTCAATGCCCATAATAGACTATTAAAAGTAGTAACATTAATGAGTCTACTTTTGGTATAATAAGATCCTCTTTGTTATTTGAAGCTTTGAAAGAAATCTGGTTCTCCGCCCTATGGTTCCCCGCACTATATACAAATCAGATTTGCGGCAGCCACCCAAGCTAAGCTCCTTTAAATACCATTCCCACTTCCCTGTTCATCATTTTTTTTTTCAAAACAAAGTTTTGATTTTTACATTATACATAGACTTTTGATGCATAATCATCAAGTGAGTATGTGTATATTCTGTAAAGAAATGTAAATGAACGTGTGTCACTCGCACTCTTTGTGGGTATTTTGATTCTGGTTGAGGTTCAGTACCAACCCAAGTGAAGTGAGGAAAGCAAAATGTAAGCTTATTTGGTAGTATAGAAAATTGGTAACTTTGTGGATGATGGAAATTTGTTGGTGTTTGATAATAGTTTGTCTGTGTTCGTAAGTGGCTGCATCAGTATCTATTGTTAATGGACTTAATGTAGCAGATCCTAAAATAAAATGTTCTCTATCAATGTTAAGAGGTAGGCTATCAGATATGAATATTATATGGTAAGTTCTCCTATGTGCTGTATTGTTGTATTTGGAAAGTGTACATTTGAATTACGGATGACAATTTGAACCCTATTTATTGGGTACCCGTAAAAATTACTCACTGATGGATAGAATAATTACCTTGCACAATGGATAAGGGTCAAGTGCGGGTAATTAGTGCAAAATTGAATGGGTATGAGTGCGGTATGGGTAATATGGTACTCCACCCCGTCCCATACCCGCACATATGTATATGTATATATAATTATTTATTTATTATTTATATTACTAATATATATAATTTTAACTATAATATAAATTTTAAAACCAAAATTAATTTAAATATTTTTAATTTTTTAAACTTATTTACATCTATAATTCCTTTTTGGATGTTCTATTTATTTAAATATTTTGATTTGTAATGTTTTATGTGTAGATTTAAAAAACATTTGAATCGTTTTTTAATTGTTATAATGTTTCTTTTCTTATTTATTGTTTTTTCATAGTTAAAGTGTGTAACGGGTGCGGGTACGGGTACTTAGGTACCCAGAGGTTAAGGGTAAGGGTACTAAAGTTGCTACCCACACGGGTACGGGTAGTTTTTCAAACGCGGGTATGGGGACGAGTACTATATCACCCTACCTAGATCCTGCCCATTGTCATCCCTAATTTGAATATAAAATTTTGTTGTTTCAATGCTTTATTTATTTGATTACTTCCTTAATTACTATTCAGCATTTTAGATTTAGCATTTAGTAAATGATCAAAGTTTTCATGGTGCACCGAAGAGTTGAGCAAATGAAGCTTAAGCACAACCTGATTAACCTTGCAATATATATGTCTAAAGGCACACAATTGTATTTGATTATTTCCATTCACTGTCTCTGTGTGAAAAGGATATTTATAAATGATATATAAAGGTTATGGCGTAAAAACTAAATTGGGTAGATACCCTGTTTTATGACCGGAGCTTCTTTCTATCGATAGTATTTTTTGCAAACTTATACTTATCAGCAAAGTTGATTTGTAATTTCTAGCCGGCTTTTTATGTGATTTTTTTATGATTTTATTATAATCCAGTATTTTATAATCATGTCTTCATAACACACTGATCTTGGTTGATCTATTGGTTGATCTATATAACTGACTCCACCTAGGAAAAAAAACTTTTATTGTTGTTATGATGTTATTAGTATTACTATATTTTATCATTATCTGAGGCACTTTCGTATTGTTTTCCTTGTTTACATTTTTGTTTACCTGTCCTGTGATATGCAGAGAGCCTTGATGAGATTATAGACAAGTCATTATGCAGAAAAGATGGTTCAAGTACATGTGAAGACTTTGTTAGTTTGGTTCCAACATGGTTGAGCAAAATTTAAGTGCAAGATGCATTTACATGATGAATTTTAATTAATTATGGTCTTTAACTACCTTCTTTTTTCTCTATTTTTTTGCAAAGGCACAAAAATAGTTTTCTCTTCTAGATATTTCCTGAGACTAAATGGCCATATTATAAGCTGAAGCCCAATATAGATATGGAAGCAATTAACAATATCATATTATGAGTTTATTTCCATGTTTGGGATGCAAAGTTCAATGTTTATATTTGTGGTACCTAATATCTCCAACTACTAGCAAAGCTCCTTTGACGTTGTATGCATTTCAACTCTCTTAAAGTCTTGCAACCAATAACTGTTTCTGATATTTTTTTTGTCCTCCTTTTGGCTTAAAAAATATAGATTTCGACAATATACATCACATTTCAACTCGAACAGGATAAATCAGCATTGAGTTTCATTTTTTATTAGCTATTTGTAGTTATTTGATGACTAATAGACTCAACCTCTTCTTTTATTGCTAATAATTGCATCTTCCTCCTGAACAATGGAGTGGTCAAATTGAGTCAGACTTTCAGGTTAGAACAGAATCATTGTTGGCTGGTTATTATTGGTTTCACAAAGATTTCTTTTAATATTTTTCAACTCTTTCTTTTACTTAAGAGAGGCATAGGATTTCAGTTTGTTTGTTTTCAACTCTAATATTTTTAAGAACAGAGGCATTCAATTTGACTCAACCCCTTTCGTTTAATATTATGGATAAGAATGACTATGATTTGTTTATTTTACGGGTTATGTTAGATTTACAAATCCAGTCAATCGAAACTAGACTACGAGATTGTATCATGTGTCAATTTATATAGTTGAATTGGCCTCATATCTTGGTTCAAGATGCGAATGACGTTAGATACTAGTGTAGACTATTATGGATTAAAGGGAAGAAGTATCCCTGCCCTGATTTTGGTAAGCTCCCGAGATCTAACCCACCTAAACTTTCTTGTAAAAAAAAAAAAAAGGAAGAAATATCAATGCTACATGGGCCTTGATTGGTATGAATTCCATGTGAAAGGAATTTGGTAAGTAATTCGTTAGAGAGGTTCTTCAATTACAAATGGATTGTGAAAATTATTTTCTATTACAAATTACAATTACAAACAATTTAGATAAATACTTGAGTTTGTTAGATGTTTTCTTTAGCCAAAAGAAAAATCTTAGTGAAAGCATTATTAAGTTAGTAATATATTTAGAGAATAAACCCATTGTTAATATATCTACGGAGAATTGTTATTCGTGTTTTTTTAAGTTTGTAAAATCTTTCTATCTATTTTGTTTGCAGATATTTTATGTGAAGATAAAGATCAGCTAAACTAATGGGATATGCATGGAGCATTATTTTTATTATGTATTTTATTTGTATACTGTTACTATATTGGTATATATAGTTTTGTGTATTATTTATGTTTTTGAACTTGATCACACAAATTTCCAGTTGGCATATTTTTTATCCAAATGGAGGTTTTTGAATTTACTGTTGCGTGGATTTGAAAGTACTTGACAGGTTGTTAAGTTAATGAAAGTATGTCTCCAAGTTCTTTTGCTTTTAAGTTTTTTCTTTCTTTTTCTGTTGTATAATTCTTTGATGTGGGGGTCAATATAGCACTCTCTATAACGCCCCTAAGGGCATTACTACGTAACACATACGGAAGTAAATTAAAAAGATAATTTGCTGGTTGCTTTCGAAAAATTGTTTTCTTTTAAGTCAGAAAACTAGGGTATAAAATTTTTCTTTAAGGATAAATCTGAAATCCATAATACATACATTTAAAACGTAAAGTTACATTCGTAACAAAGTTATCATGACATACAACATTTCTCTAAGTTTCCATTTTCGAAAGAAAAGGTTTAAACTACATATAGATGTATATAACACTACATTTACCGATCTCTTTAGATATACAACCCAACTCAGACTCCTAAGCTGGTCATTCTATCAAATATTCATTGGAGAGACCCCCAATCAGAACACTTTCCCAACCTCTAGCACAAGGTCTTCAAGTGACTTAGAAAGACTCCTCTGCAATATCGGTACTAGAATACCAAGGTACTACGGCAAAACCCGAAGAGACCTGGTATAATTGTAAGAGTGAGACACCAGCAAATGGATATATCATACAACAACCATACACATGATACATACAACACCTTGGGATATTAACACTTTAAACATTCTCATAGGTAAACGACAAGTATTATTTCAGTGGGTCTCATACCCGAATCAATCCATTTTATAAAGATAATGCATGACACTTCAATCATCAGGATCTAAACTTGATCTCATGAGATACCATCACCGTTTTATCATTTAAGAAAGAAAGAGTTGATCAGGCTCATACGCCACGTTTGGCAAGTTGTCTTCGTCACCTCATGTACCCGGATCAACACCATCACGAATCCCTTATAACGGCCATTCGGATGTATACATCATCAAATACCGCATCTTAAGCGGGTATTCGATAACTCAAGCACATCCGCCAAGGGAAATGCATATGAATAAAGACTTTTCATTATTGAGACTTTTCTTTGTGTTCACTCTTTTTCGTTGTCGAAGCCCAAGGCTAACGACTATTCACAATTTTCATCACTTGAAAATCAATAACATAGGACGCGGCACCGAGTGCTCAATCACAACACCTTAGACCGATGCCACAGTCCAAGGTTGTGGTCGTAGAAACAATTATACTTTTATCCATGTTTTATTTCAACATGATAAGGACTCCTAACCCATAACAACGAAATTAGGACACACAGTCCTCAATTCCAAGATTAGGACTCCTAGCCCATAATATCACGATTAGGACCCTTGGTCCATAATTCTTGACACGGATCCCAGATCGTGTACTTATAACTGAATACTAGAGGCGACGTCTCACGAACTAGATTCTCTTTCACATGTGTTTACTTTTCGCTCAGTGAAAATCAAAACCAAAATAAAACCTCGGTCACTTATCCAAGTAGCCGGAATGCTACTAAATCATTTAGGAGAAAATCTTTTCCTTTACAAATTCTTTTATAAAACATTTAGGAAATTCGTTTGCTTTTGAAATCCTTGATGGAATAAAGTCAAATATTTTCAAATGGGTTTTTCCTTCATAAAACACATAGTTCGAAAAAGGTTTTCTCTCGTACAAACTTTGGATCATAAAAAGGTAGTTTCTATTGACTTAAAAACACTTCAACATTTCTTTTCAAAACAAGAATCTCATTCTCTTGAAGTAAGCGTTTTAAACAAGGAACTTTTATAAATGAAACCAATACTTTCAAAGTTCTATTCAAGGCTTATTAAGGCTTTTAATCCTTATAATCATGGTGCACAGACTCAAGTCCGACTTCTCAAACTTCAATCAACGATAATATGTTCTCAACAATAATATCACGATTAAGGACAGTTCATCACATATATACAATTCACAATACTTTAAGGCAAGTAATAATCAACTTCAAGTAATAATCACAATAGTTCAAGTAACAAGTCATTCAAGTATTTGCTCCATATCATAATAATATTCAAACCACTCAAGTAAACACATACACACATGCATATAGTCATTGAATATCCTTAGGCAATCCCCTCTTACCTTTCGTGAAGGTAAGGAGATTAGATGCTCGAAGAGGTATACCACGAACGTCCTCGTTTCCTCCGCGATGGAAGTCTAAGGTTATGAACACAAAATCACAAGTTAAAATCAAACAAGAACACTAAACCACAAGGTATAGGTTCAGCCAAGACTAGTTCTTAGAGTTAGAGATTCCCGAAAATTATACAACCCATGGATTTACGATCCTTAAGTGTTAGGAGTTCATAAACAATGATCATTTAACAAAGTTGAATTAAAATCTCACTAAGTTATAAACTTAGGGTATTCGGCCAAGGCTAGTTGTGACACCCTAAAACCTGGCATCACATGGTTACTCATTTGCGGAAAAGAAACTTATTTAAAACGCCGGTCGCCTTCGGAAATATAACCCTTGTTAGAAGGGTTACCGAAAAAGGGTACTTGTTTTTTTTTTTCTTGTAAGCGGTAGTTAAGAAACAATGATGAACACTCAGAACATGTGAATAAACATCAATCATATCAATAGATAGCCGACCCACCGGGGGTCTTAGGTTTCTTGGTTACAAAACAGGCCTTATCGAGTCGGCCAACTCACTTTGTTACAAAAGCTGAAGAGGTAAGTAAAAGATTTCCATCACAGCTGGACTGGGAAAATCGGGCATAAGGATCAAAAGAAGGCTCCGAAGCCAAGGGACCATCGGGGTAAACTCCAAAAACCAACGGCGAACTATCCATATCTCCCCGCACTTTCGGGTGACCGCAGAAGCTACCTTGAGGCGAGGAACCACTTGCCGGATCGATAACCGCCGCCATCATCGATGATCATGTCGTCGTCGTCGAGGATCTTGTGGGTGGTACTCGGGCTCCTCTTCCTCCTCCTCCTCAATCTCTATGAATTCGTCGGGGTCTTCCTCCGGGATCCTCTTCGGGATCCTCCTCCTCCATTGGGATCTTCTTCGAGTGGTGCGGCCGGGTCAAGGTGCTCGTGAAGAAGTCCGGTGACCTGCAGAGTGTGGAGGTAGAACCATGGAGGGTGGAAGTGCCACGGTCCGAGACTCGGCTGTGTGGATCCTCCGTATAGGCACTCCGTTTGCATTAGTCTCGGTCGTGCGTGATTGGTCCCTGGTAGGTCGCGATCGTTGCTCCTTCGTGAATGGTCCAACTCCCGCTGCCCCTGGCATGGTCGAAGACCTCATTCCTCGATCTCGTTGGTGCGGAGGGACTTCGGATCCATCTAAGAGTACGTGCGTTCCCGAAGCAAAGAGAAAAGAACAAGCATACATTTGTGCAAGAGTGAGATATCGTCATAAGATATATCCCACAACAACCATATACATGATACATACATCACAGAATCATATACGCGAGTTAAATCATGCATATCCGCAATGTATCGATATTATATCAAAGGGCCTCAAACCCGTCAGACCAATCTTTCAAAAAGATGCATGGCACTTCAATATCGAGCTCTAACTTAATCTCATGAGATATCAACACCATTTCCTTTCACTTTGAATCATCATTAGAGTTGGTCAAGCTCTAGCCCACCTGGCGATTACCCCCTTACCCTCATGCATTAAGGTCTCGGGGCGGGCAACGTCACATGTGCCTCTTAACTTCGGTTTACATGGATGAGACTCCCGGATACCACCTTGTATCCGATTTAATCATCAATAGCACGTCTCTGGGGAAATGCACATGATAAAATATTTTATTGAAAGGATTTCTTTGTGTTCATTCTTTTCACTGTCGTTGCTCAAAGCTAACGACTTAATCATCATTTCCCCATCACTTGAGAACTCAAAAGCATAGGACTCATAGTCCGAATGCTCAATCACAATGCCCAAGACCGTGGCCGCAGTCAAGGGTTGTGGTCGTAGAAAACAACCTTCACCTTTAATCATAATCATCACACGCGGTTAGAAGACACAGTCCAACACAACGTGATTAGGACCCAAGTCCCTAATATCATAACCAGGGCTCGTAGTCCCGAATTAACACTGATCCAAGATCACGTGCACATCACTTTGAATACTAGGCGACGTCTCGCGTACTAGATTCACTTTCATAAGTACTTATTTTTCGTTCAGTGAAAAACAAATCCAAAACCGAATCCTCGATAACCTATCCAGGTTATCGGAAAGTTTCTAAAATATTTAGGAAAAACCTTTTCTTTGAAAAATCTTTTATAAAGCATCTTTGAAATTCTTTTATCTTTGAAATATTTCCCCCAATAGGATATTGCCAAATAACCTTGAAAGTTTTCACTTGAAAACACATAGTTCGAAAAGGATTTTCCTCTTGTATAACAGTAGTACACCAAAATCATTTCAACATTTAAAACAAGTGCTTTAAGTTTAAAGAGCTTTTGGAAAAGAACACCAATCCCTCCATATTCAAAGCTTATTAAGGTTTTTAATCCTTATTATGGTTGAGCACCAGGCCTTACGTCTGGCTTAGCAAACTTTCAATCAACAACGATGTATATCATCGAGTGTAATGGCAATCTCACGATTGAAAGCATTTCATCACATATATGCATTATATCATTTTAGAACAAGTACAGTTCAATCATCGGATAATAGCGAGAACAGTTTAAGTACATAAAATAATCAAGTCAGCTCAATCATCATATAAGTATCCAGTTAAACACCTACACACATGCATACAGTCATTGAATATCTTTAGGAAATCCCCTCTTACCTTAAGAAGGTAAGAGAACGTAAGAAAATAAACTGTTTCGCGGTCGTTCTTCAAGGTTGGTTAGGAGGCAAATCTAGGTTTCAAGACACAAGGTTCAACGGATTAGAACTCAATCAAGAACTTAGGGTTAGAAGTTTCCAAAACACATGCAACTTAGGGATTTATGATCCGTAAGTGCTAAGAGTTTAAAACATGATTACTTAAAACAAAGTTGAACAAAAATCCCACCAAGTTACACCTTGATGGAGATTCGGCCTTGATCAATAAAATAGGCTAGGAACATTTAAAATTTCCAATCTCTTTGGTTTAGCATCCATTAATAGCAAGGAGCTCAAAACCATGATCACTTTGGATAAATGAAAAACGAAACACCCTAGGTCCATAACCTTTAAGGTTCGGCCATCCTTGGGTTTTCCAATCTCTTAGACCCTTTTAGCATCCAAAAACTTATGGAGCTTGAGTCTTGATCATCTTGGAAACACCATATGATTATAAATAATTAAAGTATAATATCTTAAAGTAAATGGCGTAAATATAAATGGCATAAAGTAAATGGCATAATGTAAATAACATAAAGTAATTAGCATAAATATAAATGGCATAAGGTAAATGACTTAAAGTAAATGGCATGAATATAAATGACATAAAGTAAATGACTTTAAGTAAATGGCATGAATATAAATGACATAAAGTAAATGACTTTAAGTAAATGGCATAAATATAAATGACATAAAGTAAATAAAATAATGTAAATGGCATAAACATGAGTGACATAAAAGTAAATGACATAAAGTAGAGTAAAATCTTTAAACTTTCCAATCACTTTAGACATAGCATCCTTTAACATAAAGGAGCCTTGGTCAATGATCATTTTGGGAAACAAATCTTGAAACTTTCCAATCACTTTAGACATAGCATCCTTTAACATAAAGGAGCCTTGGTCAATGATCATTTTGGAAAAACAAATCTTTAAATACAAACTCACACTTGTAAAAGTTGAAACAAAATCCATCAAAACCATAGGTATGGTTCGGCCTCATTAAGAAGTAGAGGTTAGGAATCTTTGTTTTACACAACCTTTTAGTATGTTAAACTACAAGTAAATACAAGGCCATAGAAATTGGTTTCAACTCAAAAGGAGTTTTCTACCATTTTTAAGAGATTTTTGAAGATAAAAGCTCATAAATGACATGCAGAAGAAACTTTAGAAAAAGATGAAGTTTTTAAAGAAAAGAATACATGAGAGTATTACCCTAAACAAGAGGAACGACTTTGATGAATAACACTTGGTGAAAAGAAGAGTAAAAACAAGAGCTTTGGAAGCTTGAAGTGAAAAGATGAAAGCTTAAGATGAAGTAGAAGAAGAAAGTGTTTAAATGAGTTTGATAAGTGCTATTTATAGAGGGATGGGTGGAAGTGCACGGCCTTAAGGGGAAGAAGGAGAAGGAAGTTGAGTTTCTTGAAGAATGGATTAAGAGTTAATGTGATGTGATGTGATTGGAGAGAGAAAGTGAAAAGTAAGATTTTGAAGTGTAATTAGGATTTTCTTTTCCATTAGGCATGTCATAACATTAAATGAGATTCCCATCAAGTCTTTTCTCCTTCTTTAGGGTTCATGTAACTGTGTAAATACGTAGCCGGTTGCACATCCGATCGTATTTTCTGAAGGTTTCGTCCGGATAAAATATTATATTTTATTCCCGGACAACAAAATTTCAAGAATTTACCAACCCACATAAAACATCATAAAAACACTAACTGTCTCGTTCACGAATTAAAATTTTGTTTACAGCTCGGTGAACTTGTACCTAGTAGTGAGAACCCGAATCGGTTTTTGTATGAATTTTCGACTGAAAATTTTATTGGGGCTTCATATGGTAAAACAACACAAGAAAATGATTTTATTTTAAATAAAATCACCTTCTGGATTTTATCGAAAATAAATACATTAAAGCATTATTTACCGATAAAGAAGCATACGAAAAACAGGGTGTTACACTAGTAAAATAGGCTAGCATTCACTAAACTTTCCAATCTCTTAGGTTTAGCATCCATATGTATTAAGGAGCTCAAAACCATGATCACTTTGGAAAAATAAGAACAAAGTATCCTAGGTCCATAACCTTCTAGGTTCGGCCTTCATAGGATTTATAGGCTAGAAATCTTTAAACTTTCCAATCTCTTAGACTTAGCATCCAAATATCTTATGGAGCTCAAGTCCATGATCATTTTGGAAAAATAAAAACTCAAACATCCTAGCACCTAAACACTAAGTTTCGGCCATCATAGGATGATGAGGAAAATATTCTTTGTTTAACAATAACTCTAAGGTTTAGAATCACAAGGTATTAAGAGTTCTAAATCCATGACCAATACTTGGAAAGTTGAAACATAGTATCCTAGGCCTACTTATTCATATTTTTCGGCCATCATAGGAACAAGCTATCAAAACTTCCAAGATTTATAGATTCAAGATCAAGGGATAGTTAGAAACTCAAACACATGATCATATTCCAAAAGTTGAAACAAAAACTTCCTAGGTCACAAATGCAAGCATTCGGCCTTCATTGGAAGAGATGGGTAGAGATTTTTGTTTTACAAACCTCTTAGTATGTGAAAATACAAGTTAATACAAGACTATAGAAAGTGGTTTCAACTCAAAAGGAGTTTTTTACCATTTTAGAGAGATTTTAGAAGTTTAAAGCATATAAAGAACTCATAAAGTAAACTAAGAAATAGAAGATGAAACTTGCAAAAGGATTCATATGAGAGCATTACCCTTAGTATAAGGAAGAACTTTAATGAAGAACTTAAGTAGAAAAGATGAATAAAAACTAAAGCTTTAAGAGCTTGAACTTTTAGAAGGAAGGAAAAAGATGAAGGCTTAATGGAGTTTGAAGAAGGAATATGAAGTGAAAATGGAATGGATATGTATAGAGAGGGGAGAGAGTGACACGAAATTGAGGAGGGATGATTGAGCTTGGAGAGCAAGTTTTAACCTTGTGCCTTGTTTGGTTTGAGAAGAGAGAGAAAAATGAGTTTTTAGAATATAATATGTTATATTTCAAAAAGTGTCATCATGACCACTTTTTAGGAGGTAGCTTGGGCCATAACTATAGTGAGTCACCTCACTCCCTCATCTCACCTCAAGCCTTTTATGTCTCCTATTCTGCTCCATTTCGACTGCCTATTGCATTTCCGATCGTAATTCTTCCGACGTTTTCGCCCGAATAAAACATTATGTTTTATTTTTGAACGAAAATTTTCAAAATAACCAAAGTTAAAGAAAACATAATAAAAACACTAACCGTCTCGTTCACGAGTCAAAATTAGGTTTTATACTCAGTAAATTTGTACCGGCAGTGAAAACGCAGACCGGCTTCCGTCTGAATTTTCAACCGAAAATTTTATCGTGACTTCATGTGATATAACAACACAAGAAAATGATTTTAGTTTAATTAAAATCATCCTATGAGTTAAATCTAAAATAAACACATTTAAATATGTATTTACTGTTACAGAAAACAAAGGAAAAATAGGGTGTTTCACTCTCTAACTAAACCTAAATGTTTTTCGGTAGTTACAATAGAATAATAGATATATTTTTATTCATTTGAAAGTTGAAAACTATTTTCTAACAACTGTTACTGTGTTAATAAATATTTAAGTGTAGTGTATTTACATATTATTCCATCTTATGAATTAGTAAAATCACAATAAAAAGAAAAAAAAAAAATTAAACACACCTTTCATTTTTTGGATGTTTGAATTGGATTTATAAAATATGATATGGTTTTCAAATTTATGCAATCAAATTCACAAATAAATTTTTTTTAAATGTGGCATAGAAGGATATATACACAAAATATATAAAGTTTTATTTTTCTATTTTAAAATAGCAAATACTATGTATATTAACTCAACGTCGCATAGGTAACTATATTAGCAGTAAAAATATGATTGGAAAGAACATTATAAATTTGATTTATATCATTGGATATCTATTCTCCTTCACATTCATCATGACTTTTAAACTATTTTTTTTTTTATAATGGGGCTTTTAAAAGACCAATAGTTTTGAAATATGTGTGAAGATCAACAAGGCTCGTGCGATAGCACGAGTACCATTCCCATTCTAGTTATGTAGAAAGCACGGTTTTTAAAGGGCTAAAAAAATATGAACCTACTTCAACCAGTTGAATCAATCACTTAAAATTGGGTTTTCAAAAATCAGTGAATTTTTTTTCAGAGATTAGGCCTGAACTACTGATCCAAGGACAATAATTAAGGGATAAAAAGGTAAGATTTTATTTAAAGAGTAAATATATCACAATTTAATTTATTAAATACATTTTTTTTAGACAAATGTTTGTATGTTAGTATTAATATTTTGTTATTGGATGGGGTTTAAACCCTCAACCTCCTTATTACTTCACTTCTTAGCTCCCCCACCCCAATCACCTTAAGAACCTTAACTCCCTTAAATACATTGTTTCAACGCTATTTCTCAATAATCGTTAACCATTGTCTTTAAAGTTAGTGTTTCGTCCAAATCGTTGAGCACAGAACAATATGGATACCTGAAACAAAAAAAAAAAAATGAGACTGCTACGGTGCCCCCTACAAATTCAACGGGTTTGATACCCTTGGTTTTTATTATAGATAATTTTAACTTCCTTTTAGTGAAATATTTCTCATTGTTCTATCCAATTGGGGTGTTCGCGGATTCGATTAGATCGGTTTTGAGTTAAAAAATCATCCGATCCAATGATGAAAACATCGTGCGGTTTGGATTGGATCGGTTTGCTTCCTTAAAAAATCGATCCGATCCAATCAAATGCGGTTTGGATTGGATTGGATAATTCGGTTTTTGTCATACTTTTTTGTCCGAATGTCAAGTGTCCTTTCTACTTATTTAATACTGGATAAAAGATAACATTCGTTTTAATTTGAGAGTTTGAAAAATTATTGATATTTTTAACACGTTCTTTTATATTAATTATCTATATATACTTTCACTTATCCTTTTTTTCCCTTGAATCGGCTACAAATAAATTATAGCTAATTATTTTTCAAATTTACTTAATTGATTTCCTATTTTTAGGTTTACTCAATAAAATATATATATATGCTATGCATCAAAACTTTTAGCAAAATATAACTTCAAGACATTAATATTTATTCTAAATAGTCTCATATATGTCATTCCAACAAAAATATTAAAGAGAATGAGGGACATAGAAGTATGAAGAATAATGTTGAAATATGAGTAATACTATAATTTCAAAAATAATAGTATATGTATATAATAGATCGGTTTGGATTGGATTGGAATTCACTAGAGGATTAGAAATAAGATCCAATCCAATAAAATTTTTTGGTTTTTTCGGTTTGTTCGGTTCGATTTTTGCAGTTTGAATTGGTTTGGATCGGTTGATGAACACCCCTGCTCCAAGATTCTATTTAGTAATCATTACTTTTATTAATTCTATTTCTCTATGATATTCTCTGCAATCACAATATTCACAGTGATAGTTCATATGTCTATTACATACATATATAGCTTCAGCTTTTAATTCTTGCACTAAATTTTCTCAATTACTTTGATTTGTTAAATCTAACATGCTTAACTTATATACAATTTTTTCTATATTCTGATAGTCCATATTTCTTTTTCTTCTTACTTACTTGGCTCTGATACCAAAATGGTATCACCCTATTAATTTTGAACATTTTTATTTTATTCATAACCTTAGGGCAGTAATTTATGAATAATATTCAGGGTCACTGGACAATTCATACCCATATTCATACATAAACATGCTTATAGATTCATCTATTTCTAATAATTCTTTATATATCCATTTACGTTCTTCTTTACAATATGCTAGTTGTATTCTTCGTTGTATCTGATTTAGAAAAAGTTTTTCTTGCCAATATTGATACCGTAATTTATTAATTATTATTTGTTTGCAGTCTTTGGTTAATTTCATAACTAGTACACTTAATATTTTTTTATCCATCACTCTGAATACCGGTGGTCATCATTGGAATATCTTTGTTCTTCAATAAATTTCATTTCTTCTAAATATTTAAATCCAATATCTATATCTATGTTATGTAAATAGAATTCTTTCTGCCAAAATTGTTCTTTTATCTTTTTTATTATAATTTGCCTACAATCAACTGGAAGGTTTAATTGTAATACACTTATTATTTCTCTACATGTTTCCTCATCTAAATCCATTTTTATTTCAATCACTATCTTCAAAAGACAGAGCCTCAATTCTAAAGTAATTAGTAGGTTTTGATGATGAGCTTGAGGGTCTAAATCTCTATTTATTTCTTATAGATTCTATATATTATATCCCTTCTTCAAAACGTTTCCTTATTTTTCTTTCGCTGTTTTCTAATCTAGTTAATTCATCTTCCTTTCTTATAATTTGTTTTTCAACTAAATTCCTATCTCTATTTTCTGGATCCTTTTTAAGATAATAATTTAGAACTCCAGTAAGATCTTTGATATCTGATTTAATTTTTTCTTTCTTTGAATTAAATTCTTTAATTAATCGTCTTAGTTCTTCTGTTGTTTTGCTCATATTTTGTTTTTTAAATATAATGGTAAATATTTGTTGGTTTGGACGATCATATGGTTTCTGTTCTTGGCGAAGTCCTTCGTCCATATTGTTCTGATGATTCTTGATTGGCCCTTTATTCTTCTTTTGTAGACGGGCTTCGATCTTTTTATCAAGACTTTCCACTAAAGTGCATCTTTCAATCAGTTCTGGAAGTTTGGAAATTCCCAAGGGTAGCGGCTTTCCTTTCATAAATGCAACTAATCCCGCATCCATTACTCCTTGATTCTGGGATTGCTGATGTTGTTGTTGTTGCAGTTTCTGCATTAACCGTGCATTTTGCTGTAACTAAATCATCATAGTTCTGGCCATATCTCATATTGTTCTCATAACTTCAGATTCATTTTCTTATTCCGCTCAAGGAATTTCTACTTCCACATCATTATCTTTCACGTTGTTCCCACTTTGGCTACCACGAGTCCCACTAGCCATAGGTTCCTGTAAAGGTAACCATCAGCTCATATTCATAAGAAATATATAACACATACTTCTTACAAATAATCAAAACAGTTATCATTGTCTCTGAGCAAAGAAACAAAAGATAACTTGGATACGAACACTCTACCCAACTTATAAACATAGTCAATACCTGATGTAGGTTCAACTAGACACGGCTAGTAACAACATCTTGTATCTCGCAGTCCTTGATTCTAATCGGACATAACCCCATAGTCTGTTTTAGAACCGAACTGATCTGATACCACCTAAATATGACACCCCTTTAGAGCGCCACATAAATGCAAATGCATGTAATAAAATAATATGAGAAATTTTATAACATTTACAGCATGTATTTTAAACAACTAGACATATATATACAATATCAGAGTTATGAAGGAAGCGAAGGCATATGCAATACAGACACTTCACTGGCCGTGATATAACTAATAAAAGACTCAACTTCAACTCTGAAAGTCCTCATGAGAGACGTTAGCATTCTCATCACCTTTATCGTCTCGGTACTAGCTAAAAGCTCATCTCCATCTTCGAATCACGAACCGAATCAACATAACAGAAACATAGAGACAGAGATATACAGGAGGTAAGAAATTCCAATCATCATAAAGGGGAAACGACATAAAATACTACTTATCAACATGTACATAAACAAGCACAACCGTCTCCCAAGATCATTGTCATACCAATCAACCTCGATATCTCAGTAACTAGGATCATAACTTATTCTAATGCATAACTGGTCCTACATGCATGATTGGCCAATTCTACAACAACATAAGTCGGGTAGTTGAGTTACTAGCTCCCGCGTTACCAATATGAGTTATGTCATCTTGGTCGCTCCAGATAGTCCACCTCAACCTCGTGTGGCAATTACTCAGTTGTTAGCAACTGTTCACACGGCTCCACCGTAACGACCACTCAAACGGTTGTTGCAGTCGATACGGTCACGTCCCTTGTGTAATAATCACTCAAATGACTGTTGCAATTATATACACAAGTATGATCCGACCTCGTATGACAGGCACTCAACCAACTGTTGAAGCTATCCATACGGCCCTCCCGTGACAACTGTCCAACTATCATTGTAGTCAATCACAACCATCAACCTTATATTAGTACCCACTCAACAACAATTGCGAATACCCACAAGGTTGATCAGCAACATGATATGATATGAGCATGCAATCATCACCACATAATTTCATACCACTTTTCCATCTAACACCTCAATATCACCATAACATCATAATTTCCTACTCAAACTATCAACTTAAATTAATATCAACCATCTCCAAAATATCATCAAGATTAATTCACCACACATCAATATATATCAACAAAAAATAGTAAACTTATCATCATATCATCAATAATAATATTAATTATACATCACCTACGCATGTTATCATATAAGCATAAACGACATATTAAATATACATCATATACTCATATAAGAATGTTATCACATATCATATTATCAACCAACAGTCAACGGGGGTTGAGAATCCCCACACATGTTAATGTCCATAATTTATGCCTATTGTCCCGATAATTAAGGTTTCTTCCCCCTCACCTTGTGTACACTTGCACCGACATCTCGAACCTCGTGAAACAAGCTCCTATCTCTCCCTCTAGGTTGCTGCCATGCTTCCTAATAGGCTCCTCGATGCTCCAAAATTTGCCCTAATACATGGACAGAGTCCCGACAATGTCATAAATCCTAATCTTTCAACAGTTTTCTAAACAGAGCTAGAATCAAAGTAGGAATTGAAAAAGAAGGAAATGACATTAGGGATTTGGGCATTACCTCAGTTGTATCGTAGAATCGATAGTCAATACTCCTAGTACTCGCAGCTCTGATCACAACGGTGTAGTCATGTAACATCCATGGCTGCTTTATGGATTGACTACTGTCCCCACAAACCAACACAGGTCTTTTCAGTGTGCTTTGTCCTCACTCACACGCTTCCTGGGAAAACTTCCCAGGAGGTCACCTATCCCAAAATTGCTCCAAGTCAAGCACGCTTAACTGTAAGTTCTTAAGTGATGGGCTCAGAATCAGAATCCCTCTCATTCCAGTGTATAATCGATTCATTCATGTGTCCCTCCGCCTAGAAGTTTGCCACGAGCCGCTCCTTGATCGTGCCTTCTTGCACCGGCGACCACTGATAGTGTGATTTTACATGATGTTTGCTATATACTTTTGCATGCATTTTGCATATAGATCAGGCATTATTTAGTTGATTTAGTTAGATTTTCCCTTGGAACGGGTGAAGCGGTTTCTTGGTGTTGTTTTGCAGGAATTCAATGTAAAAATGATCAAAATCAGCCATGGTGGAGCCTGGATGAAATAAAGCTTGAAAAGTGAAGAATATGAGCCAAACAGAGCCCATCACGGCCTGGCCGTGATGACCATCACGGCCGTGATCAAGCAGAGCAGAAGGCAAAAGTCAGAGGCTGTCACGGCCTGCCCGTGATAGACATCACGGCCGTAGCCAACCAGAATTTTAAGGGCTCGCGTCGCGAACACTTCTCTCGCCTCGCGAGAGTCAAAAACCTGAAAACACGCCTTGGACAGAACGCGTCACGGCCTGGCCGTGATGGCCATCACGGCTGTGACGCGCAGCAGATCTATAAATAAGAACGCAGCAGACAGAACAAAGAGTCCAGAGGGAGGAATTTGAAGGCATTTGGAGGCTGCAGCTGGGCTAGGGTTTCAACCCTAGAAGGGAGCCAAGAGGGGTTGCTTTGAAGAAGAAGGAAAGCTCACATGGAGCCTCTTCTCTCCTCTTCCTTCCTATTTCTCTGGTTTGGTTTTCTCTGTTTATGAGTAGTTAAATCCTTGTTGTTGGGATTAGATGTAATCAAACTTATGTTTATGTATTTATCTTGACTGATTAATCTATGTTTATGCTTCATATTAGTGATTAATTTTCTGTGCTTAATGCTTGTTGTGGCTAGCACCCCCATGACTTGATGTGTGTTTTGGTATGCAATGGGGACGTTCGTATCAGAACCAGAACTGAATTTAATCACCCAGTAAGCCTTGTATCTAGAAATGGAACCAGGTTTATTAGTAATCGCGTAATCCCTAATCTTAATGCAAATTCATTAATCTAGGCCACCTAAGGAATTAGGGTCTATTAGTGGATTTAGGCTCTTGCCATCCGAGGAATCGGGGTTTGAGTAATTTAGTGGATTGATTTTAATATCTGAAGCATGAATGGGAGGTATCTAGTCCTGATAGTGCATGAGTTAGAGGTTTGGTGAAGTCTAGTCCCAACATATCCTTTCTGCACTCCAAGTGTTTGTCAAAAATCCCCAAAAAGACAAAAAGATTTTATTTCTTTTCTTTTGTTTGTTTTACTTTCTCTTGACTAATAGTTTAGTCTAGATAGTTGTTGAGTTTGCGAATTGGTAGTTGACATCCAATCCCCGTGGATACGATAACCGGTCTTACCACCGTATTACTTGCACGACTGGGTATACTTGCCCAGAACCGTCAACAAGTTTTTGGCGCCGTTGCCGGGGATTGGTTTTGCCAATATCATTAGTAACAGAGGAGGCAACTAATTTAGACAATTTTGTTATTTTTATTTTCTGTATATATTTGATCTTTTTGTTTTGAGTTGGTTGTGCCAGGTGGACGAAATTCATGGACAATCACTATTATCCACCTGATGAGGAAGCCTCAAGTCACACTTTGGAGGACAACTGGTGTTTGGGAGATGTCATGGACTTGATGGATCATGTTACTCCCGCACAAGTTGATTATACGACGGGAAGGCTTATATATAACTTCTCCGAGGAGGATTGGGAAACCTTTTGCTCATATTTGCCACCTCCACCACCATGTATGATTCCCATAGAGCCACAAGAATCAGCATTTGAGAAAAATCTGGTTGTGGGAATGGATCAAATTGAAGATGAAGTGGTGGTGGTAAGTGAACAACAACAAGAGGAATTACCTTCCACACATCCTTGGAGAGAAACAAGTGAGAAGGCGGTGCATTTGGAAAGCACTCCCTCCACCATGCTTGCTGAATTTACTGCATTAAATAAATATGTTGGCTTGCATGCATGTGTGGATATATAATGGTAAGTTAGCCCCTTCCACTTGTATGTCACACTTCCTCTTGAAAATTCCACTTGACCCGAGAGGAAGTGAATTTATAATTGCAAAGGTCAATGGAATTTCCACCCAATGGCTGGGTGGAATTGAGAATAAAGTTATTTTACTGCTACAATCACCATCCCAATTTCCATTTGATCCGGGAGGAGGATCCAGGTGAATGCTTTTTAATAAGTCAAGCTAGTGACATTAAAGAAGCGCTTATTGGGAGGCAACCCAATTTTTCTTTTCCTTTTTCCTTTTTGTTTAGTTAGATTTTATTTTTGATTTTAAACTCTTGAATAATTTGAGAAGATCAAGAGTTTTCTTTTACTAATAAAATTGCCAAGTGATTCTAGGGTAAGAAGGAAGGAGGGAAGAGCAAGAAGACAAGAAAAAGCAACCCAATTTTCATACAGTTCATTCTGACTAGGCATGTGAACCAACACCCGCTACCGCCTCGGTAAGCCGTTCCAATTTTTATTTTATTTTATTTTTCTTCCCTCTCTCCATCTTGATTGTTTACATTGGGGACAATGTAAATTTTTAAGCTTGGGGTAGGGGTATTTTGCATTTGCATTTTTCATGTTACATTCATATAGTCTTGCATGATAGCTTTGCATGATCACATGATTAGATTGCCCTTGCTTAGATTTTGTATCCAAATGTGAGAACTAAGTGCCAAATAAATTGAGATAGTGAATTGTTGAACCCAATTTGTTGTTCTTGTGATAAGGCTGCAAATGAAAATGTTTGAGATAATCTTGGATAGTTGATAATTAGCATATGGTTCTATGGATTTGTGTTTTTCATTGATTCTGAACTAAAATGTGAGATTTTGAGCCACAAAGGGGTACTAACTAAAATTTTACCCCATTCCTTGTGTTAGAGTGTTATTCCTCTTGGAATGTTATTCTCTAGAACTTGACTTGAAACCATTTTGAAGCTTAAAAATTTTTGAAAACATTTTTGAAAATGATTGAGGCAATAGGTATTTTTCTGGCCTTCTGAGCTTGGAATGATGAAATGCTACCCCTTAGTTGCCCAATTTTGAGCCTGAAAGAAAAAAAAAATGCTTTTCTTGGTACCCTGAAATGTTTTGATAAATATGCTTGAAGGGACCTTCTAAAGTATAACAAAAGGGTGAAAAAGGTAGTCGAAAAAGTTTGGGAAAAGAATCAGAAAAAAATTAATTCTCTTGAGTTGAAAAAAAAATCTCCCCTTCTCCAAATAAAAAAGAAAGAAAGAAAAATAAATAGAGAAGGGGATGACAAAAAGAAAAATGAAAAAGAAAAAGAAAAAGAAAGCAAAGAAAGGTGGAAAGTGAATTGAAAACCCAAGAAGGTATTTTAGAAGGTCATGTGTTGAAATGTTGATATGTTGTGTAGCCTTTTGAAATGTCCTTTTATTGATTTCCCCACCTAACGATTAATCCCATGGCCATGTTACAACCAAATAAAAGACCTCTTGATTCTTGATTGTTTTCATTAATAAAGTAGAGATTTGGTTGATAGTCAAGTCTATGGTAGGATTCATTCCTTGAGGAAAATTGAGCGAAATGTCATATACCCCTAAACACTTGAGTGAGGTTAGAAAGAGAGCCAAGCAAATAAACAAGCTTGGGGTGAGCTTCGGGTGAGAAAGAGTGCCCAAATCAGTGAGAACATGATTCTAAGGAACATAAGCCTCTAATTGGACTTGAATTGATTGTCTCTTGCTGAATTGTTTGAATTGCCTATTACTTGGATCATTTACTTGGGTTCTTAGTTCACTATCCATGTTATGTTTATTCTTCTGGCCTTAGTGATTGCTTGAGGACAAGCAATTGAATAAGCTTCGGTGCTCCAAAATTTGCCCTAATACATGGACAGAGTCCCGACAATGTCATAAATCCTAATATTTCAACAGTTTTCTAAACAGAGCTAGAATCAAAGTAGGAATTGAAAAAGAAGGAAATGACATTAGGGATTTGGGCATTACCTCAGTTGTATCGTAGAATCGATAGTCAATACTCCTAGTACTCGCAGCTCTGATCACAACGGTGTAGTCATGTAACATCCATGGCTGCTTTATGGATTGATTACTGTCCCCACAAACCAACACAGGTCTTTTCAGTGTGCTTTGTCCTCACTCACACGCTTCCTGGGAAAACTTCCCAGGAGGTCACCTATCCCAAAATTGCTCCAAGTCAAGCACGCTTAACTGTAAGTTCTTAAGTCATGGGCTCAGAATCAGAATCCCTCTCATTCCAGTGTATAATCGATTCATTCATGTGTCCCTCCGCCTAGAAGTTTGCCACGAGCCGCTCCTTGATCGTGCCTTCTTGCACCAGCGACCACCCCCCGCCCTCATCGGCCCCGGGTGTCACATGCCCACCAGCATCCGCTTGGTTCATCTCCGAACCACACCGTACTGGGAGAGGTGCCGTTCTGATACCATTTGTAACATCCTTGACTGCTTTATGGATTGACGATTGTCCCCACAAACCAACACAGGTCTTTTCAGCGTGTTTTGTCCTCACACACACGCTTAACTGTGAAGTTCTTAAGTGATGGGCTACCGAAAAGAAGATTCATCTTGTTAGTATAGGTAATACAATCAATTCATATAAGTCATCCTTAACTATATAGTCCCAGACCTACACAGTCTCAGGATCCCTCTCATTCCGGTGTGTAATCGGTTCATTCATGTGTCCCTCTGTCTAGAAGCCTGCCAGGAGCCACTCCTTGATCGTGCCTTCTTGCACCGGCGACCACTCCCCTCCCTCATCGGCCCCGGGTGTCACAAGTCAGAATTAGAATCAGACAGGAGGATTGTGTTAGACTCAATGACTGAGAGATTTTGATATATGACAAATACAACTTAATGTGTATGCAACTGTTTAGTGTCAAATTGTAAAGACAGGTATCAAGCAATATTCAACAAGTTCAGTGAGCAATCAAAGGAGAATATTCAAGGAAGAACTTGGAGGAATCAAAGAGCAAGGACGAAGATCAAGGAATCATCAAGACAAGAGCTTAAACGAAGAAATTAGTGTTAAGTCTTAGATGTTTTGTAAGAGATGAAATCTCTTATTCACAACTAGCTCAATTAAGAAAGATGCATGAAGAAAATCATTTTTCATAACCTGCATTAAAAGGAATAAGTTTTCGTTAATGAAAATGATTTTTGGAAAGAATAATATAAGCGCTCGTCCAACACTGGGAATAACATAAGAGCTCATCCAACATTGGGAATAATATAAGCACTCGTCCAACACTTGGAATAATAGAAGCACTCGTCCAATAGTGGCAAAATCTCACGTCCAAGACAGTGGTAAAAGCTGGCGTCCAAGAAAGTGGCAGAAGCTCACGTCCACTAAAGTGACAGAAGCTCACGTCTACTAAAGTGATACAAGCGCTCGTCCACTAAAGTGACAGAAGCGCTCGTCCACTAAAGTGATAGAAGTGCTCGTCCGCTGAAGTGATACAAGCGCTTGTCCACTAAAGTGATAGAAGTGCTCGTCCACTAAGGTGACAGAAGCGCTCGTCCACACAATTCTTTGGACTTGCTAAGATCTTAATGAGAAGATCCGTCTGCTGACGTGGCAAATGGACGCGGCTATTTTTTTAAGATGGACGCGGCTATTTTTCCAAATGGACTCGTTATTTTATGGACGCGAATTTTATAAGAACTATTAGAATCTTATCTCAAGAACGAGAATCAAGAAAACAGATTCCGTTAAATCATATCCAAATCTGTTTTGATTGATCCCAAGGACTATAACTTGTTTTCTATATAAAGAGGGATCAAAGGAACACTTAAACAATATATCATAACATATCACAGTTCATTTTGAGAAATCAATCGTGAAAATCATTCCTCATCTTCATTAAGCTTACTGTGAAAAGAGTGTTTGAGCTTCAATTTGTTTTATCTGACTATTGAGAGTTAGGAATCAACTTTTGTTTTACTAGGGTGAGGTATCCCTAAGGTTGAACATTGAGGCTCTTCACAAGAGTGGGGTATCTCGAGGTGAAAGAGTGCTCTGTGGTGTAAAGAGTGAGGTATCCCACAGGTGGAGTGGGGACTGGATGTAGGTCACAGTGGTGGTGACTGAATCAGGATAAATCCAGTTGTATAGTATCTCTAAACTCAAACTCCTTTACTTTTTGTTTATGATTCAAGAACCTGCAACTTTGATGGTTAAATTTCAAGTATAATTTATGTTCTTGATCTGTATAAACCGTATCTTGTTATTACTGAGTTATTGAACTTGAACCTATTCGTTATTAATCTTTCTTATCCTCATCACCTTCTATTCAAGATTTTGTAAAAATCCTTCATCGATTTTATAAAAGATCCTGAGAACACAAATCTGCAACTCTGATTTATAAAGCTTTGTGAAAAAGTTTTAAGAGGGAAATATTTTCTTTGAAAACTCAATTAATCCCCCCCCCCCCCCCCCCTCCCCCCCTCTTGAGTCGTTGAAGCCAAAACAACAATTCGCATTAGAGCTAAACTCTTAAGTTTGGCTTAACATCTATAAGAGCATGGCTTACAATGACTGTTTAAATGAAGGGGCTTCCCTTGAACGCCCGCCTGCCTTCAATGGATCTGAGTATATCTATTGGAAGGAGAGAATGGTAATCTTTCTTGAGGCAGCAGGTGTTGACATCTGGGCTGTAGTAGAAAATGGACCATTTGTCCCCTCTACTGTGGATGCTAATGGTGCTCCAAGAAATATGCCTAAAATTGAATGGAATGAGGATGATAAGAAAAGAATTCAATATAATGCACGTGCTAAGTATATTATAACATCTGCTTTAAGCCGTGATGAGTTTTTCAGGGTTTCAAATTGCAAATCAGCAAAGGAGATGTGGGATACATTGCAAGTAACACATGAAGGAACCTCAGATGTCAAAAGAGCAAGAATGAACACCCTCACACATGAGTATGAGCTGTTCAGAATGAATCGAGGAGAACCTATGACAGAAATGCAAAAGAGATTCACACACATCGTAAATCAATTGGCTGGTCTTGGAAAGACAATCTCAAATGACGATCAAATTAACAAAGTCATGAGATGCTTAAGCAGGGAATGGCAACCTAAAGTCACTGCAATCTCAGAATCCAGAGATCTCTCATCAATGACCATTGCCACACTGTTTGGAAAATTGCAAGAACATGAATTGGAGTTGAGCAAACTAAATGAGAGTGAAGAAACTGATAAAAGAAAGAAGGGATTGGCTCTGAAATCACAAGTCAAAGAAGTAGAAGATAGTGATGATGATGATTCAGAACAAGAGGTTGAATCCAAAGAAGAGATGGGATTGCTAGTTAGAAAGTTCAAGAACTTCCTAAAGAAGAAAGACAACTTCGAAAGAAAGCCATCCACCTTTCAAAGGAGAAATCTCAGCAAAGGTGACAACTCTTCCAACAACATCACATGCTATGAATGTGGAAAGATTGGCCACATGAAGCTTGACTGTCCAAAACTGCAAAAGAAGGACAAAACAGATAAGTTTGACTCAAAGGACAAGAAGTGGAGAAAGCCAAGAAAGGCCTACATTGCTTGGGATGATAATGATCTAGATTTCACTGAAGAATCTGAATCTGAGGAGGCAAAACTGTGCTTTATGGCTAGCAATCATAGTGATTCATAAAGTGAAGTAAGTTCTAATTATCAACATTCTTATGATGAATTGCAAAATGCCACTAGTGCAGAAAAGGGATTTCATATCAGTTATTTTTGGCTTTTCACATCGGTTTTCAAACTGATGTTGAAACGACCGATGTTGTTTATTGATACTTTTCACATCAGTTTTAAAACCGATGTCTAAAGTATACTTTTAACAGCGGTTTTCTAAATAACCGTGTGGAAAGTTCATTTTTCACATGGGTTATCACAAAACCGATGTGGAAATATCACTTTCCACATCGGTTTTAAATATAACCGATGTGCAAAGTGAACTTTCCACATCGGTTTTTTAATAACCCATGTGAAAAGTGAACTTTCCACATCGGTTTTTGTATAACCGATGTGGAAAGTTTCATTTTTTTAAACTCTTTTTATATTTCTATCATTCATTTCCCCCGTTTCAGTAATCCAGATCAATACCAGTATAACATATTCTAAATATTCTCAACACAATCACTTTTGTACAATAAAAACACACTAAATTAATATATACTGAATTTATTACGAACAATACATATGTTCAATTACATTCTGACAACAATAATAATTAGAAACCAAAAAGCTACATGATATATTATAGATTTCATATCAAAATATATATCTGTCAAAAGTACACTATAGCTAGTACATGATAAGTTTTTAAACTAACTACATACAAACTATAGTTGGTACACTTCAAGAAAAAAAGTTGCCCAACGCCTCCTTATGTTATTGATGTCGGCATTAGATAATGGAGTCGGATTATTGAATATCTGCAAGTTTAATTGGACAAAAGATTATATCTTTTAAGTAATAAACTAACATAAAACATATAACGAATCTATAATTGTTACTTCTAATTGTTACCAATTAACATTTACCTCGTGCCATCTTTCAGTGATCCAGGAGGAGATAATTTCGACCATCCACTTCATCACATAGTATCCACATTCCCATGATCCACATTGTATACGGGACTGCATACAAATGAAACCCAATTAGAATATGAGGAATTAAATAGAAATCAATAATTATACCCACTGCATTTGAAGCGTTTGAACTAATAAATATCTTACGTTAGGAATAATCCATCTAATAGCCCGACGCCTTTCATCACACAACATGTGGTTTGCATTAATCGAACTATCATGACAAAATAAACATTAATTAAAGTATATCTAATAGATTTCAGCTAATTAAAACAACCGCATTACTGATTATAAAGTATTTTAATGCTTACGTTTCCATGATCATCTTCAGTTCATTCGTCGGCTTATTTCCCATTGAGCAGAAAAAGACCACGACATTCATCCTAGGGTACAAGATCAACAGTTGCCAATGCTTGCTGTATTTGCGGAAGAATTAGTGCCTAATATATTGAAAAAATAACCGGTACTTACTTATTGAGATAAGGCGCAAGGTAAAATTGATGATCGTCTCGGGCAAGTATATCACGTATGGTGGTGACCAGGTCTTCTGATGCTAGGAGAACATCACCCTGAATGAACATGGGGTCAATGAACCCATAAAGGGTAAGGTTCCCATGATCAACTAACATACGATGCAGATACCTAATATATTGAAAAAACATGTTAATTATCATAGTATTTAAAATTAATTACTTAACTTATAAATAAAATGTACTTACGTGCACCATAATGATAGGTATGCAGAACTAGCCATTTCTTTATCGAGTACAATCTCCATAAGTTCCTTCTTTGGGATATACAGTTCGTCACCTGGACTGGCATCATGTTCCAACCTTACCAAAGTTGCGTCATTCTCCATGGTCACAACCTGTATAGCCAGAAGTTTAAAAACATCACCAGGTGCCCCTTTGTCGATCCCCTAAACAACAAAGATATATATTAGTAATCACAGATAAGTTATTTCATTCGTAATTAATTAAATGGTCAAATGAATACCTTGACAGGAGCAGACATCTATGGTCTTCATGGATCCGACCTTTTAGGCAGAATATCATTTCCAACATCCTAAAACACAACTAACTGAATACCTCAGATGCAACAAGAAAGCTGACCAGTCTTCTTGTCCAGGGGATGAAGTTACCGGGGGCCTGACCCACTGTTTGAACCTCCTCGGTGGGCATAGGGACTCGAGCATCAGCATCTCGAATAATCTCAACAACGACCCTCACCTGATCATCCGGTAATAAACGATGGTGTATGGTATTACCGAAGTTATTACGTGCCCTCCCCAATGCCACTAAGCGGCGATCATGATGATCATCAACATACAGCTCACACCTATCAGGGTCGTCATCATCATCATCATCATCATCACCATCATCATCATTTTCAGGCTAATGAGGAGGATCACATGAGCCCTTAGTGCTCACATGGACAGAGGGTTGGACACCTGTCATCTGCTGGGACATAGAAGTCAATATTGCCAGCTGCTGGGCAAACTGCTCGGTCATCTCCTGTCTAAGCTCAGCTGCAATCTCCTGTTTTAGCCGTGCTATATCTGCATCAACATCCCCGTGGCATTGGTGTGAAGATGAATCATGGTATTGGCGAATGCTGACGCCCCATCCAACACCAATGACACGGCCCGGGTGGTCTGGTTTACCGATGGCAGCAGCTAAGATATCATCGCGTCCTCTAGGAACAAAGGTTCCTTGGGTTACCTGCTCGTCCAAGGCATCCTATAACATATAAAATATCAGGTCACATTACAATTCGGTAACAATGTTAAAATGACAATTACAATTCAAACTATACTTACAATCTTCTCGGCTACTTGGCGGGCCTCCTCAGATGTATATTATCCCTTTTTTCTTTGTCGGGCCCTCTTCCATTTACGATGGCGTGGGGGTGGAGGTGTGATAAGCTATCGAATCCGCAAATGAACGACTTTGTCGTTAAGTAATAAAAAGAGATCGAACCACATGCAGAGACCGTGATCTTAAATAACAATTAGTTATTAAATTGATTTAACTGAACTGGAATAAGATTTGGTTTTTGAAATCGGAATCAAGTAACAATAAAATTTAAAATTACAATTAACAAAATAGGAAATTAATACAAATAGGGATTTTTCAAATTCAAAAGAGATTTCCAGGAATTGGGTTACCAACAAGACTGCTTATGTTACTAAATTGACTGCTCCTCTTGTTAAAAATCAAAATTGTTTTGAAGGTGAATTTATCCTAATTAAGTTAATGTTCCCTCTTGGGATACAAGAACCGTGCTCGATTAAACCAACCCCTACTCTCGTGGCAATTGAATTCAAATCGAACCCTTTAAACTTTGTGAAAATTCAGTGAACCCTCGAAGGACCGCTTCTAACTCTCGTGATTTAAGTCCTAAGTTTGATTCCTATAGATCCGATACCTAAGTTCCCCGCTAAGTTCGTCCTTAGTGTATCTATGACAAGCAAATAAGTGGCCACCAAATTTACGAGTAATTAAAACAATAGGAATCAAATCGAAAGCAAAATTGAAATTAACAAGAAGTCAAACGTCAATTCATCACCATAAACAAATCTTGGGCATAGCCCCAATTCCTAGAAATAAGACTACTACTCAAGCATTGCCATGATCCTAGCAATCTTGATTAACAATAGCATAAAAAGAAAACCCTAAAGAAGAGAAGAGATTGAGAAGAAGAAAAATCCTAATTATTTTGCCTATGGATCGCAGTTCAAAAGTGCCCAGTTTCGATCCCCTAGAGGCCTATTTATAATGTAGGGTAACTTGAATCCCAAGCAATTACAAAAATCAGATCAAATCAGTTTTTAAAATCCAGATATTGCACGTCACGGCCAGGCCGTGATGGGTTCTGACTTGGAGATTGCTTCGCTGGTTGGTCTATCACGGTCGTGACCACCATCACGGCCTAGCCGTGATCAGTTCTGCTTGTCTCATTTTCTTGCTTTTCAAGCTCCATCTTCATGCAAGCTCCAATGTAACTGATCCTGAGTGTTTTAATATTCAATTCTTGCACACAAGCACCACAAAGCCACCTTACCCGTTCCAAGGTAAAAGCTAACAAAAAATAAAATTAAATATGCCTAAACTATATGAAAATGCATGCAAAATGTCAAGGAAATATGAGGTGAAATCACACTCATCAAACTACCCCAAGCTTAAGATTTTGCTTGTCCTCAAGCAATAACTAAGGCCAGAAAAGATAATCAATTAGAGCATGGACAGTGAATCTAGAACCCGAGTAATAAATCCAAGTAACAGGCATATTCAATAAGAAACCAATAGACAATCAATTTTAAGTCCAATTAGAAGCTTAGGTTCCCTAAATTCACATCTCTCACTAATTAGGGCACTCTTCTGACCTCACTCATATGTTTAAGGGTATATGATAATTCGCTCAATTTCCTCAAGGAAGGTATCCTACCATAAGCTTGACTATTAACCAAATCTCTACTTTATTAATGAAAACATATAAGAATCAAGAGGTCTTTTATTTTGGTTGTAATGGGGCCATGGGATTAATTGTTAGGTGGGGAAATCAAGAAAAGTAAAATTCAAGAAGGCTAAACAAAATATCAAACAATGCAAAGCATGGCAACCTTCTAAAATACCTTTTTGGGCTTTAGTTCACTTTTCCATCTTTCTTTCTTTCTTCCTTTTTATTATTATTATTTTTTATTTCTCACTTTCTTTTTCTCATCCCCTTCTCCATTTTTTTATTTATTATTTTATTTATTTGGAGAAGGGGAGATTTTCAACTTAAGAGAAATATTTTTAATTTTTATTTTTATTTTTTTCTAACTTTTTCATCCCACGATTTAATTTTCCAACTTCCTTGTTGCCCTTTTACAATACTTTAAAAGGTGTCATACCAGGCATCGTTCATTAAAATAAATCAAGGTACCAAGAAAAGTATTTTATTCTTTTAGACTCAAAATTGGGCAACTAAGGGGTGGCATTTAATCAGTCGATGTTCAGAAGGCCAGAAAAATACCTAGTGCCTCAATCATTTTCAAATATGCTTTCAAATTTTTTTTAAGTTTCAAAACGGTTTCAAGTCAAGTTCTAGAGAACACAATCCAAGAGGAATAAAACACTCAATCACAAGGAATGGGGTAGATTTAGTGAGTACCCCTTTTAGGCTCAAAATCTCACATTTAGTAGTTTAAAATCAATGAGAAACCCAAATCTAAGGAACCACATGCTAATTATTAACTAACAAAAGATCATCTCAAGCATTTTTATTTTTAGCCTATCACAATAATACAAAAATTGGGTTAAAAAATTCACTGTCTCAATTCATCTAGCACAAAGTTTTTCACAATTGGAGGCATACTGTAAGCAAGGGGCAATCTAATCTTGTGATCATGCAAAACATATGCAAAACTAACCCTAAATGAATGCAACATGCTTGAATGCAAAAATAATACCCCTACCCCAAGCTTAAGAACTTACATTGTCCCCAATATAAATAATTAAGTCATAGGGAGGATAAAAATAAAAACAACTCACTGAGGTGGTGGGTGCTGGCTCAGATGCCAGTTATAGAGCTGCTAGATCATGGCTCTCTGCTCACGCTACTCCTCCATGATGTGCTCCTGGTTCGCTAGGATGGTGTCAAAGGTGGGTGCCCAGACGGCCTAGCCTGCGGTGGCGGGCGTAACGACCTTTGTATCCTAATAGGCTCAGGCTCCTCTCCCACAGGCACTTTCCAATTTGTCGAATTTGTTACATCCAAAAGTGCGGGGTTAGGGAGAGGAATTGGGTGCCTGCGCCTTGGGTGTTTCAGGGAGTACGTGTCATCCTCCTGGGTGATCATCCCCATGGCCTCACAAGCCTGCAAGGTGATACGTGTCCGTCCTGGGGCGGCCTCAAAACCATCCAAATCAAAGTTAAAGTGATGACATACGGTGGTGATTAAGCCACCGATGACAATAGTGCCACTCGAACTCTTGGCAACCTTTAAGAGGTGCCTAGCCAAAAACGACCCTGTGTCCACATTGCTCTCAGGGAGGAGCATGGCCCAAAGTATAAAGATCTCGTCCTGGCGGACGGATCCGTCACTCTCTCCACGGCCTAACAGGGTGTTGGCTATGACCCTATGCATATATCTTGGGTTAACAAGGGCTCTGGACTTGGCTGTCCGAGGGTCAAAACTCCTACCTTCATAATCAATTATTGACCAGAAACTATGTGCACTAAACCCTAAGGGGTATCTCCTGTCACCCCGTACAGGTAAACAAAAAATCTCATTAAATTCAGCTAGGGTTAGCACAAAATCCTGGTTGAAGAGCCGGAATGTAATCTGTCCCTCAAGGCAATGCGGCCCTTGGAGAATTTTCGCATTTAGAGAGCTTAAGAAATCCAGAGTAGGGCCATCAAATGCAGGGTATCTAGTGCGAGCAAACTCGCTCCACCCTATGTTTTCTAACATCCAGTTGATGTCAACAGTCAGGACAGAGTTAGAAAACAATCCCATACCTATGTTCAAAATATTAAATCTATTTTGTTGACCATTATCTTTGAAAACAATCCCATACCCATGTTCATCAGTCTCAGAGTTAGAAGAGTCAGAGTCAGAGTAGTTACCTGGGTTCCTGCTTCCTCTGGTACGGGGGCGTGAGGCTTCGATTTCCCTTTGACGCTTGCTTGCCATGATTTTATTCAATGAATCTCAAAGCACCAAAATTCACAATCCCCTCTTTCACTGTTTCTGAAATTCGGATTTTTAGGGGCTAGGGTTTCAGAATTGGGAATTTTTGAGTTTTCCCAAAATTGAAGGATTTGCCTTGTGGGTCTTGTTGGGTTAGGTCTAGGGAGCAAGGGAGTAGAGTTGGTTGGGCATGGGTGTCATAGGGAGGTGAGTTTCAAGCTTTTTGGGTGAATGGGTATGGTGGGGGTTATGAGAGGAAGAAGAAGATGAGTGGATGAAGAGGAAGATGGTGGGTTTGGGTTAAAGAGGGTTTGCGTTGATGAGTGTGAGATGAAGGAATGGAGGAGTTGGAATGAAGGGTGAGAGCTTGGTGGCTATGGAGGTTAGAGAGAAGGTAGAGAGGAGGAAGAAAGTTGGGTCGTGTTTGAGCAGAGGGGAGGATGTACGTTTTAAAATCTGGTTTAAAAGCGCGTCACGACCGTGACCCACATCACGGGCAGGCCGTGACGCGTTCTGTGTCAGGAAAATCCCTTGTCACGGGCGTGATGCATATCACGGCTATCCCGTGATAGAAACTGTTCTGTTTCAGCCGGCCTATCACGGCCGTGATCACTCTCACGGTCTGGCCGTGATCCTTCCTGACTTTCTGGTCATCACATCACAGCTGTGACTTACATCACGACCAGGCTGTGATGGATTCTGATCTTCTGGGGCCTTCTCGTCATGCCCGTGATGGATATCACGGCTGTGCCGTGACACTATCTGACTTTCAGCTGTTGATTCATCACGGCCGTGACCCATGTCACGGCCTAGGCGTGATTAATTCTGACTTCATTTTCCATGCCCTTTTCACTCTTCATGCCTTCCTGACCTGAAAACACTTGGCAAATCCATTAATTTATGATCTTTCTTCTCTAAATCTTCTCAATTATTCAAAAACAAAATTCAAAAACAAACTAAGAAGAGAAAGAAAGCTTGGGTTGCCTCCCAAGAAGCGCTTATTTACGGTCCTAAGCTTGACCATAGTCCTTTCAATCTTTTGATGTTGGATTGAGGAAGGAAATTGCCACCTCTTGTTCAAGTGGATGTTCTCCAAGGTAGTGCTTCAGCCTCTATCCATTGACATTGAATGTTCCACGTTCCTGGTTCCAAACCTCGACGGTACCATATGGAAATACTTTCATCACTTTAAATGGTCCGGACCGTCTACACTTGAGCTTTCTTGGGAATAACCGCAACCTCAAATTGTAGAGTAGCACCAATTCTCCTTCATGGAATTCTCTACGAAGGATATGCTTATCATGCCACCTCTTTGTTCTCTCCTTGTAAGACCTTGCGGACTCGTAAGCATCCAATCTTAGCTCATCAAGTTCATGAAGTTGAAGGATTCTCTTTTCCCCAGCAGCTTTTATATCAAAGTTTAGCCTCTTAATGGCCCACAAGGTCTTATGCTCAAGCTCGACTGGTAAGTGACATGGCTTCCCGTAAATAAGTCGAAAGGGTGTCATCCCAATAGGAGTCTTGTAGGCCGTACAGTAAGCCCAAAGAGCATCATCAAGCTTTAAGTACCAATCCTTTCTCGAACTTGAAACGGTCTTCTCTAGAATGCTCTTTATCTCTCGATTGGAAACTTCGACTTGCCCACTTGTCTGGGGGTGGTAAGGTGTAGCAACCCTATGAGTGACTCCATATTTGAGTAGGAGTTTTTCAAAAAAAAAAATTCAATGAAGTGCGATCCTCCATCACTAATGACTACCCTTGGAATTCCAAACCTTGGAAAAATCACCTTCTTGAATAGTTTGATTACGGTTTTTACATCACTTGTTGGGGAAGGAATGGCTTCCACCCATTTAGAGACGTAATCAACGACTACAATAATGAACTTATTGTTGCAAGAGGAAGGAAAGGGTCCCATGTAGTCAACTTCCCAAACATAAAATATCTCTACTTCTATCATAGTGTTGAGTGGCATTTCATGCTTCTTAGAGTTGTTCCCCGTCCTTTGACATGGATCACAAGCAAGCACGAACATTCGGGCATCTCTAAAAATATGAGGCCAATAGAAACTAGCTTGAAGCACCTTTGAGGCACTAGCATGTCCTCCGTAAGATGAGGAATGACAACAACTCAAGATACTTGGAACCTCGACTTCTGGAATACACCTTCTGTAAATGCTATCCGCACACTTGCGGAAAATGTAAGGCTCATCCCACACGTAGTTCTTGAGATCGGAAAAGAACTTCTTCTTTTGTTGATAATTGAACTCCGGTGGTAGAATCCCACATACAAAATAATTCACAAAATCCGCATACCATGGAGCATTCTCTCCCAAGATGGCGTACAGTTGCTCATCGGGGAAAGAATCATCTATCGATAAGTTGTCCTTCTCATGTTCCAATGGTTCAAGTCTGGATAAGTGGTCCGCAACCAAGTTCTCCATCCCTTTCCAGTCCCGAATCTCCAAGCCAAATTCTTGCAAAAGGAGAATCCATCGGATGAGTCTTGGCTTTGCTTCCTTCTTAGTCATGAGGTATTTAGTGCGGAGTGGTCCGTGTACACTATGACTTTAGACCCCACCAGGTATGATCTGAATTTCTCAAATGCGAAGACAACCGCAAGAAACTCTTTCTCAGTTGTGGCATAATTGGCTTGAGCTCCATCTAGAGTTTTGCTTGCATAGTATATTTCATGAACCTTCTTGTCTATCCTTTGTCCCAACACCGCTCCCACGGCGTAGTCACTAGCATCACACATTACTTCAAATGGCTCATTCCAATCTGGTGTTTGCAAAATGGGAGCGGTGGTCAAAGCTTCCTTCAACCTATAAAATGCACTCAAACATTCCTCATTAAAATCAAATGGAACATCTTTCATTAATAGGTTAGATAAGGGTTTAGAAATTTTTGAAAAATCTTTGATGAAACGCCAGTAAAACCTGGCGTGTCCCAAGAAACTTCTAACTCCTTTCACATTTACCGGTGGGGGCAAATTTTCAATAACATCTATTTTGGCTCTATCCACCTCAATACCTCTACCAGAAATCAAGTGCCCAAGCACTATACCTTCTTTTACCATAAAATTACATTTTTCCCAATTCAATACCAAATTGGTTTCTTCACATCGCTGCAAAATCTTAGACAAATTTGTTAAACAGTCATCAAAGGTAGTTCCATAAACAGAAAAATCATCCATAAAAACCTCCAGGATGTTTTCAATAAATTCATAAAAATTGTAGTCATGCATCTTTGAAAAGTAGCCGGTGCATTATATAAACCAAAAGGCATTCTTCTATAGGCAAAAGTGCCTTAGGGACAAGTAAACGTGGTCTTTTCTTGATCACTAGGATGTATAGGAATTTGATGAAAACCGGAATATCCATCCAAGTAACAAAAGTATGAATGCCTAGCTAACCTTTCAAGCATTTGATCAATAAATGGGAGAGGGAAGTGATCTTACCTTGTTGCCTTATTTAACTTCCAATAATCGATGCACATTCTCCAACCGGTTACCGTCCTAGTAGGGATTAGTTCATTATTTTCATTTTGAATAACAGTCATCCCCACTTTCTTAGGAACCACATGCACCAGACTAACCCATTCACTATCGAAAATTGGATAACTAATCCCCGCATCTAACAACTTAAGCACTTCTTTCTTAACCCACCTCTTTCATATTAGGGTTCAACCTACGTTGATGCTCAATGGATGGTTTATGTTCATCTTCCATTAAAATGCGATGCATGCAAAAAGAAGGATTTATGCCTTTAATATCATCAATTGTATATCTTATAACCTTTCTATGCATTCTAAGTTCCCTAAGCAATTTCTCAGTTTCCAACTCATTCAAGCTAGCATTCACAATTACCGGATAGGAAGAGTTAGGACCAAGAAATTCATACCTCAATGTGGAAGGAAGAGGTTTTAGTTCTACCGTGGGGGCTTCTTCATCTTTCAAATCCTTACTCTTTGGTTTCAACTCAAGTTTTTCTTTCTTTGTTTTGTTCGGAGAAATTTTCGGACTAGCCTCCAGGAAGCGGGCATAATTCCTTACTTCTCCTCCATGAGCATTTAAGTCTCCACCAATCAAACACAATTCCAATGGATCATCAACACAAGCTTGAGTGGATTCTTCTTTCACCACTTGATGCATTAAGTCAACCCTGCAACAAGAATCTTCAAAAGAAGGGTGTTTAATAGATTTAGTTAAATCAAATTCAACTTTATCATCACCCACAGTTAAAGTCAATTTTCCATTTTTAACATCAATAATTGCTCCTGCGGTAGCCAAGAAAGGCCTACCAAGAATAATGGGGATTTGGGAATCTTCTTCCATTTCAAGTACCACAAAATCCGCAGGAATGAAAAATTTACCCACTCTAATAGGGACATCCTCCAAGATGCCTACAGGGAATTTGACGGACCAATCCGCCAATTGAAGGGAGATTGTTGTGGGTTTCAGTTCACCCATCTCCAACTTCTTGCAGACTGAGAGGGGCATAAGACTAACACTAGCCCCCAAAGCACAAAGAGCTTTGTCAAAACTAGTGTTACCAATCAAGCAAGGAATAGAGAAACTACATGGATCTTTCAATTTAGGAGGCAATTTATTTTGAATTAAAGCACTGTACTCCTCAGTTAAAGCCACTTTTTCATAGTCCTCTAGCTTTCTCTTATTTGATAAGATATCCTTAAGAAATTTAGCATATGTCGGCATTTGTTGTAACGCCTCAGTGAAGGGTACATTAATGCACAATTTCTTAAGGACCTCTAGAAATTTTACAAATTGCTTATCTAACTTGGCCTTAGCCAACCTTTGAGGAAAAGATATCGGAGGTTGGTAAGGTGGTGTAGGGACATACTTAGACACTTTTTCACTACGTTCTTCCTCTTCTAAGGGTTGTGTCTTAGTAGGTTCCTCCTCCCCATCTACACTCTTGTTGTCACTCTCCCCTTTAGCCTCGGGATTCTCAAGTTTCTTACCACTCCTTAAACTCACAGCTTTACACTGTTCATTATTTGGGTTCACTTCAGGTTGTCCAGGAAACTTGCCCGGTTACCTCATTGAATTGCCCGCTTGTTGGGAAATTTGAGTTTCTAACATCTTGTTATGGATGGCTAAGTTATCTACCTTAGATGTTAACTCTTTTATTGCCTCATTAACTTACCTACCTTGTTGCCTAAATTCTTCATTCTGCTTAGTTTGAGTAGCAACAAAATTTTCCATAAGAGACTCAAGTTTAGACTTTTGTACCTGAGGATACCCCAATACGGGTTTCCTATTACCTTGGCCATCTTGGAATTCATGATTCAACGTGTTATTGTAGTTCCCGTAGGAGAGATAAGGATTATTCTTCCTTACTTGGTTGTAAGGATTTGGGGGAGCATAATTTGGCAACTTCGGGTTCGTGTCATAGAAATTGTGACAAGACTTCACTTGTTCCCCCGAAGCACCGGACTCAGGAGCTATACCATGTGGGCACTCCATTATGTCATGTCCCTGCATTCCACAAATCTCACAAACAACATTAGTAGCACCTATTGAACTCACATTTGCTTTTTCAAGCTTATCAAAGTGTTTATTCAACGAGTCAATTTTTGACATAATTAGATCAGTGCTATTCATTTCAAACTTAGCCCCCGAAAGCTTTTTCGGGTTATTACCTCTTTCCGAACCCCATTGGTGATAATTGGTGGCTACGTTTTCAATGATTTTGAACGCTTCAGTCAGAGGTCTATTCATAAAGGCTCCACCATCTGCGGAGTCCAGTGACACCTTCGAAGAGTAATCCAATCCGTTGTAGAAGGTATGCACTAACAACCACCTCTCGAGCCCATGATGAGGGCAAGAATCTAGCAATCCTTTGTAACGATCCCAAGCTTCGGATAAGCATTCTCCGTCCTTTTGGAAGAAGCCGGTGATCTGAGTTCGTAGGTAAGCAATCTTGGATGGAGGGAAGAATTTCTCCAAGAATGCCTGCTCTAGTTGGTCCCAAGTCGACAACGTATTAGAAGGCACTTGCTTGAACCAAGCTTTTGCCTTTCCAGTCAGAGAGGGGGGGAATAACCTCAAGCGTATAGCATCGATTGGGGCACCTTGAATTCTTATTGCATCGGTGAATTCCAAGAATGTCTCCACATGATCAGTCGGGTCCTCCGAGGGTAATCCTCCAAACTGATGTTGCCTAACCATGCCAATTAACTGAGGCGGTATAGTGTAGTTCTCCGCCTCAATTTCTGGCCTAGTAATCACAATTCGCAAACCCCTAGCATTTGGGGCTGCGTAGTCCTTCAGTGGTTTGGTATCCGGTAGATTCGTCATGAGTGGAATGGGAATCAACCTCTCCCTCTCTCTTTGTCTTTGTAGTCTCCTACGTCTATGAAAGGTCCTTTCGATTTCGGGGTCAACTTCAATAAGGTTTCCAAGACTTAGGGATCTTTGCATAAAAGAGAACAATACCTATAAGAGAGAGAGATAGATACTCTAAAAAAAGAAAAAGAAATAAATAATAAAAAAATGTCTAGAAAAATCAATTTTTTAAAAAAATAAATTGAAATCCAAGAAAACACAGTCCCCAACAATGGCGCCAAAAACTTGATAAGCTATCGAAACCGTAAGTGAACGACTTCGTCGTCAATTAATAAAAAGAGATTGAACCACAGAGACCGTGATCTTAAATAACAATTAGTTATTAAATTGATTTAACTGAACTGGAATAAGATTTGGTTTTTGAAATCAGAATCAAGTAACAATCAAATTTAAAATTGCAATTAAACAAAATAGGAAATCAATACAAATAGGGATTTTTCAAATTCAAAAGAGATTTTCCGGAATTGGGTTACCAACAAGACTGCTTATGTTACTAAATTGACTGCTCCTCTTGTTAAAAATCAAAATTGCTTTGAAGGTGAATTTATCCTAATTAAGTTAATGTTCCCTCTCGGGATACAAGAACCGTGCTCGATTAAACCAACCCCTACTCTCGTGGCAATTGAATTCAAATCGAACCCTTTAAGCTTTGTGACAATTCAGTGAACCCTCGAAGGACCGCTTCTAACTCTCGTGATTTAAGTCCTAAGTTTGATTCCTATAGATCTGATACCTAAGTTCACCGTTAAGTTCGTCCTTAGTGTATCTATGACAAGCAAATAAGTGACCACCGAATTTACGAGTAATTAAAACAATAGGAATCAAATCGAAAGTAAAATTGAAATTAACAAGAAATCAAACGTCAATTCATCACCATAAACAAACCTTGGGCATAGCCCCAATTCCTAGAAATAAGACTACTACTCAAGCATTGTCATGATCCTAGCAATCTTGATTAACAATAGCATAAAAAGAAAACCCTAGAGAAGAGAAGAGATTGAGAAGAAGAAAAATCCTAATTATTTTGCCTATGGATCGCAGTTCAAAAATGCCCAATTTTGAGCCCCTAGAGGCCTATTTATAATGTAGGGTAACTTGAATCCCAAGAAATTACAAAAATAAGATCAAATCAGTTTTTAAAATCCAGATATTGTGCGTCACAGCCGTGATGCCTGTCACGGCCAGGCCGTGATGGGTTCTGGCTTGGAGATTGCTTCGCTGGTTGGTCTGTCACGGCCATGACCACCATCACGGCCTAGCCGTGATCAGTTCTGCTTGTCTCATTTTCTTGCTTTTCAAGCTCCATCTTCATGCAAGCTCCAACGTAACTGATCCTGAGCGTTTTAATCTTCAATTCCTGTACACAAGCACCACAAAGCCACCTTACCCGTTCCAAGGTAAAAGCTAACAAAACATCAAATTAAATATGCCTAAACTATATGAAAATGTATGCAAAATGTCAAGGAAATATGTGGTGAAATCACACTCATCAAGGTGGATCAACAACTTCTGGACGATTTTCAGTGTTAGGATCCGCCTGAGATGCTGCTTCCTGAAATGCTTTCTCTTCCTCTTCCACCATTATCTGACCAAGTTTTTTATATCCCCCACGAGACAGTACATGGGGATAGACATTCTTGCTTTGGTTTTCCTGCCCCTTTTTCCTCTTTTCTTATTATAAATAGAAGACAATTAAATTACATAAGTAAATAAAATTAATGAAGTTACATAAATTTAGAGACAAATCAAATAAGTTAACTTGAAAGCTGGGATCATGTTGGCTCTGAACAAAGCGATCCCACGTCGCCTGGTCAAGAAACGGGTACACCTCAAGTGGGTTCTTTTCACATGTTGGATTGAATACATAGTATCTGCCCAGGTCGACCTTAAAAGCCCTCCAACGCTCACCAGCATACTTTATCAAAAGCTTCTTCATATCCATCGTATCCGGTATGTCAAAGGTGAGCTACATTAACACCAAAAGAATCAACGAATTACTATATGATATTAATAAGATTAAAATAAAGTAGATACATACAAACACAGGACGTAAAAGTATAGATACCAGAATACTCTCCCATATTTGATCTTTCACGTCCGCCGGTACATTTTTCCAATTATCAATAAGTATACTAGGCCTGCTTCTAGAAAGGGTCGCCGCAAAAATGTTAAACTGCTCTGCCATTAGCCCAATAGGATTGAGGTTATTATCAAAGTCTATTATGATCCTTTGATTTGAACCACGGTTGGCAGTCAAATTCCTCATTCGTGTGGCACGTCTACCCTTTCTACCCGTAGACGGGGTCTCTAAACCGCTGCATGAATGAGGGATATCCTCAAGATCAGTCATGTATACCTGTTTAAACAAAAAAAAACTTGTTAGTATGTCAGGATAAATATCAAACATAACTAATAAATATCGATCAACGTAAGTAAACATAACTTATAAATATCAACGTAAACATATAATATGACTTTAAACATAACTCAAACTAAACTTACATTGTGGTCAATTAGTAAAGTTCTCCCATAACCCTACTTGGTGATCATTACAAGTAGCATGTACATCATCCACTTCATTTTCCTCATTGAAATTAGGCACCCGTGTTGAGAAAGAAGGAGTATCATAAATATCAATAGTTGAATCTTGATTTCCCTCACTACCATTATACATGTTTTTTCCCTGGAGAATCACTGACCACCTATTGTTAGAAGGATCACGGATATAAAACACTAGTTTTTCTTGGGATGCCATGATGAAAGACTCTTCTTTATTACCTACCTTATTAAGGTCCACCAATTTGAATCCTAACTCATCGGTTTGCACACCATTGTTACTGTCGACCCACTGACATTTAAAAACAGGTACTCTAAACTTCATGTAATCAACCTCCCATATCACTTCAATGATTCCAAAGTATGAAACGGATGCCATAACAGGGTTTTTATCTTTCGGACTAGAGAAATGCATGGACTCAGCGACGACCATAACCCTACTATTTTGCATAGTACTTTTGTCATCCTAGGACTTTGTATAGAAGGAAAACTTATTGATATCATACCCACTCCAGCATATGACATCAAAGTTTGGCCTCTGTGCTAGCCATTTTAATGTATCAGAAGCAATACCATCCTTTGCAGTTTTTTCTTTAGACCAGTTCAAGAAAGTCTTGTTATGCTTGTTCAAACACCATTTTTCATTCATTCTAGGGTAAGTTTCATTGATGATGCTTTTGTGCTCACATAAGTATGGTTCAACCTCATCAGTGTTATTCAATATATACAAATGTGCTTGAAGCACTTCCTCCCGATCCATGCTCTTAACAGTGATACCTTGTGTACCCTTACCATCATATCTTCCTTCGTGACGAGACTTCGTAAGCCCTACAGGTTCCGCTTCTGACATGTAGTCTGTACAAAACTCAATAGCTTCTTCTGCAACATACCTTTTAACAATAGATGCTTCAGGACGGTGTGGATTCTTCATATATCCTTTCAAGATCTTCATGTATCGCTCAACCGGGTACATCCACCTTAAATAAATGGGGCCGCACAATCTAATCTCCCTCACTAGATGAACAATCAAATGAACCATGATGTCAAAAAATGAAGGTGGAAAATACATCTCCAATTGGCACAAGATAATGGCTGCCTCATTTTCCAAGTCATCCAACTTTTTAGTGTCAATGGCCTTGCTACATATAGCATTGAAGAATAAGCATAACCTAGTAATGGCATGTCTGACTTTTTTTAGGCAAGATGTCACGAATGGCCACCGGTAGTAGTTGTTGCATCAAGACATGACAATCATGAGACTTTAAGCCAACTAATTTGAGATCTTTCATTGAGACAAGTCTTTTGATATTTGAAGAGTAACCCTGTGGCACTTTGACTCCCCGTAGACATTCACAGAAACTTATTTTCTCTTTTTTTGATAAAGTATGACATGCTGGGGGCAAATAAGTCTTCTTATCCCCCACTTTATGTGGAGCTAACTGCTCTCGTATACCCATCACAACTAGATCCAGACGAGCATTCCCACCATCCTTTGTCTTTCCTTGAATGTTGAGAAGCATTCCGATTAAACTGTCACACACATTTTTATCCACATGCATCACATCAATACAATGTCTTACATCAAGCTTGCACCAGTATGGAAGATCAAAGAAGATCGACCTCTTCTTCCATATTTTCTTCTTGGTAGCCTTCTTCTGGGTTTTCCCATAGATAACATTAGTGTTGTTCACCCTTTCATAAACTTGCTCTCCAGTCAAGGCCACCGGAGCAATTTCATTCTCCGGAAGTCCATTGAAAGCTTTTCTCAATCTATGATAAGGATGATTACGTCGGAGAAATCTCCGATGCCCAAGGTAAACTGTCTTCCTTCCATGTTGCAGTTGATGGTAACATGTGCCTTCTTCACATATTGGACATGCTTTATGCCCCTTAACACTATACCCACACAGGTTCCCGTATGCTGGAAAGTCATTGATGGTGCAAAATAACATGGCACGCAATCTGAATGTCTCATGGCAATACCCGTCGATCACATCAATTCCTTCATCCCACAACATTCTCAAGTCTTCAATCAAGGGACTCAGATAAACATCAATATCATTTCCTGGCTGTTTAGGACCCGAAATCATCATACTTAACATAATGTATTTGCGCTTCATGCACAACCAAGGAGACAGATTGTAAATTACCAGGAGAACAGGCCATGAACTATGAATACTACTTAAGTTTCCATATGGATTCATTCCATCGGTAGCAAGTCCAAGCCTGAGGTTTCTGGGCTCATTGCCGAAATCCGGAAACAAACTATCAATTCTCTTCCATTGCAAAGAATCGGCCGGATGGCGAAGCTGTCCGTCACACTTCCTCTCATATGCATGCCATCTAATGTTCTTTGCGTCATTTACATTAGCAAACAATCGCTTGAACCGCGGAATCACGGGAAGATACCATAACACCTTCGCAGGAGGACCTGTGGTGACCACATCACAACTAGAATAACCATCCTTCACTTTGTAGCGTGATACCCCACACCTGGGGCACTCGTGCATATCTTCAAACTCTTTCCTGTACAATATGCAATCATTGGGGCAAGCGTGTATTTTCTTATACTCCATACCCATCAGACACAATATCTTCTTCGCCTCATAGTTTCAAGATGGCAATGTGTTACCTTCTAAAAGCATGTCTTTCAACAACTCAAGCAATTTGGTAAAGCTTTTATCACTCCACCCATTTCTCGCCTTCACACTGAACAATCTTAACACCGCTGACAACCGTGTGAAATTAGTGCACCCCAGATACAAAGCCACTTCCGCATCACTGTACAAAGTATCATACACATGTGCGCGCCGAAAAGACTTGCCCAACATCACGGATCATGTCCTCTAGTCCATCGTCCATATCCACGTCATCAACTTCCTCTCTATCCGACACCCTCGGCCTGTCTAACGATTCACCATGACATATCCATGTTGTATAACTCTTGCAAATCCCCTCACAAATAAGATGATCACGTATCTCCTCAGCTTCTAGTCGTCTCTCATTCAAACAGTTAACACAAGGACAATAAAACCTTTCGTTACCACTATCAGGAGCATTTGTTTTTGTAAACTGTAGAAAATCTTCCACTCCATTCTCATACTCATCACTTGTCCATCTAGCATTCATCCAACCGTGATTCATGACTAAAACCAATAACTTCGTACTTAGTCCAACATATTCATCAACCACTTCTTATGACAGGGTATGGCCCTATCCCATTCGAGAAGAAACTTTTTCAACATTCGGTTAACAGTTAGTCCTTAACTCTCATGCTCATACTCGACGAAATTTTGGCAGCATTTCCCTTCGGTCTCCGACGTACACGACTTGAATGCGATGACATCCACCATGATAAAGTATGCACCCGGAGAACGAAAGGAAATGTATCGATCCGAACTTTCATCAAGTATATAACATTATAATCAATGAATAACTATTTTAACTGAATGAAGAAATTTTTTTTCCCAAACTGTCCAACTTTGGACAATTCAAGATCCAATACAATGAGCGGTACATTAAGCACGTACACGTGTGCTCATTAGTATTGCATCTCAAACGGGAAACTAAGGCTTTACTAGTTATTGTGGGCATATTCTCGGATCAAATAAATTTCCAAACAAATACATTAAAACTCCAATGAAAGCTTTTCAGTCAAAACGATGGAAATCAAACCTTACTTTGTAATTTTCCAATGCAAAGCGGTTATCTGGTGGTATAACTCCTTTCTTGTATTTTCTTGTCAGTACACCACATGCAAGTGGACTCCAAGTTGTCAAACCCAAGCCATAGTTACAGGTTTGATTTGGATCTGAAAAAATAACATTGCCTCATCATAAACCAAATGACTTGACAAAACCCGTGAAAGTATAATCTTAAATGCTTCTGTCCATGAATCTCAACTCTCAATTTCCCAGCATCCATACACAAGAAGATATAAAATACAAAATTGGTAAAACTACTATGGGCAAGAAGCTCTTACCTTTTGTATCCAAGGATTGTGCCCCTCACGTAGAGTCTAAAATCAAAGCATGAAAAATACAGTGTTAGCTTATTTAAGACCAAAAGATCATATAAGAAAATGAGTAGCGAAGAGCTATGGCTATTCAGGCAGGAAGCAAAGAACATGAAGAAAAAAACTAAATCCATCAGGCCATCATATATATTCAATCAAAGTATATATATATATATATATATATATATATATATATATATATATATATATATATATATATATATATATATATATATATAGCCTTTATTCTCCTTAAGAAAACACAAAGTTTCCCTTCCTGTCATGTATTTTTGGTGCATATTGCAGTTGAAACACAGCTTCTACAAAGGCAAGCGAAATGTAAATGGCCAACTTCTACAATAGACCAGAAACTCTTAAGAGCTGCCAAATTATAAAATTATCTCTTTGAACACTCGAAGTCTCTAGTGCTTAAGAGATCGCCACACAGAGACTAATATCTTGCTACAACAAAGTATCGTAGCATTAGAATAACAAGCAAGCAAAACATTACCAGTAAAATAAAATTAAAACCAAAACGGAAAGCAAGAAATATTACCAGTAATAATGTCAAACATTTCATTAAATCAACAAAACATAGAGGCATCAAAATACTAGAACTGCTCAGATCCAAACCACAAGACCTCAAAGTAAAAAGGGACAAAACACTAACAACAGGGATGGGCCTGGTTTGTTAGTCATGTCATGGCTCAATAAAGCTCAACAACAAGTCAATGTTAATCGTGATTATTTAGGACTTGGAGTAAGAAAATCTCTAAGCACGCACCACTTACGAGTAGCCTATTTATTGAGGGGACCGGTACTGAGTATGAACCATGATTTAAAGCTTTCGCGTTCAGAATTTAGCGAATGTTTAATGCTATTAATTAAGAAATAAAAATATAATTTTAAATAAACCTATACTTCATTCATCAAAAAAATAAATTAATTATTACTTCAATTGGTTGAATTCTTATTGTTACATTAGATGTGTAAGGAACTTGGATAGAATGGGAAGAAAGGTAACTTGGTGAAAAATGAACATTCAATATCAATATTACATTCAAGTCTTAGAAAACTTAAATCGATGCCAATTAAGCTGCAATCTCTTAGAACAGGTCACTTATATCCAATAAAAGAATGAATAGATGGAAGAACAGAAACCAACATTTTTAGCAGATACAGGATGAAGACATTCCAAAATAAAAAAAAAACAAGTAGTAATAACCGAATCCAAGTTCTCAACATCTCATAGTAACAACAACAAAACAAGTAAATAAGCATGCACTCTCACCAGAAGCAGAAGCAGCGGAGACCGGCGAGCAGCAGGGAGAGATAGAGATGGGAGGCGACGGCGAAGCAGTGAGGGACGGCGAGCACAGAGCAGTGAGAGAGATGGGGATGAAGTGACGAGCACAAAACGAGGGAGGGAATGAAAAACAAAGGAATGGAAGAGCAGAGAGCAAAAACACAGGAGGGCGCGAGACAAATGGAGGGAATGAAAATAGAAACAAAAAGTAGGGTTTTGTCAAATATTACACATCGGTTGTCCAAAAATTGATGTGGTTAGTAATATTTCACATCGGTTCTATAGTAACCGATGTAGAAACTTACGATTTAATTTAAAATTTAATTTTTTTTTTAATTTATGACATCAGTTATATTTAAACCTATGTGGTTAATATATATTAGACATCGGTTTAATAGGAACCGATGTGGAAAGATAAAAATTTTAAATTTTAAATTTTAAATTTTTATTTTAATTTTATACATCGGTTATAATACAACCGATGTGGTTAATCTATATATTAGACATCGGTTCTAAATGAACCGATGTGGAAAGATAAAAATTTTAAATTTTAAATTTTTTTGTTTTAATTTTAGACATCGGTTAAAATACAACCGATGTGGAAAATATTCACACATCGGTTATTTATGAAACCGATGTGGAATCCTTTGCTTTTAATTTCAAAAATGTCACCGCCTCGTTTTACACATCGGTTTTTGTGAAACCGATGTGGAATCTCCGATGTTAAAAGCATATTTTGCACTAGTATGCTTTTGAAGAACTTCATAAAGAATCCGTTAGGCTTGCTAGATTGCTAACTAAGTCTAAGAAAACCATCACATGCCTAGAGGAGAAAACTTTTGTTTTAAACAAAGAGGTAGATCAATTAAAAACAGAAAATTGTGCTTTAAAAGAAAAACTAGCTACTGTCTTAGATGCATCTATATGTGATAAATGTCCTAAGTTGGAGAAACATATAAATCATTTGAATGGTGATCTATCTAGAGTTACTAGTGATAAAGAAATCTGGAATGCATCTTGTTGTACATTGACTAAAGAAGTTGAAAAAATGAAAAATGACTTAGCCAAACGTTCACAAATGGTAGAGATAATTTGGATGTATTGTTAAGACAACAAAAATGTGTTTATGATAAGGCTGAAATAAGCTATAAACCTAAGATACATGAGAAATCTTTCAAGAAATTTTTTGTTGCACCTATGACATCAAACACACCATTTGTTAAATGCTATTTCTGTGCTAGAAAAGGTCACACAGCTTCTACATGTCATTACAGAAAATCTGCTTATAATAAGTCTAAATATATATGGGTTCCTAAAGGAACTAATGCTCCAACTAACTCAAAAGGACCCAAACAGATTTGGGTAGCTAAAGCAGAAACATGATTCTGTTTTGTAGGTGTGTTGGAAAGCCAAGAATATGAAATGGTATCTTGACAGTGGTTGTTCCAAGCACATGACCGGAGACAAAAGCAAGTTCATTTCCTTTACCCCTAAGTCGAGTGGTTGTGTTACCTATGGAGACAATAATAAAGGGAGAGTACTTGGCATTGGAAACATTGGAAGTGACTCAACAACAATCATTGAGGATGTACTATATGTTGAGGGATTGAAAAATAACCTATTAAGTATCAATCAACTATGTGACAAAGGCTTCAAGGTAAAATTCAATTCCAATAGTTACTTAATAGAAAATCAGCATGATGAAAATTTGAAATTAATTGGACATAGGACAGATAACATCTATATGCTTGATTTAGAAAATATCTCTTCAAATAATGCATGCTGTCTTATTACAAAAGAAGAAGAGAATTGGCTTTGGCATAGAAGAATTGCACACATTCACATGAACCACTTGAATAAACTGATTCGTAAAGATCATGTAATTGGCTTGCCTAAACTAAAATTTGTGAAAGATGGACTATGTGATGCATGTAAAAAAGGAAAGCAAGTTAAGGCGTCTTTTAAACCAAAGAACATTGTTTCAACAACTAGACCCTTGCAACTTTTACAAATTTATTTGGTCCATCTAGAACCAAAAGCTTTGGTGGTAACTCGTATGCATTGGTAATAGTAGATGATTACTCTAGATATACATGGACATATTTTCTATCTCATAAGAGTGATGCATTTAGGAAAATGGCAAAAATATTCCAAAATGAAAATGACGTAAAAATTGTTTTTATAAGAAGTGATCGTGAAGGAGAATTTCAAAATGAAGTGTTTGAAAACTTTTGTGATGAGCATGGCATTCAACATAATTTTTCTGCTCCTAGAACTCCACAACAAAATGGAGTAGTGGAAAGAAAGAATAGATCATTAGAGGAGATAGAAAGAACTATGTTGAACGACTCTAGCTTGCCAAAACATTTTTGGGCAGATGCTGTCAATACAGCCTGCTATGTGCTAAATAGAGTCTTGATAAGACCAATCTTAAAGAAAACCCCTTATGATCTTTACAAAGGAAGAAAACCAAGCATAGCACATTAACATGTTTTCGGTTGCAAATGCTTTGTTCTTAACAATGGAAAGAATAATCTTGGAAAATTTGATGCAAAGGCTGATGAAGGAATTTTCCTAGGTTACTCCCTATCTAGTAAAGCATTTAGAATATATAATAAGAGAACACAAACTATTGAGGAATCTGTACATGTGACATTTGATGAGTCTAACCCCAAAAGGTTGGGAAAAGATTGTGTTATTGATGATCTTGCAGATTCAATTGAGAAAACTCTCCTAGAAGAGAAACAGGACAATGAAGAAGATGAAAGCTTAAAGAACGAATCGCTACAGCAAGAGCAAACAGAACAACAGCCTGACCTACCAAAGGAATGGAGGACTGTCAGAAATCATCCAACTGATAACATCATTGGTGAAATTACAAAGGGGAGTGAGTTTGAAATGTCAATGATGGGTGAGCTGAACTTTTTCCTTGGACTTCAAATAAAGCAAACTAAAAATGGAATCTTTGTTAGCCAAACCAAGTACTGCAATAAGTTGATTAAGAAGTTTGGCATGGAAAACGCTAAGGAGATGGCTACTCCAATGAGTACCTCCTGTTATCTGGACAAAGATGAGCAAGGTAAACCTGTTGATGTTTCTAAATTCAGAGGTATGATAGGCTCACTACTTTATCTTACTGCTAGTGGGCCAGATATCATGTTTAGTGTATGCATGTGTGCTAGGTATCAAGCAAATCCAAAAGAATCACACTTAACAGCAGTTAAGAAGATAATTAGGTATCTGTTAGGAACAAAAGACATGGGATTATGGTATCCCAAGGGAGCTACATGTACGTTAATTAGCTATTCAGACTCTGATTTTGCTGGTTGTAAACTAGACAGAAAGAGTACTAATGGAACTTGCCATTTACTAGGAAACTCATTAGTATCATGGTTCAGTAATAAACAATCTAGTGTGGCTTTATCCACTGCAGAGGCTGAATATGTAGCAGCTGGTAGCTGTTGTGCACAGGTTTTATGGATGAAACAACAATTAGTTGATTATGGTGTGCAACTAAACCAAGTTCCTATTAGATGTGACAATACAAGTGCAATTAACCTAACTAAGAATCCCATAATGCACTCTAGAACTAAACACATAGGAATCAGACATCATTTCATTAGAGATCATATACAAAGTAGAGAAATTGAGATTGAATATGTTGATATAACTAAGCAACTTGCTGATATCTTTACAGGAGTCCTTGAACAAGGAAAGCTTCTTCTTCATTAGAAGAGAATTGGGCATAATCGATCAATCCTATATCTAATCTCTAAAGAAACAGGAGAAAATCTAAAAAAGGGAGGAAAATTAATGGACTCACTTATTCTTTGATTTGTCCCTAAACCTATCCCTCTATCCTGAACAATTTCATATGCTATGTTTTGAATGTTTAAAATGCTTACCTTCTATATTGCTTTGAATGTTTCTTTTCTTCACCTTTTTTATGATGCCAAAAGGGGGAGGAAAATGTAAGATATAGAGAAAGGGATAATAACAAATTATACATGAGAAAAACTATAATATAAAGAAAGGAGAAAATAACAAATTAAACATGCATATGTTGAGGGGGATCTATACTCTATTAATATTTTTTTGCTCTGATATACTTCTGCTCTGACTACTTTGATACCATGATATAAATCTGTCAAAACACTAAGCGTCTGCTACACTTACATTATGAGCTTATAATTTGTTAAAAGGTTTGTCATAATCAAAAAGGGAGAGATTGTTAGACTCAATGACTGAGAGATTTTGATATATGACAAATACAACTTAATGTGTATGCAAGTGTTTTAGTGTCAAATTTTAAAGACGGGTATCAAGCAATATTCAACAAGTTCAGTGAGCAATCAAAGGAGAATATTCAATGAAGAACTTGGAGGAATCAAAGAGCAAGGATGAAGATCAAGGAATCATCAAGACAAGAGCTTAAACGAATAAATTAGTGTTAAGTCTTAGATGATTCGTAAGAGATGAAATCTCTTATTTACAAATAGCTTAATTAAGAAAGATGCATGAAGAAAATCATTTTTTATAACCTGCATTAAAAGGAATAAGTTTTCGTTAATGAAAATGATTTTTGGAAATAATAATATAAGCGCTCGACTAACACTGGGAATAACATAAGCGCTCGTCCAACACTAGGAATAATATAAGCGCTAGTCCAACACTGGGAATAATATAAGCACTTGTCCAACACTAGCAAAAGCTCACGTCCAAGATAGTGGTAAAAGCTGGCGTCCAAGAAAGTGGCAGAAGCTCACGTCCACTAAAGTGACAGGAGCTCATGTCTACTAAAGTGATACAAGCGCTCGTCCACTAAAGTGATACAAGCGTTCGTCCACTAAAGTCACAGAAGCGCTTGTCCACTAAAGTGACAGAAGCGCTCGTCCACTAAAGTGATACAAGTGCTCGTCCACTAAGGTGACAGAAGCGCTCGTCCACACAAGTCTTTGGACTTGCTAAGATCTTAATGAGAAGATCCGTCTGCTGACGTGGCAAATGGACGCGGCTATTTTTCCAAATGGACTTGTTATTTTTTGGACGCGAATTTTATAAGACCTATTAGAATCTTATCTCAAGAACGAGAATCAAGAAAATAGATTCTGTTAAATCAGATCCAAATCTATTTTGATTGATCCCAACGACTATAACTTGTTTTCTATAAAAAGAAGGATCAAAGGAACACTTAAACAATATATCATAACATATCACAGTTTTACGAAATCATTTTGAGAAATCAATCGTGAAAATCATTCATCATCTTCATTGAGCTTACTGTGAAAAGAGTGTTTCAATGATCATAACACTAGTGGAAAATATACATTAGACGGTAAAGGTTTACGTCAGTTAACCAAAAGCTAGATGTTAAAAAGGGGGCGGTGACAGTTTTGTAAATATCATACTTCATTGATTCAATTTTAACGTCAGTTGTTGTAAGAACTAACGTTAAAAGTGAAGTGACTCACTTTTAACGTCAGTTCAATAAACAACTGACGTTAACAGTGAACATTTTAACGTCAGTTCTTTATCGAACTGACGTTAAAGGTTATTTTAATAATTTTTTATCTAGTATACGTACCCTTCCGCATTGCCTTCCTCAAAGTTTCAGTTTCACAATTGCTTTGATGTTTTCTGTTTCTGTTTTGAAAACTAAAATATATGTGCGAAGTATAAGTTGAATCAATAACCCAAACCGGATATCATTCATGAAGTGCAATACAGACTGATACAGAAGATTGAAAGGGTTTAAAATCCTATAAAAAGTTACATTGAAAGGGTTTAAAATCCTAAACATTTGTTGAGGCTTCGTTCCCTTCACGGGTGAGCAAGAGGGGAGAGTCGAGCGACTGAGTTTTCCAGAATTCAATGAGGAGGTTGTGTGGCAAAGCATAAGGCCACTTTTGGAACCCCTTATCACACCCGAAACATTAAAGCTACATCCAATCAGAGAGTTTTATGAAATATTCCAAAGGGAAAACTATACTCCGAATGTGACCATGTCTAGCAGTGATGGTGTTACTCATGTTGGAATCGAGGTACATGCTGATAATGTGGTCATTGATAAGCTGAGGTTTTGGAACTGTAGCAGCCGATTCTCCGGAAGGATGATAAGGTGAGCAACTCACATTATGTGATTTACAGAACCTTATCACCCATGTTACGTGATTTACACAACCTCAGAAGTTGTTTGACCATTAAGACAAAGATCTTTGAGTCTAGGAATAGGAAGAAAGAGTGATGAAGTTAATCTCCATGGCAGAGCCATATTGCGAAGCAGAAAATAAAAGGAAGGAGGGAAGCTATTTATTAGAGCAGAGGATGAAGTTACTAGGCGTGGTAAGTTGCTAAAAAATTAAGTTGATCATTAAGAGGATTAGGTTCCAAGGTGAATGGGTAAGTAGCACAGTAGTCAAAGGAATGAATGTTTTTGCAGAAACTTATATACCTTTAACGTCAGTTGTTTAATACAACTGACGTTAAAACTTTTTTAAATAAAAAATATTTATTTTTAACGTCAGTTTTTTATACAACTGACGTTAAAAGTGTGATTTTTACTTCACTTAAATAAATAGCTGACGTAAATAATCCTATATCCCTATCTGAAATGCCCTGTTGTCACTCTTAACACAGGTCACTCCATATATATAGTGCAGTTTATTTCTAAACTTTTTTTTAAACAAGTTTATTTTTAATCTTCATTAATTAGCTTGAATTAGTAAACAAATTCTTGTGCAAATTAAAATAAATAAACACTTAACATAAAAACAAGTTATATGTATAATCAAATCGTATCTCATTGAAGCGATTCATAAGTTACAATTAAATGATTAAAAGATAAAAAATTTCTGCAACATAGCCCTAAAATATAAAAAAGTTTTGCTTCAACATCATTTTCTTCTCAGTCCTATCCTCAAAAACTCCAATGGATGCATCTCCTCCCTCACTTGAATTCCATGATGCAAAAGTGAATCCACATTGAAATGGATCTTTGCATCTTCTCCTTCACTGGAATTCCTTGATGCATCGTCTTGAATCCACAGTCACTTGCTTCCAAAGAAAAGTGAAAGGGATGACGGGGATGAAATAAAGTGAGGGAATCACATTATGTGATTTACCCAACCTTACCATACATGTTATGTGATTTACTCAACCTCAGAAGTTTTTTTACCATTAAGATAGAGACCTTTAAGTCTAGGAATAGGAAGAAATAACAACACCTCAAATATGATAGAGGCATATTGTGAAGGAAAAAGCACGGAATATAGAGGAAAATAGGGGGGTGTAATACAGAAGAATATGGTTCTTTATATAGAGAAGAGAGACTACCTGAATTTCTTGAAAACTGATCTAAAAACTTAATGCTCATTAAGAGGATTAGGTTACAAGGTGAATGGGTAAGTAGCACAGTCGTCAAAGGAATGAATGTTTTTGCAGAAACTAATAAACTTTTAACGTTAGTTGTTTAATACAACTGACGTTAAAAGTGTTTTTTTAAAAAATATTTATTTTTAACGTCAGCTTTTTAAACAACTGACGTTAAAAGTGTGATTTTCAGTTAAATAACTAGCTGACGTAAATAATCCTATATCCTATATAGAGAAGAGAGACTGATTTTCTTGAAAACTGATCTATAAACTTAATGCTCAGGGGTAGTAGCACAGTAGTCAAATGAATTAATGTTTTTGCAGAACACTTTTAACGTCAATTGTCTTCAACAGCGGACGTTAAAAGTTTTTTATTTTTAACGTCAGTTTCTTAATAAAACTGACGTTAATTAAATATCCTTTAACTTCAGTTTTACAAACAACTGACGTAAAATATTGTTTTATTTTGATTATAACGTTTACACCCGCGCGCCTTCTGCACTTCGCTCTATACGTCTCTTTTCTCTTTTCATCACGCTTAACCCTCACTCTCAACCCTCACTCTCACTCTCACTCTGCCCTAATCGCGAGCTCATCTCCACCGCAACCACCGCGAGGGCTTCTTCGCCACCACCGTGAGGTACACTCTTAACCCCTAACTCTGTCTTTCCCGTTCATTCTTTGCAATAACTTGACATCTCTCATTCCCCTTCCCGCGCACTAACTCTCCTTGTCCCTCTGATCTCAGTAACCACATCGAACGTTGGCCACCACTCGAGCTCCCCCCCACCACCACCACCACCACGCGAGCGCCTATTTCTGGTGAGTCTTTAGGGCACATTTTTTTATTTTTGGTTTTGAGTGTATGTTGAAACTGTAGTCTCAGTAGTTGAAACTTGAAACTGTGAGTTTGAGTTGTTTGGAATGTCTCTATTTTTGGTTTTGAGTGTAAGTTGAAACTGTAGTCTCAGTAGTTGAAACTTGAAACCGTGAGTTTGAGTTGTTTGGAATGTCTCTATTTTTGGTTTTGAGTGCATGTTGCTCTGCTGGTTGATCTGTCACGGCCGTGATGCTCATCACGGCTAGGCCATGATCAGTTCTGGATGGGAGGGTCTAGTTCAGTTGGCACGTTACGGCCGTGATCGACATCACTGCCAGGCCGTGACCAGTGCTTGGCAATCTTCAAAAACTATAGTTTTCAATCTCCCGTATTGTCCTTATATTAGATAGATGTTTTGTATATGTACAGGACCTATCTAGTTATTTTTATTTATACTTCTGTATTTATTTTGAGTTATAACCTATGTTAATACATATATATTGTTTCTGAACAGGCGTACATATGGATCAGTCGGATAACCCACATGCACGGGAGGACACTGTGGGGGCTACGCAGGACCCGATCACGCCTACGCCTGATTCTAGTGTAAGTTTACATGTTATATACTATCTTTAGTCCTTCTTTTTAATGTAAGTTTATAATGTTACAACCCTCTATTTTATCATTTTTTTTGTCCATACAGACATCACAGGCTCATAGGAAATAGGGTAGAGGAGCCACCTCGTTGAAGAAACTAGAGAAGGACAGGCAAAGCGAACAGAAGCTTGAGGTGTCCTTCGATGCTAATCTAAATGCCCAGGGACCCCGTGCTAAAGAATTTAATAAGTGGGCGTTTCTACAAGCGAAGCAGCACGTAAGCATCAACTACAACCACTGAAATGACGTTCCACAGAACGTTAAGGATCAGATTTTGGAGGCTATCACGGTATTTTACTTTTACATTCGTTTGACTTACATTATTAGATAATTATCCGAGTTATAATCCATCCAGTTGTTATGTATTTAATGTGTAGGTAGTTTGGACTGTGCCAAATGACGAGGATCATCGTCATAAATGTATGAAAATGGCATCAAAGCGTTGGAATGGGTTCAAGCATGATCTTACCAGGTACTATGTATTTGGGAAGAAGCGGCTTGATAAAATGTTCTCGGATTATCCCTGGATTGATCAGGATACTTGGGATATGTTAACCAGGAGTCGACAGGATGGAGAATTTCAGGTTGGTTGATTAAGTTAATTTTGTATGCTTCTTATAGATCATTTACCTGTATTTAATTATGTGTTTTTGTTTGAATAGACTAAGGCAAATATGGGTCGGCAGAATCAGGTGAAGAACGTCCACCACCACACCATGTCTCAGGGTGGGTACCAGACTCGGATCGAGCAGATGATGGCGGATAGGCTGAGGGCGAAGCAGGAAGAGCACTCTGCTAGGATTGAAAGAGGAGAGGTTCCTGAGGGCACACCATTAAGTCCTCCGTCGGACATCAACCGCGAGGATGTCTGGTTAGCCAGCCGCATGACAAAGACGGGATCTTTTAAAGTTGATGCCACTCGCGAAGTGGCAGATAAGATTGTAAGTAAATAATTAACTTGATTTCAATTGATATTTGTATAGATATTTGCAACACTTTTCACTTGCACGTTTTTTCATTTTTTTCATTGTAGATGGATCTTAAAGCACAATCCTCCTAGGGCTCATTCGTCCTTTCTGGACGGCGGGACGTCTTAATGACTGCTCTAGGCAAGAAAGACCATCCTGGTCGGGTTCTCGGTGTTCCTGGGAACGTTACCATCAAATAATATTATGGCAAGTCTGCTTCACGAAAGCGGGTGGTCGATGAAGCATCAATTTTGGCTAACATTACTCAGCACCTCATGTCCAACCCAGCTATTACAACACATCTGATGCAAAGCTTAATATCCAACCTAGAATTCAAGCAGGCGCTTGCCAGAGAGCTTTCCTCCATCGGTACATCCTAGAACACAGCAGGGCATTCCAACCCTTCACATGTGAGCACAAAAGAGAGTTTTAGTAGGGCACATGTGGAGGACGATGAGTTGGCAGCTAGGGAGCGGGAGTTCGAAGTCCAACGCCATGAGCATGAGTTGGAAATGAAAAGGCGTGACATTGAGTTGGACTCCAAACGACGTGAGCTCGAAATGTTAACAAAGGTATGTAGTCATTATTAATGTCCAAATTAGTCAAATAATTACTTGTGTTTTTTTTTAATTATCAACAACTTATCTATTTTATTTTTCCTAAACTGAAGGCCAAGTCGACGTCGGTGTCGCTGTCACCTATCACTCGTTTGTTCTCACTTGGTGAGGATTATGCGTTTGATATTTTTGAATGTCCATTGGAGCACGATGGATGGGTGGCACGCCCAGATCAACGGAGGATATTTTCCTTATGTGGTGACGATCTCGGGAACTCCTGCAGAAATAACGTCTGGATGGGCAGCAATGTTTTGAGTCTCTGGTGCACGTAAGTTATTTTTAATTTTATAACTTATTTATTTTTGGTATTTTTACATTTAATAATTTATTTTAATTTCAATATATATATTATGTAATTAACATCCACACCTTTTCATATCTTAGGTATCTCCATCGTCTTCAGCTTGATAAGGGCGTTGCATCAGTTTATGGCTTCTTAGATCCGTCAATCCTTCTGCCCGATTTCTTTGCTGGAGATGCATTGAGTAAATACTTAGGGAACTTGTTGGGAGACAATTCGAAAGAATTATATCTGGCTCCCTACTGTATGAAAAGTCATTGGCAGTTGTTCGTACTTCACCCGTCTAGGCATACTGTCATATTCTTTTGCTCTCTCCACCAACAACCGCCACAGGTGGTGTTGGAAGCTGTAAATAAGTAAGTAACTAATCTTAAATTTAATTTAAGTTTTAATATCAGTTGTTTTTAGTTTATTACACACATGATATATGAATTTGTTAATTGATCGACATGATTATTTGTTTATGATAGCGCGCTGAAGGCGAGTGGCATAAGTTGCGCCAATGGGAGAAGTAGGACTTCTAAGGCTAAAGCAAATCCTGTATGGAACATCCTCAAGGTTTGGTAGTTTATTTATCAAATAAATAATATTATAATTACTAATTTATATGTTTATTCAACTGACGTTGAAATTAATTTTGTTGGTAGTCTCGATTTCAAATTGACGGGTGGTCGTGCGGCTATTATGTGATGCTTCATATGCTGAACATAGTCTCCGCATCTATTACGGATGGATGGAATAAGGTAATATTTAAACAACTTGTTAAATTATATATTATAGTTTTGAAGATGACTTGCATTGATGTTATTGTTATTATTTGAACGTGTGTAGGCATTTAACGACCAATCACCTATTAAAGAAGATGAGTTAAGAGACTAGAGGATGCGCTTCGCTGAATTCTTCTTCAAGTATGCGGCTGAAAAATGAATTGACAAGATACCTCCGCACTACTTAGATGAATAGTTTTTTTGTTAGACTTTATAAACTAATTAATAACATGTATATATATATATATCCTTAGATTGGTAGTTTTGTTTTTAGACATTGGAGACTAAAATTTATATATATATATATATATACTTGTAGATAGTTATGTTTTTCCTATACATGAGTTTTGGTTTTAAGTCCCCCCATTGTTTCATTTTCCCTTTGCAATTCTATAATGTGTGTGATATTCTGTGTTACTGGGATATTTACTGAGTGCAGGGATAGCTGAGGGGAGTGATATTTTAAAACTGAATATAAAAAAAAATCTATTAACGTCAGCTGTATCAAACAACTGACGTTAATAGTATTTTATAAAATATACAGTACACTATTAACGTCAGTTGTAATAAACAACTGACGTTAAAATTAAAACCTTTAACGTCAGTTGTAATAAACAACTGACGTTAAAATTAAAACCTTTAACGTCAGTTTTTTATAACAACTGACGTTAGTTTTAACAAAATTAATGTCAGTTGTGTTAAAAAACTGACGTTAATAGTTTTATATTTAACGTCAGTTCTCAACTGACGTTAAAATATTACTATTAACGTCAGCTGTATTTACGTCAGTTAGTATTCTGACGTAAAAAATCAATTTTAACTGACGTAAAAAGCACTTATTGCACTAGTGTAAGTGCTTCAATTTGTTTTATATGACTATTGAGAGTTAGGAATCAACTTTTGTTTTACTTTTCGATTGTAAAGAGAGAGGGAGTCTCTCTGAGTGATTAGGGTGAGGTATCCCTAAGGTTGAATATTGAGGCTCTTCACAAGAGTGGGGTATCTTGAGGTGAATGAGTGCTCTATGGTGTAAAGATTTTTCAAGCTACCTGGCAAAGCTTGTGTGTTAGTGTGTGAAATCCCACGGGTGGAGTGGGGACTGGATGTAGGTCACAGTGGTGGTGACTGAATCAGGATAAATCCGGTTGTGTAGTATATCTAAACTCAAACTCATTTACTTTCTGTTTATGATTCAAGAACCTGCAACTTTGATGGTTAAAGTTCAAGTATAATTTCTGTTCTTGATCTGTATAAGTTGTATCTTGTTATTACTGAGTTATTGAACCTGAACCTATTCGTTATTAATCTTTCTTATCCTCATCACCTTCTATTCAAGATTTTGTAAAAACCCTTCATCGATTTTATAAAAGATCTTGAGAACACAAATCCGCAACTCTGATTTATAAAGCTTTGTGAAAAAGTTTTAAGAGAGAAATATTTTCTTTGAAAACTCAATTCACCCCCCTCCTCTTGAGTCGTTGAAGCCAAAACAACAGATTGTTCTCAGCCTCAAATTCTCTCTCTAACCTCTCCTCCTTCTCTCTATCTTCTTGCTCTTTGTTCTGGTTTCTGTCCCTGTATGCTTCATCAAAGATAACTTAAGTTACCTCTTGAAATCTTATTTTTCTTTTCATATTTTTCCGAGTTAGGCCCGGCGCACCGCCAAAATATTCCAACATGAAATTTTTCGTCGCCGCGTGTCCTTCCTTGCGTCCCTGGGTGACATGCGTCACCGCTCTTCTGCGCCCGGCGCACCTTGCTGTCCAGCAAACCCAGATTCTTACGTTTTATCATATTCTAAGCTCGTTTGAAGTCCGGTTCACCACAAATTTGAAACACAACTTTCTCATACCATAATAAACATTATCTAATACTTAAACATGCTTAATTCACCTCTTAATCATATACTTGAAAAATGGGATGTTTCTTATATTTTCTTTTTGATTAAATTGTCTTAGTATATTCATGAATCTTTCTTTCTTTCCTACCATATTTACAATCTCTACTAAATCTAGATCTTCTTTTTATATTTTTCTAAATAATTTTGGATTAATTAAGATGCTTCCTTCATAGTTTCCATCTTCTTCAGAAATTTGTAAGTGCTCTATTTCACTAGTTTCGATTTTTTCTATTTCAGACATTATTTTTCATGAATAAAACCTAGTTTTAAGAATAGTGACTTAGTAATCATACCTGATTTTTTATTTTTGAAGATTATGTGCTTCTGCCCGCTTCTGCTTCCGTTGTTTGCTTCTTTTGATCTTTGCTTAGAATAAAGTAATTCGACGAATAAATTTAGGGAAAGAGTAATTTTATTTAGTAATTGGTTATTTTACATGAGGGGGTTGGATGAACTCTCAATCATTCGAGCTATACCACGAAGGTTTTAGCTAACTACTCTCAAGATAGAGATCACACAAGTGAGAATTGAAACTAGGTTCTGAATTATGGTTTGCCTCAGCATAAGAGGTCTTCTTTATAGCCTAAACACACAAGACTAATTTACATACATAGCCCTGAAAACACTTATTGCTTCATCAGAGTCCTTATCTTCATCCTGATTCTTACTAGTGCTTTCTTTCATGATCTGTCTTTTTGTACATTTTTCGCATTCATGATTTCTGCTTTCTTTAATTAGTGTACACGGCTGGCTTAAGACAGTTGGCCTGTAATTCATTGCCGATCCTTCCAATGCATAGAATGATAATTCAAAATTTGTTAGGATAGTTAAATCCTTTCCTTTATTGCTTTTCCGAGGGTTTTGCTTATCATCAAGGTATTTGGTCCTTTGTATAAAGTCTTAACAAAGGAATTTTGTCCTATTACTTGACATTGCCCATAGATGCTTGCCAATTGGTTAGCAATAATTGTGGACATTTCATCTTCATCAAATGCAATACCCTTTGCTTCATCTATTAACGGGAAATTGTTATTGCTTATGCCTATGTAGGCAAAGTGCTTGGCTGGCTGTTTTGCTTGAAAGTCTAGATAGGCTGAGTAGAACTTTAAATAAATAGTTCTTTCTCCAGCTACATTCTTCTTGTACATCTGAACTGCTTCTTTGAAGTGATATGGGAACAGATTAATTTCTTCGAGATTCTTGCTTAAGTAAAGACACTCAATTAGTCCAAATTGGAACATATTGAATGCCAGAGCGGGTGTTGCTCTTGGAGTAACTATTTCTTTGATTCTATAGATTCTTCTATCAACCATGTAGAAATAGTTGATCTTTTCTTTTTCAGTCCAATTAGTTAATTTTTCGAAGTTTTCATAGATTTTTTCTTCAGAAAAATCGAACTAATAATTCATGATCATTTCTGGTAATTATTGGATAATTATCTAAGGAGGAAGGAACTCTCCCTAGAACCTTCATTGGAGTTTTTGTTTCTGGTTTTATTAATTGTGCTGTTTCCGAGTAAGTTCTTGGACCGAGATAAACTTCTTTACCTTATCTTGCTTTCTCTTTTTCTTGGAAATTCTTCAGAGCTTTTTATGCTTCTTCTTTGGTTGGAAATGATTGATGATGGACTCCTGATATCTTTTGACAATGGGGAGCTGCGTTATACCAGTCATCATATATTCCGGGCATTGGTCCATTAAAGAAGACATACCATTTACTTGTTTCTTTTCGAGCTTCTTCTCTGACTGCTTTTGGAATTATTTCTTCTAAAAGTCCTTCTGCTTGCATCTGAAGTTCTAGTACCTTTAAATCTGCCTTGATTAATTCTACCTCTGCTTTGGCTCTTTGTATTTCTTTTAATTTCTGGTTTTCCAAGGCTTTCTTGAGTTGGTATTGACTTCTTAGTAATTCTGTTGTGTTGTGCTCCATTCACTGGATAAGATATCCGCAAGTACATTCTTTTCTCCTTTAATATGAGAAATTGAATAATTATATTCAGATAACTTCATTTGCCATCGGATTAATCTTCCTTGCTTATAAGTTCCTTTATGATTAATATTTTTAAAACCTGCAACAAAAGTAGAATCAGTTGGAACAATAAATTCTTTATCTAGTACATAGATCTAATGTTTTTCCAACATTCAGATTAGTGCTAGAGTTTCTTTTTCATGTGTTGGATAATTAATTTTGCTATCGAAAAAGTTCCATATGTGTATCGGCATAGTAATTCTTTCTTTTGCCCTAGGGACTTTGCTTTAATAACTCCTCCCCAGCATTCATTAGATGCATCGGTTTCTATAATAATTAAATCATCATCTGATGGATGATATAGCTCAAGAAGATCCTGACATATTAATTTCATTTTATCAATAATTGCTTTGTCTTCATTGGCCCACAACCAAAAACCATACTTATTTAATTTTTGTTGAAGTACTTTCCTTTCTGTTGCAAGATCCTTTATAAAACCTTCATTTGAAATATATATTAGTAATCCAAGAAACATTTGTAATTATTTTTTATCCTTTAATTTTGTCCAAAAATTTCGTAATTTTTCAAACACAAGTTTTTGTATTATTATTTTTCCTTTCTCAATTTATAATCCTAAATAATTAATTTTATTTTGAGCTAATATTGTTTTTTTTCTTACTTAAAACTACTCCATGCTCTAAACATTTATTAAGTACTAATGCTACTTTGTTAAAATGATCATCTAAATCTTTATTAGTAAAGACCAAGATATCATCAATATATATAAGACAGAAATCTTTAAATTCTTTAAGTATAGAATCCATTCTTCGTTGAAAGATTCCTGGTGATTACTTCATTCCCATTGGAAGGACATTCCATTCATATTAACCCTGAGGACAACTAAATGTTGTTAATGCTTTTGATTCTTCAGATAATCTAATTTGATAAAATCCTGGTTTGCAATCAAAAGTACTAAACCAATTCATATTTCTAATTCTTTCAATAGTTAAATCCTTTCTTGGAAGAAAATAAGCATCACCTTCCATTGCATCATTTATTTGTTTATAATTAATTACCATCCTTGGTTTTCCTCTTTTTATTTCATTGTGATTTTCTACATAAAAGGGTTGCGCTGAGTGCTTACTTTTTGATGACCTAATTAATCCTTTTTTTACACATTTCTTCAATATCTTTTGCAAATTCATCTCTATCCTGCTTTGTATAAATCATAGGTTTACATTTTACCTCTTTGATTGGATCTTTTAACTTTAATATGGTTAATTCATTATTTTTGTTATTAATATTGGGATCTAAAGGGTTTTCACTACATACTTTATCTAAAAGTTCTTCTATATGAGCTGGAATTCTTCTATTTGGTTCTAAATTTATTAATACATGACGAATTTTTATGCATATTTCTCTAACTAACTCACCACGGTTCAGCTTGCTAAGCTCTGACTTTTTAGAATAAATACAGGCAGAAAAATAAATTATTGGGATATTAATTATTTCTCTATGTTGTCTTTGATAAATATATAGTGTTTTTTAATGATATTTACTCTCGATACTGACAAAATGGTGCATATAATCGTTAGAAATTATTTCCTATAATCATATCTAGGCTTGTATCTTGCTGATATATTGTCGGTACTATAAATAATTTTCCATGTATTATTAAAGTAATTCGTTTTGATACCCAGAATAGTGGATGTATAGATCAATCTGTGATTTGTATTTTTATTGGTTTTTCTAATATTTCTCATTTATCAAACAATTATTTTGTTGTCAAACAAATGCTGGCTCCAGTGTCTATATAAGCTTCAGTTTCTTTATTACTTTTTTCTATTATTACTTTTATATAGGTATTATTCGGATTTTGTTTCTTCCTGAGATAATTCATCTTCTAGATATTCATATATACTTCATTCAGTATCAGTTAATTATTCTTCTAATGGTTCTAGTTTATATATTTGGCATACTTGCTTTATTAATTTTGATTTTTCTTTAAAAAAAATCTTTTCGTTGAGGATATTCGTTTGCACAATGGCATTCAACATTACATATCTAATAAATATACATCTTTTTTTCTTTTGGACAATATTTTCTTGGTGTTGATTTCTTTTTCCTAAAATATTTTTTCTTATTATTTCTATAATATGTTTTCTTTTTTGAGATAGTTCTTTTTAATTTTTTTTTATAATATTTTCCTTTTCTTGCTGGCTTATCACAGTCATAATTCCCGGGTTTTTCCATTTCTGAAATATCACAACAGATTGCATTACTTCCTCTATTTAATTGTCTTATTGTTTCTCTGGCTAAACATTGTTCTCATAATTCTTGGTATAGGATTTGAATAATTCCTCTTTAGGTGTTAGCTATTTCATCTGACCTGAATTCCCATAATCTTTTTATCTTAGAATTAAGGGGATATGATAATTTATATATAAAAATATACTTATATATTTATTTTGTTTCTTCATCTAATTGATAATAATATTTTTGATATTCAAAAATAAAACTTTCTATTTGACACATGTCACATATTTGCATTTTATTTAAATGAGTCTTAACTTTCTCATATAAAAATTTACTTGTTTTTTCTTGTTGTTCAAACATATTATATCCTACAAATTCTTGATAGACTAGGGTTATAACTAGTTTGGCAAAGTCTTGGTTATTGTTAACTAATCTTGCATGTTGTTGCCAAATTTCATCTTTAATACTATGTAAAAATCTTTATACATTTCCTGTTGTTTTAAATAATAAAAAGTTTTTTACATCTAACATATTTAGCTTATTAGATCTTTCATCAGTTGCTATTAATAGTATTATTTCATTAGTCCATTGTAATAATACTTCTTCTTTATTTCTTGCACAATCAATGTTTAATATATTTCATAATCTTATTGATTCATAATGAGGTTCAAATTCTTCTTGAATTTTTGTCCATTTATTATTTTTTCTTGCATATCCTTTATTGTACACTGTTTCTTCTTCATATTTATCCCATGCTCCATGGGGAGTATATTTATATTTTTCCCATTTTCTTTTAGGTTTTGTTCCACTACATTCTTCTTTTTCCATGTTTATATAATTTTCTTAAGATTCTGAGACAAACTATAATTTAAAATTATTTCTTCATTTTCATCATTTTCTTTAGTTATCTTATCTATCGGATCTATTTTTTGTACTTGATCATGTTCTTCTTCAATTATTTTTAATTGTTCTAATAATTGTTTAATTTCTTTTAGATCATTTGATTTCTTTAGAGTTTCCATATATTCATTTTTTATCCTCTCAATGAAGTTAATGGTATAGATAATTTTGTTGGTTCTAGACTTGTTTCTTGTTTTACTATTATTTTGTCTAATTCTCTTGATTTTAATAATTCTTCTAATTCTTTTATTGTTATACATTTATTTTTCTCTTCATCTTCTAAAACCTTTTCTAATTGCTCAAAAACCTTTCTTATTTTTTCAATGTCTTTATTTTCATCTATTTCTTTTTCTTTACTTATATTATTTAATGTATCTCTTATATTATTTATTTCACTTTCTCCCTTTTGTATTCTATTATAAGTATAATTTGTAATTTTATTGATATTTTCTATTAGTTAGATAATATTTTTATTAGTTTTTCATTATTTTTTCTATTCCTTCAAATTTTATTGACATTTCTTCATATAAACCTATTATTTTAATATTTAAAATTTTGACTGTATCGAAACCCTTCAAATTAGGGAGGATACGATAGAATTTCCTAAAAAAATTACTTCAACGCTCAAGTCAAAAATGAGATTAAAAAGAGTAAGGATAAATAGAAAATAGCTTACTAGCAGTAAACGTACCCCTTGTAATTCTAGTGTAAATTCATAATAGAATAATGAATTAATAAGTTGTTAGAAAACGAAAATATCTAAGCTGTTAGACTAAATCCAGATAAGATAAGCAGTTACGATTTGATCAAGACTTCGTACGTATGATCTTGCCGAGGATTTCATCATCGACCAGGCTTCGTTTGGATTGATGGAATATAATGGAACGGAACGGAATGGAACGGAATAAAAATATCACTTCATTGTTTGGATATTTTATGATGGAATGGAACAAAGTTCACATTCCATCGTTTGGAAAGTGGACGGAACGGAATGGGTTATAAATTTTTTGTTCCTACATTACCCTCATATTAAAAACACTTTTCTTTTGTTATCACATCCCTTTTAACACTAGTTGGGTTTTGATTTCTGACTTAGCTATCGTCATTCAGATTGTTGTGTGGTTGGTATATCGTGGGGGGCAGTGTTGTGAGATTTGATCCAAGAGACTGATTGATATGGTGTGTTAGAACAACTTTCTTTTCTCTTCTTTTCTTTTTTAATTCTATAGTGTTAGAAGAGGGGTTGCTTGTTTCTCATAGGGAATGATAGAAATAGCTATACATTGGTGATTGTAGATAGTTTTATGTATGAAAGACAATGAGTTGTGCTTGCAGTCCTTATAGCATTTCAATAATTGGATGTAAGATTCCTAATTTGATGCTATTTGCTTCACTTTTGCAGTTCTTTACAACAAAACCTTATGCTTGTAAACCTTCTAGCCTACCAAAATATCCTCCCAGCAAGGAGATGGATGCAAAGCTACGGGATGAAGAAGCTAGAAGGTGACTGAAATTACTTTTAAGATCTCAACAATCATCTCGTCACTAACTTCTCTGCTCAAATTTTAAAATATACATGATGGGAAAACTTCGAACATAATTTTACTGAAAATCTGATGACACCCTTTTTCTGCAAAAATTTTCCAAAGCTTGCATGTTGGTTATGTTTTAACCATGTTACACTTTAATTGGTTCTGCTTTTGTGCCTTTTCAATTTTATTTCTGCCATGATGCACTTGCTCATTCCACTTCTCTCTCTTTACGTTTAGGTGAGCTGTGTATATAATATGAAATAGAATTGGGGTAAATGAGTAATTAAAAAGTTAGAAGAAATGATTCCATCCTATACCTCCCAAATTGGAGGGGAAGAAAGATAGGAAGAGAGGATGGAATGAGATGGAATGCATCCCATCAGGTTCCATTCCATTCCATCCATTTTTTTAAAATCCAAACAATGGAACCTTGCTCCATACCACTCCATTCCATTCCATTCCACCTAATTCCATCAATCCAAACATACCCTAAGAAAGGCATATCGACCCAGCGTGGGGCTGATTACATGTTCATCTCGTCCCCTTAGCTTGGCTCTACAAATCAATTTTGTAGTCTCAAACGTTACTTAACAAAACCGTATTTTCATTGATAGTGATAGCTAGGACATGTAATCTATCTTTTTCTTATTTGATTCTTGGGTAAATCAGGGGATCCTTGGGTCGGAGCCAGAAATCGAATCCTGACAACATGCTTAAAGAATCCGGTTATCTACCAACTGTGTCACACCATGTTGAATAATTTATCATTAACAAACCAACATACATGGATGAGTTTTAATCTTACATGCGATTTAGGGTTTGTCATCCCAAGTCTCAATTTGTTTTCTTTAGATTCTAAATTCCAAGACAAAAAAGGTTCTTTTGGAGGATATATTGATCTTTTGTCTAGTGTTGACAACCCTGTGTATCTTCTACGAGACGGCTAATTCTGTAGTTCTCCACAAAATTCAATCATTGATTAATAAATTAAAAATAAACAAATTAATGATTAATAATGATTTGGAATTTTGACCCTCCTTAAAATTTTGGAGGACCAGACTTTGTCATCTTTTGCACCTCCTCTTACATCTTTTATTTCTTTGTTTTTTCATAAATCATTGAATATGGTTAGATAATAAAAAGTATTTCTGGTCACATGAGATATCAGTTACCTAACGCCAATTGTCCCGTCCCATGGTACTTTTTTGTAAACTTCCATCGCCATGAATGGAGCTTGATGAATGAGAAACAGAAAAGAGAGAGTAGTAGAGAGAGAGCTTGAACTTTAGAAAATGTGAATTCTCATTCATAATAAAATTACTGAGTACAAAGGTATATATAGCTAACTGAAACAGAAAGAGTAACTGCTATGCTAACTAACTTGCTAACTGTCTAACTGTCAAGCTGATTAACTGCCATACTTAGCAGATAATTAACTAAACCCTCTTAGTTAACACCCCCCTTCAAGCTGGAGTGAATGTCAATCATTCCAAGCTTGGATTGAAGTGTTGTGAAAGCGCCAGGATGCAGTGGTTTGGTGAGAATGTCTGCGATTTGATTTTCAGTTGGGATGGGTAGGAGGTGTGTGACCCCTTCTAGAGCCTTGTCACGGACCAAGTGGCAGTCAAGCTCAATGTGTTTAGTTCGTTCGTGAAATACCGGATTAGCAGCTATATGGAGGGCAGATTGATTGTCACAGTAAATGGCAACTGGTTTTGGATGAGGAATGTGTAGATCTTGTAGAAGATAGAGTAACCATTGAGCTTCACAGGTTCCTTGAGCCAACGCCCGATACTCAGCTTCAGCGGAGGAGCGTGAGATGACATTCTGTTTCTTGCTCTTCCATGATATAGGAGCATTGCCAAAGAAGAAACAGAACCCTGTGATGGAGCGCCTAGTGTCGAGGCAAGTCCCCCCAGTCAGAGTCGATGAAACCTCTGAGACAAAGATCAGATGCTGAGGGAAAAAATACACCAGAGCCTGGAGCATTTTTGAGGTATCAAATGACTCTGAAAGCTGCTTGTTGATGGATGTCCGTGGGAGAGTCAAGGAATTGGCTCAATCTACTCACTGCATAACATATATCAGGACGTGTGTGGGTTAAGTAGAGCAGCTTCCCAATAAGGCATCTGTAAGGAGAAGAATCTGAAAGTTGATTGCCAGTTTCCTTGCTTAGCTTGATTTTTGGGTCCATGGGAGTGGAGCAAGGCTTGCATCCCAAGAGACCTATGTGTTGCAGCAAGTCTAATGAGTATTTTCTTTGATAGAGGGAGATGCCTAAGTTGGATCTTGCTACTTCAAATCCCGGAAAATACTTTAAATCTCCGATGTCCTTGATGCTGAATTTCTGGTCCAGCAAGACTTTGATGGCATTAATTTCAGTAAGATTGTTGCCTGTGAGAACCAGATCATCCACATAAACTAAAATAGTTGTGAAGCCCTTGGAATCTTTCTTTGTGAACAAAGAGTAATCAGCTTTAGATTGCACATATCCCGAGTGAATCAAGGTGTCTGTGAGCTTGGCATTCCACTGTCTGCTGGCTTGCTTCAACCCATAGAGGGATTTCTGTAGTTTACAGACAAGATTCGGACCAGGCACCTCTAAGCCAGGTGGGATCTGCATGTAAACATCCTCCAGCAAATCACCATGCAAAAATGTTGTGTTCACATCTAATTGCTGCAGGAACCAGTTGTGGGAAGAAGCTAAAGCCAATATCAACCGAACTGTAGTCATCTTGATTACTGGACTAAAAGTCTCAAGATAGTCCAGCCCTGCCGTTTGTGTGAAACCTCGAGCTACTAATCGATCCTTGTGTCTTTCTACTGTGCTATCCGCATGATGTTTAAGCTTGAATAACCATTTACAACTTACAAGTGGCTTATCGAGCGGCCTCTGTGTTAAAACCCAGGTGTGATTCTTGTGTAAAGCTGCCAGTTCTGAATTTATGGCTGCTTGTCATGCCGGGTGTTGTATGGCTTCATGGTATGACTCAGGTTCAGAAGCAGTGGAAATGGTTAAGGAGAAATGTTTATGTTTTGGTGATAGGTGGTCATAAGAGACAAAATGAGAGATATGATATTTGGTGTGTGAGGTATTGGCACTGGTGTTAAGAAGCGAACAATGATAGTCTTGAAGGTATGAGGGTGGCTTCTGGGGCCTATTAGATGTTCTGATGGGAATTGGAGATGGTTGGATTAGGGTAGAATGGGATGAGGTTTCATCTTGAGGTGATTGGGCAAGAGGATTATGTGTGGATGAGGGAACATGATTAGTTTGAGCAGGTTGTGTATTTGGGATTGGAGTAGGTTGAGAATTTGGGATTTGTGCAGGTTGAGAATGGCTTGTTGGGTTTGTTGTGGTGATGGTGGGGTTCGGGTACCATGGGTCATATGGTGAGTTACTGTCATTTGTAGTGGCAATGGGATAAGACCTCATGGCACTGTCATGACTAAGGGATGTGGAGTTGGCACTGAAGGGAAATTTGTCTTCATGAAAGACAACATCTCTGGAGAGAAATAGCTCTCTAGTTTTAAGATCAAACAGTAAATACCCTTTTGTTCCAGTCTTGATCCCAAGATGAACACACTTTCTGGACCGTGTGTCAAGTTTCTTCCTATGACTTGAAAGAGTGGTGGCATAGCTCAAGCATCCAAACACCCTTAACTGATCAATCTCTGGGAGCTTACTGATATAAATATTTTTCCATCACCATGAATGGAGCTTGATGAATGAGAAGCAGAAAAGAGAGAGTAGCAGAGAGAGAGCTTGAACTTTAGAAAATGTGAATTCTCATTCATAATAAAATTACTGAGTACAAAGGTATATATAGCTAACTGAAACAGAAAGAGAAATGTCAAAGAAAGAGTAAATGCTATGCTAACTAACTTGCTAACTGTCTAACTGTCAAGCTAACTGATTAACTGCCATACTTAGCAGATAATTAACTAAACCCTCTTAGTTAACACTTTTTGAAGCCATCTTTATTTTAGGTCGTTTACTATTTTAAGCATTGTGCTACCTTGCAAGTTTCAAATCGATAGTAAGCCAGATGCCACTACTTTATTTTTAAAGAGTCTTCCAAACGAGTACCTAAGAATATTGGTTAAGAATATTGAGAATACAAGTTTAACATTTTTCAACATAATAAATATATCACTTTCTTATACAAACTTGTATCTTTTGATTCCTTAATCAGTATCTTATGGACACGTCTTAGTATTCTCCGTTTTTGAAACACTCCTTGAGACCTGGGCTGGAAACTTTGGGCTACCAGAAAACTACCAGAACCACAATTAGTTGGGCCTTAAACACATGGCTTTCCTTTTAATCCAGTACCACAGTGAAGGATTCCCGTTCAGATTTCTTTTTATACTAATAGAAAAACATCAGGGTTACGAGAAAATAACTACTTATCCCCAATAGAAAAAGATCAGAGTTATGACCAGGGTTTTGAAAACCGGACCGGACCGGCCGGTCCGATCGGGAACCGGAATCATGGCCGGTTCGATCAGTAGGAAAAACCGATCATGCATTGAATCGGTGCAAAAACCGGAAAATCGGTTCAAAACCGGTAAAACCGGTCATAACCGGTAGTGAACCGGCCTGAACCGGTTTTCTTAAAAAAAAGAAAAAAAATAGTATAAAAGGATTTGGATCATCCTAGTCAAAATTCAATTCTTTTGTTTTCTAACATGTGGGGCTGATTGTAGATTTTGGGTTGGTTTTCCCTATGAAGATGATTTTAACATATATCTTTATATTTATTTAGTTTAATTTCAAAATAATAAAAATTGTGCTTAATAATTTTAGTTGTTATGTTGTTTTTTTGTTTAATATTGTTATAAATATTATATTAAAAATTAAAATAATATTATTTAATTATAACCGGTTCAACCACGGTTCAACCTCGGTTGGACCATTGAACCTCGAACCGCTGCCTTCACCGGTTCGATGACCGGTCCGGTTTTGTAAACCTTGGTTATGACCAAAGAAAAATGTCAGAGTTAATAACAAAAAAAACAAAAAAAAGATCAGAGATGATTTTCATTTGATACTTTGATGAGAAGAGGAAATTTTAATTAAATATAGAATTTTTTTACATGGAAGGTGACAAGGTGTAGTCTCCCATGTGAAAGGTGCAGGTAAGATTTAATTCCATGAACTCGCAATTAATTACAAAAGCCGTTATCAACTAAGTGAACTAACACCTACCATATTTTTTTACATTGTGTTAAAAAAAATACACCGCACTTGACTGTAACTTGTGATTTTCTGGATTTACAAAGAAAAAAATGGTGATTAATGAGTTAACATTGAATTCTTACGTAAAATGCGTCTTGTAAGAGTAGAGATCCTCTCAATTTTATTACCTCTATTTCCCTTCTATTTATGAGAGAGATAGACACTTAAGAAATAAAAATAAAAAAGATAAAAAAATTCTATTTCCCTTCTATTTATGTAAAATGTTAAGGACAACTTTTAACAAATAAAAAAAATTCTATTAAAAAATGAAGTATTCAACATTTAGAAAATTAAAAAGTTATGACTTCTTATAAAATATTTCTAAGTATTGACGCCTTAACCTTATGGCACATATTAGTAGGTGTCCCATTTTGATGTATCACATCATGTCCCAATCAATAATATATTATTATATATTCTACTTTTTTTTGTGTACAAAAATGGTGGCGAGTGAGTTACACTCCGAGTCGTGAGTGATGGGTATGACCCATTCCCAAGGAATTCATTTTTCGCAAGGATTCGAGCTAGAGACCTCCCATTTGACATTATCCTTGTACACATTTTGTACCTTACTGACCTAGCACGCTTAATCTACTTTTTAAATATTAGAATAAATTTTAATTTATGTAGCAAGATATTATTGGTTGGGATATGGTATTGTGATCTCTAAACCTATTTAATTTTATTATAATTGAATTATGTTTACTAATTAAATCATTACTCAACTCTCACTGGCCCAATATTTAATTTAGATTTAAAAACATATATTATTTGCACGTTATGAGCAATATAACAATTAAAAAATATAAAGAAAATTATTAATATACTTTTTTAATATCGTCTGTAATACTTCTTTCAGACTCAATTATAAGTAAAAATACATAATTTCACACTTATTAAGGAAGTTAGTTAATTGTCTTGATTTATGTAAAAAATTAGTTATAATTACTAAACTATCCTTTAATTGTCTCGGAAATATGCAATGCTCTTGAAAAAGTAAAGGGAGAATTGATTTGATTGGTTAATTTTCTTGATTTTTGAAATACTTGTATTAAATAGAATTGAGTTAGTTAAATTTTACTTATATTTGAGTCCAAAAATTATAAATATTTTTCTAATTATAATTAAGTACAGAGATGGTACTTAACTTCATCATTGACCCACATGCCACACCCCCCTTTCCTTTAACTGTAATTATTTGATAAAAACAAATTTATGAAAATCTTCCCTCTGCTTCGTTTTGTCCTTAGTATTGCTGATCCGTGCCTTTTAGAGCATATTTAAATGAAATTTTTTATTTAGAAAATGTACTTATCTTTCAAACAAAAGTGCTTTTCAAAAAATATGTGATGAGTTTTAAAAAAAGCAATTAAAAAACATGTTTTGATTTTTTTTTTTTAAGAAGTTACAATTCCTAACTTCTAAAAATAGATATGGTAGAATAGAGAAAATGAAGATTGGTAATATTATATGAAACTTGTTGGGCACTAATCTCTTTGTAACAAATCTCATATAAGCTCTATTTTTGTTTTCCAAACACAAAATAATTTTTGCATCGAATAATAATTTCTGATTTTCTATTTCTGCATCATAGAAATCCTTATTATTAAAACCAATCCAAACAGGCCTTAAAAGCAGTCCTAAAAAAAATAAACTTTTATTGAAAAACAAAATTGATATATCACTATTTAGAATAATAAATGTATCACTTTCCCTTCCCATGAAAACTTGTTTATTCCTTGTCTTTTTGCAACTATCAAAATCCAGACAAATTAAATTGATTAGGAAAATCAAATGTTTTTATTGAAAATGATATAATTAATGTATTAAAAATATAATAAAAAAAATTGTAGTTTGGAGTAAAACTTTGTATCTTTTAAATCCTTAACTTTTTTATAACAAAAATTTTGGGTGGGGGATGGTGCTCCAATTCATGACAGAAAAAATCTTCAAACTCTATGAACACTTACAAATCTTTTAATTCCTTAGCTAATACCACATTTGCCTTGGAAATTTTATTTTTATTATTATTGGTTGAGATATCCATATAGCAGTGTTTTAAAAATCGAATCGGACCGGCCAGTTCAACCGGGAACCGGCTGTGTCAGCGGTTTGGTTTAAGGCAAAGAACCGTTGGTCAGAATAAATCGGCAAAATACAGGATAAACCGGATAAAAACCAGTGAACCGGGACCGGTTATGTAAAACAGGCATTTTCAAAGCCTAAGCCTCACGACTCCATCTCTTCTGCTCGCTGATGCGCCATCGTCTCCTCTGCTCAGCCTCGTCGACTCCGTCTCCATTAGGGGTGGGAATAGGTCAGGTCGCTCGTCTGGGGCCTATGGCCTAGCCTATTTAAGGCCTAGCTCGGTCTAGCCTATTTAGTAAAAAGGTCAGGTCAAGGCTTTTTAAAAAGCCAATATAGCTAAAGAGGCTGGGTCTAAAGCTTTAAAAAAAAGCCTATTAGGCCTATCAGACCGGCCTATCTAACAAATACACACACATAAATATATATATATATATATATATATATATATATATATAATAATATTATAATACTATAATATATTATTTACATTATAATATTTGAAAGTAAATGCCTATTGGCCATGTAGTGGCCTACTTGCCTATTTATTTTTGAATGTCTGATGACATATTTATTAGCATATGTCTACCAACTCCTTTATCACTAGAGGCCTACGAGCATATTTACAAGTGAAAGCCTATGACCTGTTTATAGGTGGAGACATATTTAAAGGTCTTGTTGATAAGTAGGCTTTCAAGTAGGTTTTCATGTCAGGCCAGGCTCAGGTCTTAAAAATTGGCCTATATCAGGCCATGGGCCAAGCTCAAACATCGAGATTGGAACGTAGGCCAGGCTCAGGCTTGTCAAGGCCTAGCTCGACCTAGCCTATTCCCACCCCTAGTCTCCATGATCGTCATCTTCTTCTGTAAAACCAACAAAATGGGGCATGTGGCGATTTACACTTTTCAAAATGCTAAATACATTATTTTTCATACAAATTTCCCCTTTTTTGATTGCTTAAACAATGTCCTAAGAACACTTGTTAGCATTCTCCTTACTTTATAATTTTGAACCAGCATACTTACACAACTTGAGTCTTTGAGCTTACTTACACAACTTGTATAAATTTACATCAAAGAGATATGTTTTGGTGATTTTACTATTTTTTATACTTATATATATATATATATATATATATATATATATATATATTTCTATTTATTATATGATTTATTTATTTATTTATCAACCAGTTCAACTAACCGGTTAAACCATTTGAACCATGATCTGAAGGTCTCGTCGATTCAATCTTTGGTCTGATTCTTAAAACATTGCCATCAGGGTCGTCCCTGAGATTTTGGGTGCCCTGTGCTAGCTGAGAAATTGGTACCCTTTTTTTATAAGCCGAATACACATATATATATATATAATCAAAAGCGACAAAAAGGTGCAAAAAACTAGCCATTAATTATTTTAATACAACCTCATGTTAAACAAAATATTACTGAAGAAAAGGAAAAGACGGTAGCAAACTACAAAAGAATTATAGCAAAAATAGTTATACTTATATCTATTAACCCAAACATATTGCAACAACATCCCTACACCAGCAATATCCTCCACCGGTAGCAAATGAATCACAAGGGCTGAGAAAGAAGTTGATGCCCTATTAATCTCTGCATATTATCATCCTTGCATTTTTTGCTGCAAAATCATCAATAATTTGTTCATGTTCAGGGTTCTTTAAAAAATCATTTTCAATAGAAATCAAAGCAAGACTATTTAATCTATTTTGTGACATAGTATATCACACACAAGAATTTAACAATTTTAATTTAGAAAAACTTCTTTCAACAAATACCACATGGATAGTTAGTATTATTCTATAAGTTATGCATGCATTAGAAAAACAATTAAATGTCTTCCAAAAAACTCAATATTATAAAGCTTGATTTTGATTCAACTATTAAAACCTCTCTAATGACTTTTAATTCTTAAAATAGAATTTCACCATCAAGATCATAATAATCACCATGTTTTAGATAAGTTTCAAGATTTTTGTAACATTTTATAAAATAAAAAAAAGGATTTTGTAACATAATTTCAGTAATAATATATTGATTTTCTAATAAAAATAATATTCTTATATTTATATTATACATTTAATTAAAATATAATATTTATTGTAAACAAGCCGGCTTATCCCCACCCCTACTTATAAGGCTTGTCAAGTTTTTGGCCTGAATTTTAAAAGACAATTGCACCCTTGGTCGCGCTGTCGCGCACGCGCCAAAAAGGACGAGCGAGTTTTAAAAATGCAGTTTATGGCGACAACTCGGATGTCGTTCTCAAGGACTCTTAAAATGTTATTTTCCACAAAAATAAGTTTTTGGGGGGGGGGGGGGGGGGGGGGTTTGGATTGAGATGCAATCAAAGAAAACAGAATAATAAAAACAGAGCAATTAAAAACAGGTAGTTCAAAGAGGTTATCAAAAGGCCAAAAACAGATTAATCTATTGTTCTCAATTTCCTAACTATCATAGGTTCATGCAATTTCCAAGCCCTAAGCAGATTCTAATCCCCTCCCGGTTGTAGCAGCAATTTACAAGCGAAACCACTACCACAGATACATGTCCCTATTCCCGAATTAAGCAAACGGGGTTAAGCCCTTCGTGAACTAAGCGAACACGAAACATACACACGCAAATTAAGCAGATGCGATTAATTATAGGAACATGATATCACCGAAAATAAATCAATACAATACTATATACTCCTGAATTAAGCAAACAGAAATATAAAGCATGGCATTGAAGAGGGAAAAGCATACAAAACAGGGAAGTACAAGAACCTCAAGTGTATGGAAATCAATTACAATAGATCAATCCTAGAACTTAGTTCTCCATAACAAAAACGAAAACACACAGAGAAGAAATGTAAAACAGAAAAATGGAGAAGCAAAAGTCTTTACAAACTGTTCAGAACATCAATTTATACTGGTCAGAAATTAAGCTTATTTGCGAGGCGAAGCCTCTCTCGTGACGCGATTCTTGTGAACAGCCTGCACCCTTTGGTATTCTCGCGAAGCGAACAATCCTTCGCGAGGCGAGGAACTGAAGAGTATTCTTGTCACGCCCGTTATGAACATCAGGGGCCAACCGTGATGCTTTCTGACTTCCAGGCTCGCTAGGCGAATAGATGCTCGTGAGGCGAGACTCTTCAACTTCAAAACTGCCACAGCCGTGACCTTCAACACGGGCAAGCCGTGATCGTCTCTGACTTTTCAGGGTTGCAAGACTCGCGGGGCGAGACCTTCTTCGCGGGGCGAACCAGAGACCTTGCATTTTCTTGGAACAGTCAGGCTTCGGGGTCGCGTGGCGAGTATAGCTTTCGCGGGGCGAATCCCCTGTTCTTTATTCTCTCAACTTCTACTTAACCTGAAAACAAGGAAATAACCATAAGTGTATTATTTGACTTAAAACTAGCTAAATTAACCTAAAACTACTCTAGAGACTCAAAACCTTGCTTGAGGACAATCTAATCTAAATTGGGTGAAAATAGGATATAATTTGCACAAAACCCTGGTCATACTAGCCATAAAACTAGATGAGCCAGAGGCTTATCAAAATACCCCAAACTTAAACTTTGCTTGTCCCCAAGCAAACTAAGACTCAAAAATCAAAAAGACTCAAGACCTGGCAAGCTTAAAAGATCCAATCAATATTGCACAAATTCAAGCAACTTCATCAAAACAGTTTTCTTCATTGTTTCCCCCCCTTTTCAAACAGAGCAATCCCCACATTCATTTATTCTAAACATTTGAGAATTTCATCAATCAAACAATCATTAATCTAAGAAGGGAATCTAAGTTACACACAAGAGGGAAATCACCAACTTCAAACAACTGCCTTCCTCACAAGGGCATTTAGTATATCACTCAATCACTCAGTTTGTGTCAGGCTAACAACTTGCACTCAGTTTCACTTTTCAAGAACACTTCCCAAAAATTTGATTTTCATCTCAAAATGGTTCCCACAGAAAACATGCAAGCAACATCAAAAGGTCTTTTATGGGTTGTAATGGGGCCTGGCTAAGGGTAGGATATACAAAAGGAACTAGGCTGAAGACCCTAGGAACTAAGAGAGCATGAACATTATTTACACTCTGAAATTCTACTCAAGTTCCTTTCTTCATTTTCCTTTATGCTTTGGGTGACTACAGCCTTTTTATTTCAACATTTTTTTCTTTTTTTTTCTGTTTTTTTTTTACAAGCCTTTGGCTCCAACCTTTTTATTGTATTTTTTTTTCAATCCCAACAACATATTACACCTTGTAGCCACCCCAAACTTAGTTCTTGCACCCATTCTAAGATTACATGCTCTCCTAATCCTAAGATCGGTTAACATGGTTTTCCAGATTTTTGGGCTTATAACATTAGGTTATCAAGAATTAATCAGGCTAATAAGGCTCAAAGGGCTAACTAGGGAACATGCATTAGGAATTGTTTTATTCAGGCCAAGTACTATTTACAAAGAAAATTCCTAAATCATCTGAAGCAAACACATAATCATGCAAACCAAAAAGAGATTCAATCAAATTCAGGAAAGTGCAACTTGAAAGTGATTTTCACACAGTCAAAAATATGTTGGAGGCTCAAAACCTCACCTGGACATTCATGCAAATTGTTTGAAAGAGATTCTATCCCTAGTGTGTGCTCCCTATCACCCCAAACTTATCATAAGTCATGTCATCATAACAAAATCCCAAAGTTCAGTTTTCAATTTCACATGGGAATCACTTTTCAAAAACAAAAATTTTTTCAGCCTAGGGGGAATCATCACATATCAATCAAGCAAGCAATCTGTGCAACATCAATCAAAATCCAATAAACTTGCCAACAAAAGACTCAACATACAAATACTCCTGAGCTTCTCAAATTATTCAGGAGCTTTATTCAAAGAAAAGGAAAAACTACAACTAGTTCCCTCCCCCACACTTAAAACATGCATTGTCCCCAATGAACAACGGAACTATACAATCAGAGTGAGGGAAAGGAAAAGAAACTCCCAGATTAAGTGTCAGCATAGGTTGGAGCTTCCAAGTAGAGCTCCTCAACATTAACTTCCACAGGAATACCAGCATCCACACCATGGAATGGCTTCACCGCCTGCGTTAACCTTGAAGGTCTTGTTGGTACCTGTACTTTGAATCTCTACTGCACCATAAGGAAACACATTAGTCACAACAAAGGGGCCATCCCATTTGGACCTAAGTTTCCCAGCCATCAATCTCAGGCGGGAGTTAAACAATAAGACCTTATGACCCACAAAAAATTCTTTCCTAAGAATCATTCTATCATGAAAAAGTTTTGTTTTCTCTTTATACATCCTGGAGCTTTCATAGGCTTCAAGCCTAAGCTCCTCAAGTTGCTGTAACTGCAGTTTTCTTTCAACACCAGATTTCTTCATGTCCAAGTTACAACTCTTTACTGCCCAATATGCTCTATGCTCAATTTCCACCGGGAGGTGACATGCCTTGCCAAATACAAGCCGGAAGGGGGACATTCCTATAGGTGTCTTAAAAGCAGTCCTCTCTGGCCCACAAGTGCTCTTCCGACGGCGCGCTCCATTCCCTTCTCGTTCGGCTGCACCATCTTCTCTAGAATTTGCTTGATCTCCCTGTTTGATATTTCTGCCTGGCCATTGGTTTGGGGATGGTAAGCAATGGACACTCTATGTATAACCCCATATTTCCCGAGTAAGGCCTCCATGGTTCTGTTACAAAAAGTGTGTGCCCTGGTCACCGATGATGGCCTTGGGTATGCCAAACCTGCAAAAAATGTTGGACCTAACAAATTTGGAAACAATCGAGCATCGTTAGTCCTAGTGGGGATTGCTTCCACCCACTTTGAAACATAATCTACAGCCAAAAGAATATATACAAAACCAAAAGAAGGAGGGAAAGGACCCATGAAGTCCATCCCCACACATCAAAGACCTCACAATAAAGCATGGGCTGTTGAGGCATCTCACTCCTACGAGTGATGGCAGGGCCTGTTATTTGACATTCTTTACAATTCTTGTATACCTCATATGAATCCCTAAAAATTGTGGGCCAAGAGAACCCGGAATCCAGGACTTTTCTTGCTGTCCTCTCGAGGTCCAAAGTGTCCTCCAACCGGGAGAGGCATGTGAGAAATGCAGGATGGACTCCGATCTCATGATCGGGGACACACCTCCGAATGACCTGGTCACCGCAAAACTTCCACAGTAGGGATCATCCCACACATAATACTTTGCATCGCTCTTGAGCTTGTGGAACTTATGTCTACTTGTACCGCAGGAACAACACCAAAGAACTAGAAAATTGACTATGTCAAAAAACCAGGGGTTACCCCATACAGATGTAACACCTCTCATCACGAAAATCATCTTGGATGGGAAAAGTATCCTCATCCCTTGCTATCCGGGCTCAAATGATCTGCTACCAAATTTTCAGCTCCACTTTTATCCTTTATCTCCACATTGAATTCTTGGAGCAAAAGCATCCACCGGATCGGTCTTGGCTTAGCTTCCGGCTTCTTCAACAGATATTTCAAAGCTGCATGGTCAAAAAAAACAGTCACCCTAGAACCTAGCAAATAAGACCTAAACTTATCAAGTGCAAATACAACAGCTAGCAGTTCTTTCTCAGTGGTGGTGTAATTTGCCTGTGCAGCATCTAAGGTCCTAGAAGCATAATGAATTACATGGGCAACCTTGCCCACCCTTTGTGCCAGAACTGCTCCCACAACAAAATTGGAAGCATCACACATCAGTTCAAAAGGGAGTGTCCAGTCAGGGGGCTGGATGACAGGGGTAGAAGTCAACGCTTTCTTCAGATAGTCAAATGACTCCTTGCACTTTTCATCAAATTGGAACAGGACATCATTCTTCAGCAGATTTGACAATGGCAGTGCTATCTTGCTGAAGTCCTTTATAAAGCGCCTGTAGAACCCTGCATGTCCAAGAAAAGAACGGATCTCGCGTACGCAAGATGGGTAAGGCAATGAAGAAATCACATTAATTTTTGCAGGATCTATAGAAATACCCTCTTTGGAAATTACATGACCCAAAACTATCCCCTGTTCTACCATGAAGTGACATTTCTCATAATTCAAAATCAGATCAGTATCAATGCATCTTTGTAGAACTAGACTTAGACTATGCAAACAAGCATCAAATGAGGAGCCATACACAGTAAAATCATCCATGAACATCTCTATGCAATTTTCAATAAAGTCAGAGAAAATACTAAGCATGCATCTTTGAAAGGTGCCAGGAGCATTACAAAGGCCAAATGGCATCCTCCTATAAGCAAACGTACCGAAGGGGCACGTGAAGGTGGTCTTTTCCTGATCCTCAGGGGCAATATGAATATGGAAATACCCGGAAAAGCCATCTAGAAAACAATAATGGGATTGACCAACCAGCCGATCCAGCATCTGATCTATGAACGGCAAAGGAAAATGATCCTTTCTGGTGGCCTGGTTCAGCTTCCTATAGTCTATACAAACTCGCCAGCTATTCTGGACTCTAGTAGGCACAAGTTCATTATTTTCATTCCTAACTACTGTTAGACCAGACTTCTTTGGTACAACTTGCACCGGACTTACCCAAGTACTATCAGAGATGGGGTAAATAATACCTGCCTGTAGAAGCTTAGTCACCTCTTTCTTTACCACATCCAGAATCAGTGGGTTAAGTCGCCTTTGGGCCTGTCTGACTGGCTTAGCCCCATCCTCCAATAAAATTCTGTGCATGCATCTGGAGGGGCTAATTCCTGGAATATCGGCCAATGTCCACCCAATAGCCTTCTTGTATTTCTTCAGAACCTCTAAAAGCTTGGCTTCCTGGTCAGAGTTGAGGTTGGAGGAAATGATGACTGGCAATGTTGCATTCCTCCCCAAGTAGGCATACTTCAGGTTCTCAGGAAGTGGTTTGAGTTCCAAAGAAAGTGGTTGCTCAACAGATGGTGCATTGGGAGTAGCCATGGGGTCAAGGACTTCTGCAGAACAGACAGCTTCACTCTCATTATCACTATCACTATCATCCTCACCCTGCAAGGTTAAATCCAAAAACTCAGAACAAACAGAACATGGGTTAGTGTTAGTACAGTTAGTACAAGTATATACATCATCAAAACCAGAAATAAGAGGAAAATCAGAAATAAAGTCATCATGGGTGTCCTCAATAAGCTCTAAAAGCAACTCTAAGTGGAATACAGAGTGCTCCTCTACTGGGTGTTTCATAGCATCAAAGATCTTGAACTTGGCCACAATACCACCAAACTCCATAGACATAGTCCCATCATAAACATCAATCTTGGTCTTGGATGTCATCATGAATGGTCTGCCCAAGATTATGGGTGATCTACTGGACTGAGTCTCTCCTGCCATGTCTAGGATATAGAAGTCCGCAGGGAATATCAAATCATCAACTTGCACTAGCACATCCTCTACCATTCCCATGGGTCGGGCACTGGTCCTGTTGGCCAACTGGATGGTAAGACCTGTGTACTGCAATGGCCCAAGATCAAGGTTGTTAAAGATGGAGGTAGGCATGACATTGATTGATGCTCCCAAGTCCAACATGCAGTTTTCAAACTTCCTGTCCCCAATAGTGCACGGGATGGTGAATGTGCCTGGGTCCTTGCACTTTTGTGGCAGTGCCTGAGTAGGGGTTAAAGCAACAACTCTTTCTGGCTTAGACTGGATAAGCGCTGAGACATTCATTCCCAAGTCAACCCTCTCATTAGTCTTCATCTTCCTCTTGTTGGTGCATAGATCCTTCAAAAATTTGGCATATCTGGGCACTTGCTTGATCACATCTAGGAGAGGAATATTTACAGCTACTTTTCTGAAAACATCAAGAATCTCCTTCTCCTTTTTTTCACCACCAATCTTCTTATTATTCTGCAATCTATGTGGGAATGGAATGGGTGGTCTATACACTTTCTCAGCTTCAACTTCAACCATAGGCTCAGGGGTAACCTCAACAAGAGGGCTCGGGAGTTACCTCAATAGTTTCTTCATCCTTTCCGGAGGTGGCCTCAACAACTTTTCCCGATCTCGAGAGATATGGCACTCACATTAGGGTTGGAGGCATTGGGATTTATCACTTTGTCGTCTTTGGCAGCTGGGTTGTTCTTTGAGCTTGCTTTATGTTATTTATGTCTGTGGCCATCTGTCCAATCTGTGTCCTCAAATCTTGAATACTAGCACTTGTTTGTTGCTGATACTGTCCCATTTGCTGCTGGAAAAGTGTAGTCATTTGTGCATTCATCTGTGAAGTCAATTGTGAAGTCATTTGCTTGAACATGTCTTCCATTGAAGGTCCAGAAGGTGCAGAAGTGGCCACTGGAGGAGGATTCTCGAGGTGCCATCGGTCATTGTTGGGATGAGTTCCCATACCGCATGATTAGGATGATTACTCCACCGGGATGATACCTATTTGTTGAGAGGTCCGGGAGTGTTGTATCTGTTCTCGTTATTGCCTTGATTATACGGATGGACTGCAAAGGCTTGAGGTGATTCAAGAATCGATCCTCCTTGAAAAATGGGGCATGCTTCATATGGGTGCTCAGGAGAACTGCACATGCCACACAACACCGCAGGCTGAACCCTATCCATTGCCAATTTCTCTACCAAAGAAGTGAGCCTATCAATTCTATCATCACGGACATGGTTGGAAGAAGAAGTGTGGACCTCATGTACACCTCTAGTATCAACAGAATTTCTTCCGGTAGTGAATTGCTGGGAATTCGGTGACATGTTCTCAATGAGTTGCTTGGCGTGAGATGGAGTCTTGTCAACCAACGCTCCCCCCACTAGCAAAGATCCAAAATATTCCTATCCATCGGCAGTAGCCCTTCATAAAAATATTGGATGAGGAGCTGTTCGTAAATCTGATCTTTGGGGGCAATCGGATGTCAACTCGCTTGAACCTCTCCCTATATTCATCTAGCGACTCATTTCCTTGCCTAATGCCACAGATTTCTTTCCCGATTGAGGCGGCTCGGAGGCGGGAAAATATTTCTCTAGGAAGAGCTTCTTCAAGTCGTTCCATGTGGTAATGGAGTTCGGCTCAAGGTATAATAGCCAATCTTTTGCAGCTCCCGGGTGAGAACGGAAAAACCTTCAACTTGATATGATCCTCGCCATTACTCCTTCCGGCCTCAAAGTTGTGGAGCGATAACCCGGAATTCCTTGAGATGCTTGTGTGGATCTTCACCTGCAAGACCATTAAATCTTGGCAACAAATGGATTAGCCCAGATTTTAATTCAAAAGGAGTGTCAGCACCAGGATATGCAATGCACAAACCATTGTAATTCACATCAGGGGCAGCAAGCTGCCTCAATGTCCTTTGGTCTCCCATGTTTTCAAAAACAGACTTGGAATTAGAATCACTACTAGAACTAGCCCGAAATTCTCTACGGAGTGTATGCAATGTTCTTTCTATCTCAGGATCAAATTCACACAGTTCAGGGCAGTTAGATCTAGTAGCCAGACTAATTTAAAAAAGAAAACAAAAATAAAACAGAAAAACAGAAAATAAAATGCGAAAATAACAAAACAAGAGTCCCCGGCAACGGCGCCAATTTTTGGTCGCGCTGTCGCGCACGCGCCAAAAAGGACGAGCGGGTTTTAAAAATGCAGTTTATGGCGACAACTCGGATGTCGTTCTCAAGGACTCTTAAAATGTTATTTTCCACAAAAATAATTTTTTTTTTGGGGGGGGGGGGGGGGGGGGTTGGATTGAGATGCAATCAAAGAAAACAGAATAATAAAAACAGAGCAATTAAAAACAGGTAGTTCAAAGAGGTTATCAAATGACCAAAAACATATTAATCTATTGTTCTCAATTTCCTAACTATCATAGGTTCATGCAATTTCCAAGCCCTAAACAGATTCTAATCCCCTCCCGGTTGTAGCAGCAATTTACAAGCGAAACCACTACCACAGATACATGTCCCTATTCCCGAATTAAGCAAACGGGGTTAAGCCCTTCGTGAACTAAGCGAACACGAAACGTACACACGCAAATTAAGCAGATACGATTAATTATAGGAACATGATATCACCGGAAATAAATCAATACAATACTATATACTCCTGAATTAAGCAAATAGAAATATAAAGCATGGCATTGAAGAGGGAAAAGCATACAAAACAGGGAAGTACAAGAACCTCAAGTGTATGGAAATCAATTACAATAGATCAATCCTAGAACTTAGTTCTCCATAACAAAAACGAAAACACACAGAGAAGAAATGTAAAACAGAAAAATGGAGAAGCAAAAGTCTTTACAAACTGTTCGGAACATCAATTTATACTAGTCAGAAATTAAGCTTATTCGCGAGGCGAAGCCTCTCTCGCGACGCGATTCTTGTGAACAGCCTGCACCCTTTGGTATTCTCGCGAAGCGAACAATCCTTCGCGAGGCGAGGAACTGAAGAGTCTTCTTGTCACGCCCGTTATGAACATCAGGGGCCAACCGTGATGCTTTCTGACTTCCAGGCTCGCGAGGCGAATAGATGCTCGCGAGGCGAGACTCTTCAACTTCAAAACTGCCACAGCCGTGACCTTCAACACGGGCAAGCCGTGATCATTTCTGACTTTTCAGGGTTGCAAGACTCGCGGGACGAGACCTTCTTCGCGGGGCGAACCAGAGACCTTGCATTTTCTTGGAACAGTCAGGCTTCGGGGTCACGTGGCGAGTATAGCTTTCGCGGGGCGAATCCCCTGTTCTTTATTCTCTCAACTTCTACTTAACCTGAAAACAAGGAAATAACCATAAGTGTATTATTTGACTTAAAACTAGCTAAATTAACCTAAAACTACTCTAGAGACTCAAAACCTTGCTTGAGGACAATCTAATCTAAATTGGGTGAAAATAGGATATAATTTGCACAAAACCCTGGTCATACTAGCCATAAAACTAGATGAGCCAGAGGCTTATCAACCCTCAAGTAATAAATTTAACTATATAAAATTTTTATTTTGATATATACATTAATACATATATAAAAATTTGGTACCCCTAAAAACTGGGGCCTGTGCAGTCACACCACCAAATCATACTCAGTGCCACCACTTATTGCCATGTAGACACAATGACACACTATGACCACGTGAGTGTTGGTAATGTATGGCGAACTAATGATGCACTTAGCTTTTTGAAGATATATTTGCACCAAAACCAACAATTTGTAGACTTTCTCAAACAAATCATATTAAGAGTGTATCCAAATCTCCAATAGTGAAACACTGAAACTCATTGGAGTTGTTTAACTCTTCTTTTTATGGGTCTTATACGGGTTGGCTTAAGATCGGGCCTAAATGGAACAAGATCATATGATATGAGGCCTGATATATTGATCCAAACTCTCCAATGATAAGTGGGCCTGCTGCTCCTTCTGAGCCCAAAGATGATAGCCCAAAACGCACCAAGAGAAGACCCATATGGATGGGTGATTACAAATAGCTCCAGAACTTTAGAATATTGAGTTGAACACTAGGAATTTCCCTTCAATATTATTTTCTCCTTTCTGTTGTTAGATTCCTATTTCTGTTAGAAGAATGTTGTAGAAGCAGTACACTTGGCAAGTGATCCATGTGGCTAGGAACTGAATTTGCTATAAATCAGGAATCAATCAATGAAAATAATAGAGAAGAAGTTTAGTAAATTTTCTTTGTCCAATTGCATCCCTCTCCCAATTCTGGAGCCTTCCCCTGCTCGAAAGGGGCTTATCATTTGGTGTTTTCATTGTCTTCCTCATGCCTCCTAAGCCTGAAAAATGGCTTCACCTCAAGAAGCCGCCAATGCCTAAGTCATATGCATGAAATGCAGCAATACTTTGAGTGTCAATGCTCCACAATGGCTGCTGAGCTCGCAAGCCTTCATGAGTAAATTGGTTCCTCCACCCTAGCCCACATCACAGTTCTGACAAATCCCCCAAAATTTCCTTCACCCCCTTTGATGGTTCAAACCCCTTGGATTGGATCTTTCAAGCTGCACATTACTTTGATTACACCCACACACCCCATCCCAATGCCTCACTTTGGTTCCCTTCTTCATGCAGGGCACTGCCCTTGGCTGGTTTAAGTGGCTGCTTGGGCAGACACCTTTAGGTTCGCTAAGATGCACAACCTTGAGGACAAGGTTGTCCTTGATGGGTGGGGTAATGATATGAGGCCTAGTATTGATCCAAACTCTCCAATGATAAGTGGGCATGCTGCTCCTTCTGAGCCCAAAGATGACAGCCCAAGACGCAAGTGATCCGTGTAGCTAGGAACTGTATTTGCTACAATCAAGAATCAATCCATGAAAATAGTAGAGAAGATAAATTTTCTTTGTCCAATTGCATCCCTCTCCCAATTCTGGAGTCTTCCTCCTCGAAAGGGGCTTATCAACATGCTGGCCCGAAGTTGAATAGTTACTTTGTAAACTAAATAAATATGTTCACATGTGTGGGAAAAAAATGTTACTTTTGGTGGAATTTACATAAAATCTAAGATTCTCATACTATATCAACATGTCAAAATGACGGTGTTTGATATCTATCGTAAATAAGCTAAATCAATTTTCAATCGTCAAAGAACCTTACAAAATTACAAATGAGCAAACATGATTTCATAGAAACATCAAAGAGGTCTAAATGACAAAATGGTCTTGTTGAATCCATATATAAAATGGTCTCTTCATCACAAACTCATCCACACGAACTCTAAAATTGTCTTTTCATCAAAGAACAGATTAAGGCTCATCATCTACGAAAAAACTCACCCAAACCCTTATTGTCTAATTAAGGCTTACCTCTATGAAAAGAAAATAAAATCAATGAAGAGCTAGGAATGAAGATTGTGGAAATGGAGGCTGAGTTACATGTCAATATTTCAGAACAGAATAGTCATTTCCTTCTATAACAGTTAATAATAGAAATAAAATCTTGAGAATTAAGGGTACTGTGATATTGGAAGATTCACTATATAAATTAGTTTTTCTAAGATAGCTTCTCCTCATATATGTCAAATTAATTATGTAAATCCCCATCATACTTGTACTGGTCGAGGAGTAAAACCCGGTCACCGAGCTTGGATACCCGACCCAATCAAGGTGGGAATGATAAGATATTGATATTATCTTTAATAATCCTGATATTATCTCAAATAACCTTATCCAATTAGAAAAGATAATATCCCTTAAATTAAGGAAATCACATCTCTAAGAAGATTTAAGAGATAAAAGGAGATAAATCCAGATCTCTTAAAGATATGGGGATCCTATTATAAAAGAGGAGAACCCAAAGGAGAGACTCACTTTTCACTGACCCAGGTGACTCTCCCTTAAGCATATTAGAGAAACTAGCTCGACCAATAGACTATTAAAGAGTCCTTGCTCGTTGGTATTCACATCAGATACAAGATTGGGGGATTGAGATCACCATATGACCAAGGGTTGAACCTAGAACTACGTCTGGCTTTGATTCCCATTGGGATACATAGGACCGGAATGCAATATTCTATCAAGCCTTAATCTAAAACAACCACGGTGTTCACTCTTGGTTAGACGTTCTACGGAGAGACTCCGCCAGGTCGGATCTCGGCAGGAACATTTGGCGCCCACCGTGGGGCCGAGGAAAAACTTTCCCTGGTTCCATAAGAAAGCTTGATGGTGACTACATGGAATGGACCGAGGGGAGGGGGCGAACAGCATGAACCATGAAGACCATGAGGCTTCGAACACGAGCCAGAACCATGATAATCACCCTCCCCCTCCCATCGATGAAAATAGCCCTCGGCTGGGAGAGGTTACAGCACATTAAGGCAGCTACAGAAGGAGAACAAGGAGATGCCTGCTCAGAATCAAAGGCTTTTAAGAACTCGGAAAAGAGAAAGATCAGTGACACCTCTCGAGGAAGAGCAATCCTCACCCGAGGCTAGCCAAAAGGATCCATCCTACGTACCTTCTCCTCATGATACTAATTGACCGTCCAAGACCAAACCTCGCCCAGAGGCTTCAGAAGCTAGGTCTCGTGTAGAAAGGACTATCCAAAAAGAAAGGGTAACAGACCGGCGGCCGAGGTTGCCGTTCACGGATGACATCGATGAGGTAATCAAGCCTAGACATTTTAAGCCCCCTAACATCGATAAATTCAATGGCACCACTGACCCAACCGAGCACGTAGAATCCTTTATTTCTTCTGTTACCTGGTGACCGACTCGGAAGCCATCGTGTGCAAAATTTTTCCAACCACTTTGCAAGGCCCTACCTTAACCTGACTTACGAATCTACCACCTCGGTCATTTAATTACTTTGATGTGCTTGCAACTAAGTTCACTGCACAATTCGCAGCGAGCCGAAAGCATAAAAGGCACTCGGTCTCGCTGGTGAATTTAAAACAAGAAAGGAATGAATCACTCCGAGATTATATGGCTCGTTTCAGTGCCAAACAAATTTTAATTCCCAATATGAGCTCGGAACTCTGTCTTCATACCGTCATGGGCAGTCTGAAGCCGGGGCCATTCTTTGAGTATTTATCTCGAAAACCACCGAGAGATTTTGAAGAGTTGCCGGAAAAAGCTACAGGTTTCATGAACTTGGAAAAGATGGTAGAATTCAAAAGGAGAGAAAGAGGTTTTGAAGACAAAATCTTGGTTCTGAGCAAAGAAAGAGATAGGGAGGCTAATCCACAAAGGGCCCAAAAGACCAATGAAAGGGGGTTCTCGGAGAGGCAACCCAGGTACCAGTCTTATACACCGCTAAACCGATCTCGGGCAACCATTCTCCAGGAGGTGTGCAATGCCGAGTTACTCACCTTACCTTAACCGTCCAAAACACTGGCCAATGCAGACCGAAGTAAAGAATGCAAATGGCATCAAAACTATGGTCACTCCACTGAAGGCTGTAGAACTACCCAGAAAAAAATTGAAGACTTGGTACGGGCAGGTCGTCTTGACCGGTTCATTCACCGAGATGATAATGGAGGCGGACGAGCTGGTCAACGATGACGGAGACGCGGTTATGACAATCGTAACCGAGATGCAAACCTGCAAGGAAATAATCAGAACGGAGATCGGTTGAATAATCAAAGGGATCTTAATGAAGAATCAGAAGGAGAAGTCAGAGGGGTCATCAATACAATCTCAGGAGGATTTGCAGGTGGAGGAACAATGAGTTCATCTTAGCAGCGTCATGTAAAATCCATCCGATCTGTAAACACGGTGTCTGGAAAACCTACAAGGATAAGACCTCCAATAACTTTCTCGGATGATGATTTGAAAGGGCTGGGTCCAAATCTAGATGACCCGATGGTGATAACGGTCGAATTAGTCAACTTCTCGGTCAAACGAACACTTATTGATCAGGGGAGCTCGACTGATATTTTATACCTGGCGACCTTCAAGAAACTTGGAATTCCATAAAAGCTGATAAAAGAGCAGGAAGACAAGCTAGTAGGGTTCGTCGGGGAGCAAGTAAAAACCCGAGGTTATATAAACCTCTTAACAACGTTTGGAGAAGGAAAACTCTCCAAGTCTGTGTCAGTCAGGTATGTTATTGTGGAGGCCAGCACGTCGTGCAACACCCTCATTGGAAGACCGACGTTGAATGAACTCGGAGCGATTGTCTCTACCCCACACCTGACAATGAAATTCCCAGTCGAGTCCGGACATATAATCGTTGTCCGAGCTGACCAACGGATAGCCAGGCAATGCTATGTGGATAGCCCAAAGGTTACCTGAAACCAGGATATCGCAAAGAATGCCGAGGATGATAAACCAGAAGTGATAAGCTCGGTCAGTTCGGTAACTTCAGCGAGCTCGGTCAGCATGTTTGAACTAGACCCAAGGATGGAGATGTACGAGTCCAGAGCCGAACCGACAGAGTTTTTAGAAAGGTTCCAGTTGGGAGCCCAAGCTGAACAGTGCACCAAAGTCGGCATTCAGCTCAACCCCTCGCTCAAACAACGGATTCAAGCGATCTTAAGAAAGAATGCCGATTTGTTCGCTTGGAAGACATCGGATATGCTTGGCATAGACCCCAATTTCATGTGCCATAAGCTATCTATATGTCCCGAAGTCAAGCCTGTAGCTCAGAGAAAAAGAAAACTTGGCGAAGAAAGGCGCCAAGCAGTATCCAGGGAGACTGCCAAACTGGCCAAAGAAAATTTCATCAGAGAGGTGAAATACACTACTTGGCTAGTCAATGTGGTGTTGGTTAGAAAGGCCAACGGTAAGTGGAGAATGTGCACCGACTACACCGATCTCAACAAGGCGCCCCCAAAGGATTCTTATCCTCTCCCCAACATTGACAGACTGGTAGACGGAGCCTCAGGGTACAAAGTTTTGTCCTTCTTGGACGCATATTCAGGTTATAACCAGATCAGGATGTATCCACCCGATGAAGAAAAAATGGCATTTATGACTGATGGGGCAAACTACTGCTATCGGGCAATGCCTTTCGGTTTAAAAAATGCTGGTGCAACATATCAAAGGCTTATTGACAAAGTCTTTGTCAACCAGATCGGAAAGAACCTAGAAGTATATGTTGATGATATGGTGGTAAAATCCGATGACCTAAGACAACACCCTGACGACCTCGAAGAAATTTTCAGTCAACTCAGAAAATACAACATGAGGTTAAACCCAAAAAAAATGCTCTTTTGGTGTGCAAGGAGGAAAGTTCTTAGGATATATGCTGACACATAGAGGAATTGAAGCTAATCCAGATAAGTGCAAAGCTATCATTGAAATGCGGAGCCCTCAGAATGTGAAAGAAATTCAGAGGTTAGCTGGCCGATTGGCTTCTTTATCCCGCTTTCTCCCAAAGTCCGCAGAAAAGGCAAGACCCTTCTTCCAGCTTTTGAAAAAACCAAAAGAGTTCACCTGGATTGAGGAGTGTGAGAAAGCCTTTGAGGATCTGAAACTCTTTCTAGCCTCTCCCCCGATCCTCACTCGGCCTAAGCTTGGAAAAGATATGTATTTGTATCTATCTGTCAACGATTATGCAATCAGTGCAGTAATCATCCAGGAAGAAGAAGAACAACAGATGTCGGTGTATTATGTGAGTAGAATCCTGATTGATGCAGATACACGATATCAAGTAATTGAAAAACTAGCCCCCGCCTTAATTATGGCAGCTCGGAGGTTACAACCTTACTTCCAGTCACACCAAGTTATAGTCAAAACTGATCATCCAATAAAGCAGGTGCTCAAGAAACCCGATCTAGCCAGACGAGTGATAGCTTGGTCGGTAAAATTGTCAGAGTTCGGTTTTCAATATGAGCCAAGGGGCCCGATGAAAGCACAATGCCTCTCCGACTTCATTGCCGAGCTCTCTTCTAAGCCGAGGTCGGAATCCTTCATCTGGCTTCCATATGTTGATGGATCATCTAACTTAAAGGGAAGCGGAGCTGGAATAATTCTCGAAGGTCCTGATGATCTAATCTTGGAACAATCTTTAAAGTTTGGGTTTACTACTTCAAACAACCAAGCAGAATATGAAGCCTTATTGCAGGACTGATGCTAGCTAAAGAAGTTGGAGTCCAAGAATTAAAATGCCGAAGTGACTCACAGCTTGTAACAGGACAAGTCTCGAGTGATTATCAAACAAAGGATCCCCAACTAACCAGGTATCTCTGCAAGGTTAATAGTCTAATTTATGAATTTGATAATTTTACTATTGAGCATATACCTCAGGAAGAAAATTCTAGGGCAGATCTGTTGTCTAAGTTGGCTAGCACCAAGAAAGCTGGCCAGCTAAGAACTTTCATTTAGGAAAATCTTCTCGAACCGAGCATAAAAAATGCCGAAGTGATAATGACCGAGCACTATGATCGTGGCTGGATGACGCCAATTTGGGAATATTTAGCCTCAGGCAAATTGCCCAATGACCCTAAGGAGGCGAGGAGAATTCGTCTAAAACTTTGCCATTACACCATTCGAGACGGAGAGCTGTACAGAAGAGGATTCTCCATGCCATTACTAAAGTGCATAGCAAAGAAGCAGTCCGAGTACGTAATGGATGAGATGCATCGAGGAATCTGTGGAATGCATTCAGGTGGCCGATCTCTGGAAGCTCGGGTCCTGCGAGCGGGGTTTTACTGGCCTACCATGAGATTGGATTGTGCTACCTGGACTAATAGGTGTGAGCCCTGTCAAAAGTTCGCCAATGTAGCACGAGCTCCAGGAGAAGAGCTCCATTCCATGTTCTCGTCATGGCCCTTTACTATGTGGGGGATGGATATAGTCGATCCTTTCCCAGTTGCTAAAGGTCAAGTCAAGTTCTTGCTGGTAGGAGTAGACCACTTTACCAAGTGGATTGAAGCAGAACCATTAGCTACGATAACTGCTAAAAAGGTTCAGAGTTTTGTATGGAAAAACATCATATGCAGGCACAACCTCCCTTATGCAATTGTCACGGATAATGGAAAGCAATTCACCGATAAAGAGCTTAGAGAGTTCTACTCCAACCTCGGAATTAAACATAAAGTGACCTCGGTTGAGTACCCACAAACAAATGGACAAGCAGAAGCATCCAATAAAGTCATTTTAAACGAGCTCAAAAGAAGGTTAGGCCAATCAAAAGGGAATTAGGTTGAATAATTACCAAGCATCCTATGGGCTTACCATTTCTCACCGCAGTCTTCAACTGGTGAGTAGGTGACTTAGTGCTAAGATTGCAAAACGACTCGAGAAAAGACTCCAGAGAGGGTAAGCTCGCAGCGAACTGGTTTGGCCCATTCAGAATAATTGAAAATCTAGGATATGGTGCTTATAGGCTAGAAGAATTGTCAGGAAAGGCTGTTCCAAGAACATGGAACACTTCCCACCTTAAGTTTTATTTTAGTTATAGTTATGTAAGTAGGTGATGTACTCTTTTTCCTATCCCGATCTTTTTCCCATGAGGTTTTGACCAGGAAGGTTTTAATGAGGCACACCCGGAAAAATAAATAAATAGAATCATTTCCAGTTGCGCTATTAGGCAAGAATACTGTTATGGATAAAAATTTACTTATGAAAAGTTAAAAACCTAAAAAGGTTGATTGAGCTAAAATCGACTGAGCTGAGGTCGAAATGCCGAGCCTATAAAGGTAAGCGACATCTAAAGAAAGTTAAAACCTAAAAAGGTTGACCGAGCTAACATCGACCTAGTTGAGATCGAAATGTCGAGCCTATAAAGGTAAACGACATCTAAAGAAAGTTAAAAACCTAAAAAGGTTGACCGAGCTAAAATCGACCGAGTTGAGGTCGAAATGCCGAGCCTATAAAGGTAAACGACATCTAAAGATGGTTAAAAACCAAAAAGGTTGACCGAGCTAAAATTGACCGAGTTGAGGTCGAAATGCCGAGCCTATAAAGATAAACGACATCTAAAGATGGTTAAAAACCTAAAAAGGTTAACCGAGCTAAAATCGACCGAGTTGAGGTCGAAATGCCGAGCCTATAAAGGTAAACGACATCTAACGATGGTTGAAAACCTAAAAAGGTTAACCGAGCTAAAATCGACCGAGTTGTGGTCGAAATGCCGAGCCTATAAAGGTAAACAACAACTAAAGACCTAAAAAGGTTGTCCAAGCTAAAACCAATCAGGTTGAGGTCGAAATGCCGAGCCTAAAAAGGCAAACAACATTTAAAGGTAGTTAAAAACCTAAAAGAGGTAATCCGAGCGAAGATCGACCAAACCAAGGTCGAATGGCTAAACCTAAAAAGGCAACCAATACCTAAGATGGTAAGCAAATACCTGCAGGTATTCCGAGTTCCAAAAACTCGAGTAAACCGAGTAACATGACAAAATGTAAAAGCCAAACACTAACTTAGAAAAATAGTTACAAGCTTGAGCTCCAGAAGCCGAAAAGGCATTAGAAAATTTTCTAAGTAAAAAGTAACTCGTAAGCAAGCACGTGATTTCATTAATAAAAAGGGGCAAAGCCCAGAATACATAAGAGTTCAAAATAAAAAGGGCATTTCCCTAGGAACATGTTTCCTAGGTTACTCATGGGCATCCCCATGAGCAACGATTTCAAGAGTTGGGGTCATCCTCAACACTCGGAGGTATAGCAGAAGATTGGTCAGTTAGGTCCATTTCGCCTTCACCATCGGCTCCCTCCTCGGTCGCTTGCCCTTCACTCTCCTCTTCTTGAGCTACGTCTTCCTCATTCTCCAGCTCGGACAATGGAACTATAATTCCATCTCTTTTAAAATCCTTGTCCACGTCAGCAAGGGAGAAGTCAGCATTCGGGTTGAAGCACTGAAGTTGCTTCACGGCTCGGGAAAAGCCATTAACGTGCTCCTTCATAATGGAAGCCTCAGCTTCAGCCAGATCAGACCGGAGCTTGAGATTGGCCTCCTTTTCAGCCTCTAGCGACTTCCACAGCTCAAGACTGGCCTCCTTCTCGGCTTGAAGTCCCTCTGCGGCCTTCTGAAGATTGAGCCGCTCGACTTTTTCTATATCCAATTCGGCCAGAAGGGCAGTCTTGCCTTTTTCCAGCTCCGCCTTTTGGGCCTTCAGCTGGCCAATGACCTGAGCTTGCTCCTCACACTTTGGCCACATCTTGAGCCAACTCATCCCTCACTTTTAGGGCACGAGCGGCATCGGCCTTCATCACCTCCATCTTCTTGACGTTTTCTGAGAATTGGTGACTCCAGAAACGGGTAAACGAAGTTATCCGAAGAGAATAGGCAGCAGCAGCCTCCATGCTTTCACCAGGTCCTTGCTCCATCAAAAGACGGGCATCAGCGGGTTTGAGCACTGATGAGTGCGATTTCACCTCATATTTGTTCATCATTTTGCATGCATTTTCATATAGCTTAGGCATATTTAATTTGATTTTTGGTTAATTTTACCTTGGAATGGGTAAGGCGGTTTTGTGGTGTTGTTTTGTAGGAATTAAGGATAAAATGCTCAAGATCAGCCATGATGGAGCTTGCATGAAGATGGAGCTTGAAAAGTGAATAAAATGAGCCAAACAGAGCCTATCACAGCCTAGCCGTGACAGCCATCACGGCCTAGTCGTGACAGCCATCACGCCCATGATCGAACAAAGCTGAAAAGAAAGAAGGCTAAAGTCAGAACTGGTCACGGACAAGTCGTGATGCCCATCACGGTCGTGACATGTCAGTTGAACCAGACCCTCATGGCCAGAACTGATCACGGCCTAGCCGTGATGGTGGTCACAGTCGTGACAGACCAATCAGTGAAGCAACGCCCAAGGCAGAATCCGTCACGGCCTGGCCGTGATGGCCATCACGGCCGTGACGTGCATTATTTGGATCTGAAGAAACTGATTTGATCTGAATTTGTGTTTGATTGAGATTTAAATTTTCCTAATCTATAAATATGGCATCTAGGCAAAGACTGAACAGAGGGAGACTTTTTTGGGTTGCTACTCTTAGGCAATTTTTTAGGATCTCTTCTTCTTCTTCTTCTTCTTCTTCTTCTTCTTCTTCTTCTTCTTCTTCTTCTTCTTCTTCTTCTTCTTCTCTTCTCTTATTTTTTATTTCATGTTTTTGTTAACCAAGCTTGTCATCACCATGGCAATGCTTGAGTAGTAGCTTTATTTCTAGGGATTGGGGCTATGCCCGAGATTTGTTTTTATGTTATGAACTGATGTTTTATCTTTGTTAATTTCGAATTTGCTTTAGATCTGATTTCTATTGTTTTAATTACTCGTAAATTCGGTGGCCACTTATTTGCGTGTGGTAGATATTCTAAGGAGGAACTTAGCGGTGAACTTAGGTATCGGATCTATAGAATCAGACTTAGGACTTAAATCACGAGAGTTAGAAGCGGTCCTTCGAGGATTAACGAATTGTCACAAAAATTAAAGGGTTCAATCTAAATTCAACTACCACGAGAGTAGGGGTTGGTTTAATTGGGCACGGTTTTTGTAACCCGAGAGAGAGCATTAACTATTTGAGGATAAATTCGCCTTCAAAGTAATTTTGATAATCAACAAGGGATAATCAATTTAGTAACATGAACAATCTTGTGGTAATCCAATTCCTAGGAATCCCTTTAGATCTGAAAAACCCCCATATTGATTTACTTTTGTTTTACTTGATTGCATTCCTTATCTGATTTTCTAAGTTATCTCTTATTTCAAAAATCAAAACCTTTTCAAAATCCTTTTTTATAGTCCAGTTTAATCGATTTGATAATTAGTTGCGATTTGAGATCACGGTCTCTGTGGGATTGATATCTTTTTATTACTTGGCGACGAATCCGGTACACTTGCCGGAACGCACGACATCAAGTTTTTGGAGCCGTTGCCGGGGACTGTGCTTTCTTGAATCTCAATTTAATTTTTAAATTGATTTTTCTGGACTTTTTCTTTTTCTTTTTTTAATTGTTTTTTGTTAAAAAAAATTCATTTATCTCTTTTGCTTTCTAGAGTATCTATCTCTCTGTGTTTTTCTCTTTTATGCAAAGATCCCTAAGTCTTGGAAGCCTTATTGAGGTTGACCCCGAAATCGAGAGGACCTTTCATAGACGTAGGAGACTACAAAGAGGTAGAGAAAGGTTGATTCCCATTCCACTTATGGCGAATCTACCGAATACGAAGCCATTGAAGGACTACGCAGCCCCAAATGCGAGGGGTTTGTGAACTGGGATTGCTAGGCCGGAGATCGAGGCGGAGAACTACACTATACCGCCTATGCTAATTAACATGATTAGGCAACATCAATTCGGAGGACTGCCCTCGGAGGACCCGACTGATCACGTGGAGACATTCTTGGAGTTCACCGATGCAATTAGGATTCATGGTGCCCCGGTTGATGCTATACGCTTGAGGTTATTCCCCTCCTCTCTGACTGGAAAAGCGAAAGCTTGGTTGAAGCAAGTACCCGCTAATACCTTGTCGACTTGGGACCAACTGGAGAGGGCATTCTTGGAGAATTTATTCCCTCCATCCAAGACGGCTTACCTACGAACCCAGATCATCAGCTTCTTCCAAAAGGACGGAGAATGCTTATCCGAAGCTTGGGATCGCTACAAGGGATTGCTGGAGTCTTGCCCACATCATGGACTCGAGAGGTGGTTATTAGTGCACACCTTCTACAACGGATTGGATTACTCTTCGAAGGTGTCACTTGACTCCGCAGCTGATGAAGCCTTTATGAATAGGCCTCTGACTGAGGCATTTGACATCATTGAAAACGTGGTCACCAACTACCACCAATGGGGTTCAGAAAGAGGTAATAACCCGAAAAAGATTTCGGGGGGGTAAGTTTGAAATGAATAGCACTGATCTCATCATGTCTAAAATTGACTCACTGAATAAACGCTTTGATCAGCTTGAAAGGGCTAACGTGAGTTCAATAGGTGCTACTAACATTGTTTGTGAGATTTGTGGAATGCAGGGACATGACATAATGGAGTGAACTCTTGTCACAACTTCTACGACACGAACCCGAAGTTGCCAAACTATATTCCCCCAAATTCTTACAACCAAGGAAGGAAGAACAACCCTTACCTCTCCTACGGGAACTACAGCAACACGCTGAACCATGAATTCCAAGAAGGCCAAGGTAATAGGAAACCCGCATCGGGGTATCCTCAGGTACAAAAGTCTAAACTTGAATCTCTTTTGGAAAGTTTTGTTGAAACTCAAACAAAACAAAATGAAGAGTTTAGGCAACAAGGTAGGGCAGTCAACGAGGCAATAAAAGAGCTAGCATCTAAGGTAGATAACTTAGCTATCCATAATAAGATGTTAGAAAATCAGATTGCCCAACAAGCTAGTACATACTCTCGACCTAAGGGTATGTTTCCGGGACAACCCGAAGTTAATCCCAATGAACATTGTAATGCCATATACTTGAGGGATGATAAGCTTGGGCTGGTTGAAAAGGATGTGGAATGTGAGGAGGACATGAGCGAAGATGAAGAGATGGAGCCAAAGTATGTCCCTCCACCACCTTACCAACCCCTTATACCTTTCCCACAAAGGTTGGTCAAGAGAAAGCAAGTAGAAATAGAAACTAAGAGCTTAATTGAGGAGCACAATGTCATGATAAAATCTAATATGCCTCATAAACTAAAAGATCCAAGTAGTTTCTCTAATGCTTGCTCAATTGGAGAAGTGAAAATAGACCAAGCCTTATGTGACTTAGGGGCTAGTGCGAGCTTGATGCCGCTCACTATCTTGGAGAGGTTGAGAGCCAAGGAATTGAGTCCATCCAAATTATCTTTACAATTTGCGGATGGCTCAACTAAAACTCCTCTAGGCATACTATAGAATGTCCCCGTAAAGGTGGAGCAATTTTTCATTCCCACCGATTTCATGGTGTTGGATATGAACGGGAATTCTAAAATCCCCATCATTCTAGGAAGGCCATTCTTGGCCACAGCTGGAGCGATAATAGACGTAGGCTTCGTTTGGATTGATGGTATGGGATGGGATGGAATGGAATGGAATGGGAAAGTGCTCCGTTGTTTGGTTAGGATAAAAGGGAGTGGAATGCAATGGAATGGGATGGAATGCATTCCACCCTATTCCCTCATTTAACTACACTTTTCTTCCCCTCCAATTTGGGAGGAATGGGATGGAATGAGAAGTTATTTTTTTATAAAAATATAAATTTACCCATTTATCCCCACCCTAAACACCTTCCACATTACACTCTTCTATCTTTTAACTCACCATCGAGAATTGATCATTCAAACCATTGAGGAACGTTATTACATAATCTTGCTCTCTGAACATCTTCGTGTTTCGCATAGCTTCACAAGTACACGTACAAGTAGGAATCGACCTGTAATAATACTCCAATTCTCCCCATAGCGCTTTCAATTTGCAGAAGAATTCGTTAACAGAAAGAGGTCCCTGCTTCATCGTGTAAATCTCTGATTGCAATTCATAAATCCTTATCAGATCTAGTGGCGAGAAATGATCTTTACTCTTTTGCTCTCTGTTCATCGTGCTACCTGTTAAGCCATGCACACCACTTGTTTGAAAAATGACAGATTGTGAACCTGAAGTTTTTTCCCCTTTTATGTTCATGTATACTCGATATGCATATGAATAAAATCTTCCAGTGCAATACAAGCGCATAAGTATAGATAATAAAATAAACTGTAGGCAACAGAAACCCATAGAACAGAACACATCCAGCCATATGGTCTAAGAGTTTGGCTTATTAAGTCAATATTTGATTCTCTCTAAGGCCATGAACCGATGCACACACATTTTATATTTGATTTTAATAGGTGGAGTTTTAATAATTGAGTAAATAATTTGTCTGGTAGCGAGAAGAAATTAGTTACATTCCATACTAGTATTTTTTAGAGGCATAATAAAAAGAAAACTAGTATTTTTAAAGTTAAGGGTAATATAGGAATAAAAAAGTTATAACTCATTCCATTCCGTCCGCTTTCCAAACGATAGAATGTGAACTTTGTTCCATTCCATCATAAAATATCCAAACAATGAAGTGGTATTTTTATTCCATTCCGTTCCATTATGTTCCATTCTGTTCTGTTCCATTATGTTCCATCAATCCAAACATACCCTAAAGAATGGCAAACTCTCTCTGAATGTAGAGGAAGGTAGGGTAGATTTTGATTTGACTAACTCATATAACAACCCTCCTTTTGAGAGTCATGTGTGCAGGATCGATATAATGTCTCCAGAGGTGAAGGAAGAGCTTAACATGGAAGCGACTCCGAAGATTTGCACGACGAATGATGCACCCAGTGGTGATGAAGTTGGAGTTGCTCATCATGTGGAAACAAAACTTCCATCGGGAGGGAGTAAGGTCATGAAACTCAGAGTGAAAAGAGTAAAGCGAAAGCGCAATTGGCCATATGAGCAAAATCGGCTGTTTGAAGGACTCCCATGGAAGAGAAGTGTTCTTGCACTTCTAGGCCCAGCCGACCCCGGTTGATTGAAAGAAGTATGGTCAAGCTTAAGACCGTAAATAAGCGCTTCTTGGGAGGCAACCCAAGTTTTCTTTCCCTTTTCCATTTGTTTTTGAATTTTGTTTTTGAATAATTTGAGAAGATAAGAAGAGAAAGATCACTAATTGATGGATTTGCCAAGTATTTTTCAGTTTATGAAGGAAGGAAGAGCAAAAAAGGCGAGGACAAATAAAGTCAGAAGTCATCACGCCCAGGCCGTGACGGTGGTCACGGCCGTGATTAGCTAACCAGAGAAGATCAGAAAGGATCACGGCCCAGCCGTGATATCCATCACGGGCGTGATGAGAAGGACCCTGAAGATCAGAATGTATCACGGCCTAGCCGTGATAAGCATCACGGTCGTGATACATTTTCCAACAAGTTTTTGACTGGCATGTGAGCCAACACCCTCTACCACCTCGATGAGTTGTTCCATTTTTCTCCTCTCTCCGACTTGATTATTTACATTGGGGACAATGTAAGTTTTTAAGCTTGGGGTAGAGGTATTTTTGCATTTTTGCATTTTTCATGTTGCATTCATATAGGCATAGTTTTGCATGATCACATGATTAGATTACCCCCTTGCTTAGATTATGCATCCAATTGTGAGAACTTGGTGTCAAATAAATTGAGATAGTGAATTTTTGAACCCAATTTTTTATTATTGTGATAAGGCTAAAAATAAAAATGCTTGAGATGATCTTTTGGTAGTTGATAATTAGCACGTGGTTCCTTAGATTTGTGTTTCTCATTGATTTTAAACTACTAAATATGAGATTTTTGAGACAAAAAGGGGTACTCACTAAATCTACCCCATTCTTTGTGATTGAGTGTTTTATTCATCTTGGATTGATTCTCTAGAACTTTACTTGAAACCGTTTTGAAACTTAAAAATTTTTGAAAACATATTTGAAAATGATTGAGGCATTAGGTATTTTTCCGGCCTTCTGAGCTTTGATTGATTAAATGATACCCCTTAGTTGCCCAATTTTGAGCCAAAAAGAATAAAATACTTTTCTTGGTACCTTGATTTATTTTGAGGAATAATGTTTGGTATGACACCTTTTAAAGTATTGCAAAAAGGGTAAAAAGGTAGTTTGAAAAAATAAAATTGTGGGATGAGAAAATTAGAAAAATAATTCTCTTAAACTAAAAGTCTCCCCTTCTCCAAATAAATAAAATAAAATAAAGTAAAAAAAATGGAGAAGGGGATAACAAAAAGAAAGCGAGAAATAAAATAAAAAATATATATAAAATGGAAAGAAAGGTGGAAAAGTGAACCAAAAGCCCAAAAAGGTAGTTTAGAAGGTGGTCATGCTTTGCAATATTTGATATTTTGTTTAGCCTTCTCGAATTTTCCTTTTCTTGATTTCCCCACCTAACGATTAATCCCATGGCCTCATTACAACCAAAATAAAAGACCTCTTGATTCTTATATGTTTTCATTAATAAAGTAGAGATTTGGTTAATAGTCAAGCTTATGGTAGAATACCCTCCTTGAGGAAATTGAGCGAATTGTCATATACCCTTAAACACTTGAGTGAGGTGAGAAGAGTGTCCGAATCAGTGAGAATATGAATTTAGGAAACCTAAGCTTCTAATTAGACTTGAAATTGATTGTCCCTTGGTTTCTTATTTGAAAATGCCTATCACTTGGATTAGTTACTCGGGTTCTTGGTTCATTATCCATGCTCTGATTATTTATATCTTCTGGCCTTGGTGATTGCTTGAGGACAAGCAAAATCTTAAGCTTGGGGGTGGTTTGATGAGTGTGATTTCACCTCATATTTGTTCATCATTTTGCATGCATTTTCATATAGCTTAGGCATATTTAATTTGATTTTTGGTAAATTTTACCTTGGAATGGGTAAGACGGTTTTGTGGTGTTGTTTTGTAGGAAATAAGGATAAAATGCTCAAGATCAGCCATCATGGAGCTTGCATAAAGATGGAGCTTGAAAAGTGAAGAAAATGAGCTAAACAGAGCCCATCACGGTCTAGCCGTGATAGCCATCATGACCATGATCGAGCAAAGCTGAAAAGAAAGAAGGCTAAATTCAACTGGTCACGGCCAAGCCGTGATGCCCATCACGGCCGTGACATGTCAGCTGAACCAGACCCTCACAGGCAGAACTGATCACGGCCTAGCCGTGATGGTGGTCACGGCCGTGACAAACCAATCAGTGAAGCAACGCCCAAGGCAGAATCCGTCACGGCCTGGCCATGATGGCCATCACGGTCATGACGTGCATTATTTGGATCTGAAGAAACTGATTTGATCTGAATTTGTGTTTGATTGAGATTCAAATTTCCCTAATCTATAAATATGGCATCTAGGCAGAGACTGAACAGAGGGAGACTTTTTTGGGCTGCTACTCTTAGGCAATTTTTTAGGATCTCTCTTCTTCTTCTTCTTCTTCTTCTTCTTCTTCTCCTCCTCTTATTTTTTATTTCATGTTTTTGTTAACCAAGTTTTTCATCACCATGGCAATGCTTGAGTAGTAGCTTTATTCCTAGGGATTTGGGTTATGCTCGAGATCTGTTTTTATGTTATTAATTGATGTTTTATCTTTGTTAATTTCGAATTTGCTTTAGATCTGATTTCTATTGTTTTAATTACTCGTAAATTCGGTGGCCACTTATTTGCGTGTCGTAAATATTCTAAGGAGGAGCCTAGCGGTGAACTTAGGTATCGGATCTATAGAATCATACTTAGGACTTAAATCACGAGAGTTAGAAGCGGTCCTTCGAGGATTAACGAATTGTCACGAAACTTAAAGGGTTCAATATAAATTCAACTACCACGAGTAGGGGTTGGTTTAATTGGGCACGGTTTTTGTAACCCGAGAGGGAGCATTAACTATTTGAGGATAAATTCGCCTTCAAAGCCATTTTGATAATTAACAAGGGGTAATCAATTTAGTAACATGAACAATCTTGTGGTAACCCAATTCCTAGGAATCTCTTTAGATCTGAAAAAAAAACCCCAAGTTGATTTACTTTCTGTTTTACTTGATTGCATTCCTTATATGATTTTCTAAGTTATCTCTTATTTCAAAAATCAAAACCTTTTCAAAATCCTTTTTTTATAGTCCAGTTTAATCGATTTGATAATTAGTTGCGATTTGAGATTACGGTCTCTGTGGGATTGATATCTTTTTATTACTTGGCGACGAATCCGGTACACTTTCCGGAACGCACGACATCAAGCACCTGGCCGTCGATGAGCGAACAGGGGTTAAACTCACTACCCCAAAGAGAGCCGAAGCCCGGGTCGCAACTCCCGTTGTACCATTTGGTGTCCAAAGTAAGATCGACACCACAAGAGCCTTGCCCGACCTCCTCTCGGCGGTGGGAGTTTCTTCAACCACTAGTAGGGGAGAAGGACTTCTCCCTGGAACCTCGAACTGCAAATCTTCCCGAGTCCTTTTAGAGAAGCGTGTGTTCGGGTCAGCAACATCAGTAACCTTCTTCTTTTTCCCCTTAGCTTCGGCAACCGGAAATGACCCACCAGCAGCTTGGTTAGCCAACTTCTTCATCAAATCTTTATAATTGAACTTCCCCATTATCACTGAAAAAGGGAAATCTGTCAGATACAAGTATGCTGCAAGGTAAGTAAAGTACCCACTAAAAAGCTACTTACAATCAAAATCGGCTTGCCGAGTTGACGATTGGGAAGCAATAAAAGTTTCCCACAAGGCAATGGTCGAGGATAGAGCTTGAGGAGCTCAACATCGGCTTTCTTGAGTTGTCATGCAGCCAATGTCGTAGATAGAAAACTTAGTGGGATGAGGTTGCCAGTAAAGAGGGAATTTGGAGGTTCCATCCGAGTCATAAAATAGGGACTCATTTCCTACAGTAGGTCGGACTTTGAAAAAGTCCGACTTGAAAAATTTGTATGAACTCTTGTAGAGCCCAATGATTCCTCTCCCCTCTACCCCACTAAGGGAGATCCAACCAACCCGATCCCCAAACCTGACTTTATAAAAGTAGAGGAATATAAGAGCAGTAGCCACCATTCCTATCTGCCCGCTAAGAATTTGGAAAGCCTTTAAAAAGGCCCAGTTGTTCGGGTGGAGTTGACTCGGGGTAACATTCATAATCTTCAAAACATCACACTCAAATTGGGTAAATGGCAAGGTAACTCCAATCTGCTCAAACATGGTTTTATATACATATGTGAAAAAAGGTTGATTAGAAGCAGCATGAAGGAAGACGTGTTCATTCTCAGAACACGGCAAACATTCTACAGTGCCACTAGAAGAAGAAACTTTGTTTTTCATGGACGACGGGGATTCAGAATCCCTAAAATTTGAATGAAAGGCTCCCGTATCCGGCCTTACCCAGAAACACCCAGGTATAGTGATATCTGGGTATGGGACTCTAGGCATCCTATTGGTACGCTTACGGTGCTTGGAGATGGGTATGGCATTAGGAGTAGCGGAGCTACTCTCATCAGAGGAGGAGGAGGCACCATTAGCACCGCCACCACCATGAGAGGAAGATGGAGAAAGACGAGGAGAGCCCCTAATCGGATTGATTTCGGGCTCTACGATCTGAACCCCAGAAGAGGCATTCTGGGATACCTCGAATGAAGTCTCCATGGATGAAAAATCAGAAATCAAACCGAAAAAAAGATATGAGAAGGGCGTACCTCGAATAGGAAAGGGAGTGTGAAAGCTTGGACTAGAGAGGACTCGAGAGAGAAGGAAATCGAAGGTTCAAGGAAAGTAAAGCCCTGTATCAGGGGCTCGCTCAATTTATAGAAAAATATCAAAGCTTCAAAAAGAAATGAAACGTTCCTTTTGGTGAAATGATGGTGGTTGTTGACGTGCGAGAGAAGAGAAACATCCCTTCAAGTTTGCGCAAATTCGGCACACTAATGGAAAAGAAACACGTGGCAGAGACATTGGAATATACGCTGTCATCAATTAAAAATATGGGCACGCAGCTACAGCGCACGCCTAGGAAACGATGCCATAAAAGCCACGCGTCACAAGTCAGCTTTGCCTTAATAACAAAGGGCAACGTCTCTTTTCATCTCGGGAACCGAGAAAATATGGTCACAGTACGAAACTAAGATGACTACCTCGGCTAGGCTCGGCTCCTTCAAAAAGCTTCCACGCATTCAGCTCAAAGCTTGGGGGGCTTGTATATGGGCCAAGGTGTAAAGCTCGCCAACTCGAAGCGTGAAACTCGATCGCCCGAGGTGTTCACTGAGGTAAAAGATATATATATATATATATATATATATATATATATATATATATATATATATATATATGTACCGAAGTATAAAGCTCGGCCAATTACCTCGCCAACTCGAAAGGCTAAAGAAGAGACCAAGTTCCTAAGCTCGGTCACCGAGGTTGAACGGTTGGTCGAGGTACGAGATCAGTCATTAAGACTATGGTAAAAAGGGGAGAGAACCTACACCATAAACCTTAGATCCTCCAAATAAGGTTTTTAAAAGGCCAAGCTCGGCTACTGTCATGAAAACTTTTACGCTTCTACTAGCTCAAAGCTTGGGGGCTTGTGTACTGGCCGAGGAGTAAAACCCGACCACCGAGCATGGATACCCGACCCAATCAAGGTGGGAAAGATAAGATATTGATATTATCTTTAATAATCCTGATATTATCTCAAATAACCTTATCCGATTAGAAAAGATAATATCCCTTAAATTAAGGAAATCACATCTCTAAGAAGATTTAAGAGATAAAAGGAGATAAATCCAGATCTCTTAAAGATATAGAGATCCTATTATAAAAAGAGGATAACCCAAAGGAGAGACTCACTTTTCACTGACCCAGGTGACTCTCCCTTAAGCGTATTAGAGAAACTAGCTCGACCAAGAGACTATTAAAGAGTCCTTGCTTGCTGGTATTCATCATTTACAAGATTGAGGGATTGAGATCACCATATGACCAAGGGTTAAACCTAGAACTACGTCTGACTTTGATTCCCATTGGGATACGTAGGATCGGAATACAATATTTTGTCAAGCCTTAATCTAAAACAACCCCGGTGTTCACTTTTGGTTAGACGTTTTACGACGAGACACCACCAGGTCGGATCTCGACAGGAACAATACTTTAACATCGTAGACAAGATGGAAAATCTCACACCAACATTGTTAATCAATAATCATATTGTTAACTGGCACGTATTTCGCAAGCCTATGAAATAAGATAGAAGATAGTCTTTTTTTTTTGGTTAAGCAGATAGAAGATAGTCTGAACTTAGGGAAGTTGAGGCTGACTTCAAAATACCATAGACAATTATTTGTTGCTATTATCTTAATACAAAAATTAAGATATAAGAACATACCGTGGCAACATTTGAGAAATATGATTGAAACACTGATGCAGGGAAGGAAAATAGATTTTGTTTCCTTTATCATAATTCATATAGTAATTAACATCTTTCAACTCCCCGTGGCAATACTCAAAAGGTCGACTCTGTTTACCGGGAAACTGATGTAAAACTAAGAGCTCAGTTTAGATGGGTTTTTTTCTGGAAAAAAAAAAGCATTTATTTTTGAAATAAAAGTGTTTTTGAAAAAGATATAGGTGTTTAGAAGGCCTTTTGAAAATAGTAAAAGCACATAAAAAAACACATTTTGATACTTTTTTCAGAAGTAACAATTTCTAGCTTCTAAAACAAGGAGAAGTAATAAGAGAGAGTAAAGATCATTAATGTTTTATTGGATAATAATGTCCATATAATAAGGCACTGTTTGGTTTGTTAAAAACGCTAGCGTTTAATGTTTAGCGGATGAAAAATTAGCCATGTTTGACAACCGTTTTCAAAATTAACGTATAACGTTTTTTCCGGATGCTACTTGAAGTAACGTTTGATCTTATAGAGTATAGTGTATCACTTTTTCTTCCATTTTTATCCTTACTATCTTAATTAAATTCCTTACTTATCCTTCACTAACAAAATAAAATACTAATAGAAATCATTCTAATTTTTATAATCCCTAATTCTCTTATAAAAAAATTGTATAAAAATCATATCAATATTATTTTTATAATTCCATATTATTTATAAAAAATAACTAAAACTAAATAAATATTAAAATAAAAAATTAATATTTTAACCTTTGAAATGATAAATAATTTAAAATAAATTAAAGTGTTAAAATTGATAATTATTTTAAAATAAATAATATAAATAATATATATATATATAAATACATATATATAATTTATATAAAAAAACATGCAAACATGTCCTTTTATGTAATTTTATATTAATCAGCTAGTCCAACCGTTAGTTTTACCAAACACTTCAAATTCAATCCACTAGTTTATCCGCTATCCGCTAGTTTTTACCAAATAACGCCTAAATCTCTCAAAAGCCCTTTTTATAAAATTCATCCAAACACAAAATAGCTTCTACTTTTACTAATAACTTCAGTTTCTACTTTTAAATCACATAAGCACTTTTTTAAAAAGTCAATCCAAACGGGCCAACTAGGGAAGAGTGGAAGCCAAGTTAAATACCACATTTGTGAAAACAAGAAAAGCTACAGAATGATTCAATTGCAAACAGGAAAACAAGTGTTAGATTCCAACACCTCTCCTCCACATATGCCTGCCAACAGGCGATAAACGGGAAGACGCACCCCAAGATTTAAGGTAGGCGGTGTGAAACTTCCAACAACAAGGATTGATAAGTGAGGATAGTCTCCAAAGCCCTTTAAAAACCTCTCCTAATTCATTTTTTAACAAAAGAACCAAAACCCCACCCCAGTTTGGGGAACTAAAAAATGAACTTGTGGTGGATTTTGGAGGGCTCTAGAGGCCATTCTCCTTTCCCTGTTCATTTCTCCCTCCCTTCGTTCTTAAACCTTTCTCCTTCCTTCCACTCCTAAATCCCAAACAAACCCTAGACAGTTGATGATATTAGACTCAATTTCGAAGGGGTGGGGGATGGTAGAAGAAAATTGTTTTTTGAGATTTATTTTTTATATATTCTTGGAGCATATCCGACTAGAGTTGCTTAAGAAATAAGAATCATTCTTATATGGTAGTATTATTTGAGCACTAGTGAAATGACATCTACTTGTGTTTCAGTAAAGAAGCAACCGATTCTTATGGGCACACTAACATTTTAGAATTACAATATCAGAATTGAGAATTACTTAAAATAGTAGAGAGAAGCACCGGTCTATAAGAGAAAGACATTTTAATCATAATTATAAGATAAAATGTTTAAGATATAATTCAGCTCTTAATCATAATGATAACCAAAAGAAAATTTCAAAGGTAATTTGATTAATATTTATGCAATATCATTTTTAATGCTCCACAAACCATCAAATGTTTACTTGGTTAGGATCATTAGAGATGCTCCTAATTGTTACCCCTTCTGTCTTTAATATAAAAAATAAATGACTATTTTTTTTTTGGGTTCAAAATATAAGAAATATGTATTAATTTTTACACATATTAAATACTAATTTTCAATATTACTTTCATTTATAATAAGCTTTTATATTTACGAGATACATCAACTTTTCGCATAAAATGAGTTTGTTCATTAATTAAAAGGGATATTTTTGAAAAGTTATATGAATATTAATTACAATCAACTCATTTCAATATATTTTTTTGATTCATATGTTTTAGGATTTTATTTCTTATATTAAAGATCGAAAAAGTAGAATTTAAAGTATAAAAATATTAAGAAAAATATTAACGAATACTATGATAAGGAATCAAGAAGTGGCAGGCCGTCCTTCACACACCGCCCCTCTCGCCCCTTACCATTCCAATATTCCATTTAGAAGAAAAAAACAGAAACTATATTAATTTTCCTTTTTAATTTGGCCAACAATTAATACCACTTGTTGGATTATAAATGTCGCCCTTGTAAATGACAGTAATTATGTTTTGGGACCATGCACAGTGCACTTCACTTCGGTGGAAAACGCAATCGCTCAGCTGGCAAGAAAGAAAAAGCCCACTCTTTCTGTTCCACTCCACACCCTACCACTACACACTCTCTTCCCTTCCATTTCCAACATTCATCTCTTTGTTATATAGAAGAAACTCATATTAGTGTGTGTCAGAGAGAGAAGCAACAGAGGGAGAGGAAAATTAGAAAGAGCGAAGGTGCGCATTTTAGCACCACGCCTTTCAATGAATTCCTCTTCCCTTTCATAAAGAACCTACCAACAACCCACCCTAAGTTCTAATCCTATACGCACCGTTTAGATTTCGAAAATGTTATGGATTATGAGATTCTCAGGTTTTTTCTCCGCAGCAATGTTCATGATTATTCTCTCTCCTTCCCTTCAATCCTTCCACCCCGCTGAAGCAATTCGATCCTCTCATCTCACCCACCCATTCTCCTTCCGCAAATCCCCACCGTTCATCAATGCCAACGAATGCGCTTCCATCGAACACCATAAACCGAGCGTTTGCGACCCGTCTCTAGTCCACGTAGCCATAACCCTCGACATCGACTACCTCCGCGGTTCAATCGCAGCCGTCAACTCAATCTTACACCGTTCCTTATGTCCACAAACAATCTTCTTCCACTTCATCATCACTCTCCCAAACCTAAACCTAGAATCGCTAGTCCAATCCACGTTTCCAGAACTCAAATTCAAGGTCTATTCCTTCGATCCGAACATCGTGAAAAACCTCATCTCATCCTCAGTGAGACAATCACTCGAACAGCCTCTCAATTACGCTCGAAACTACCTCGCAGAAATTCTAGAAGATTGCGTTGAAAGAGTAATTTACCTCGATTCGGATCTCGTCGTTGTCGATGACATAGCTAAACTATGGAGCACCAGGTTGTCCGATCGGGTAATCGGAGCTCCGGAATACTGCCACGCGAATTTCAGTTCCTACTTCACGGCGTCGTTTTGGTCCGATTCGCGGTTCGCCGGAACGTTCAAGAATCGGAGGGCGTGTTACTTTAATACTGGTGTGATGGTTATCGATTTGGGGAAGTGGCGGAGGGAACGGTACACGAAGAGGATAGAGAAGTGGATGGAGGTTCAGAAGAGTGATCGGATTTACGAGCTGGGTTCGTTGCCGCCGTTTTTGCTGGTTTTCGCGGGACACGTGGCGCCCATTGAGCATAGGTGGAATCAGCATGGGTTGGGTGGTGATAATGTGAGGGGGAGTTGCCGGGACTTGCACCCTGGGCCGGTTAGTTTACTGCATTGGTCCGGCAGTGGGAAGCCGTGGCTACGGCTTGATTCGAAACGGCCTTGCCCTCTTGACTCACTTTGGGCCCAGTATGACTTGTACGGACAGAGTCAGTGATCGAAGTAACCGACGGTAAATTCCATTCTTTTCTCACCCTCTTGCATTTATCGTAATTGCGAGAAAATGCAAATTACACTCTGTAATCAAGGTTTTAAATTTTGATGTTATGATCGCAATTGTAAATGTATCGGCTGATTTTTTTTGTCTATCATTGTTCGTAGTTGCAGTAAACATGGCATAACATCATCGCGATGATAAACCTAAATTTAAATATTATGAGTCACAATCAAGACTTTGTTGCGGTTACAGTTATGTTTTGTTTAATGCCATTGTAGACAATTGTAGGAAGGTGCGGGCAATTGTAGTCATGATCTGGTTGTGGAGAGTATCAAAACTACAATATTGCAGTCTCAACTGTGATTGTCGACCTGATTTTGAAATCTGATCACAATTTCGGTTGAAGACCATGATTTAAAACCATGCCTCTTTCTTGTTCATTACATTTAATTTTCTCATTTTGGTGGATTTGATTAATTTTCTCTGCTATTCTCTTACTGTGATCAGACCATTAATTAGATGACTACTTAGTTTTTAGTAGTTTTTCCTACATTAGACAAACTCCTTTTCCAGGTAATTTGCCATTTGTATTTTGTATTCTAATGAATTCTGTGATTCCTGCATTGAAAATAAAAAGATGGGAAAAGAAAAGCAAGTGGGTCATCTATTTTCTTGTTGTGTAGTAAATTTTGGTACAATCAATCAATTGATCAGTTGTCAAAATTTTTTCAGATTTATATTATCGTGGTAAACTATATGAATACAATATATTATAGTATAATATATGTGGTTTTTGTATTTACAAATTTAACTCATATTAAAATAATGTTTTTTGATTAAAAAAATTGATTATATTGCAAAATATTATTGACAACGAACATTATTTTAATTCGTATTAAAATATTATTTTGTAATATAATCAGTTTTTTTAGTAAAAAAACTTTTTTTTATATGGGTTAAATTTGTGAATACAAAGAATACATATACTATAATATATTGTATTCATATGTTTGACTACAGTAGAAATACAACTAGAAAGTTTGAAATTTTGATCAAACTCATGTGATAATTTGATTGGTCTAAAATTTGGCACATATGGGTGGTGTAGTTGGTGGTGCAAAATATAGGTGATGCATCTTATCCCAACCCATAACTATATTCACTTATTATATAGTTGATATAATAAGCAGGAGAAGGTGGAAGACACGTGTGCTGCAAATGATGCTTGGTGGATTGCCTAGTTGTCCACGTCTAAACAATGAGAGACCAAAAGGAACAGAAGGGTCCGTTCAAGTTTATGACATATTTCATTAGATTGGGGGGCATGGAGCATCAAATCTTGCCGGCTATTGTAGCCAAATTTGGTATGAGAACAATTCAATGAGTCTCTGGATTGCGTTGGCAGCTATGCAAAGTTCGTGAGTATTCTGAGGCGAAGCATGCTTCGGTGGCAGCAGTGGAACATTTGTGAGCTATCTTCAGCACACTCTGCATCCATCCCTTTGCGTTGAGCCTCACTCTCATTTTGTCCTTTGCACCGCATGCATAGCTGGCAAATTCTGTGTTCTGTTTTCTCTTGCACCATCGGATCTATGCTGCTTCATTTTTATCCCCACAATAAAATGAAGAATGAAGACCTAAAGTTGTCTCCCAAATTTTTCAAGGGGGACGGTTTGGTCCCTGAAAAAAAAAAAGATAATTTGATTCTCCAAATTTTATAACGGGGATGTTCTGATTTTTCATAAGGACCAAATTATCCCTCGTTTTGAAATTTGAGATCAAATTATCCTTTTTTTTTTTTAGTGATCAACCGATCCCACTTTAAAAATTTGAGGGACCCTTTTCGGTCTTTACTCTAAAATGAAATTTTTGTGACTTTTTCCTGATTCCTGACACTGATGGATAGTTAAAAATTTTAAAATAAAAAATATAAACATTGTCATTTGGCTCAGTCTATAAAACTCCAGCACGAACTTGGTAGTTTCACTCCTCCGCCAAATATAACCGTTGATATAATACTAAATATAATTAACTGTGGCGATAAGAGATACATCTACCGGTTACAAAGTGGGAAATGGTTACTGGCAACTTGGTTGGTACGTAAATGATCATCACATCAATTGTAAGTTATTAACCGAGTGGGTCCCATAAATTCAGAAAATGACAACGTTTTAATTTTTCACTAATATTATTTGAACAGTTAAAATTTGACACATGACATGACATTTCACTCACCATTACATATTATAAATATTTTATTTTAAAATATTATATTCATTCACACTCATATCAATGTACGGTATCTATATAGGATGTTAAATTCAGGTGTATAAATAACGTAACTCTTTTTTTTTAACAAATAAAAGATCAACATTCTGCACCCAAAATCGTGAAATAATTAAAAAAAAATTTAGGAGACGTTCTTAGTGCAAAATTATATTTTCATGTTGTTTTAATCATATACTTTTATAAAGGAAAAAAATGAAAACAACAATATTTATTAGCAAGTTTAATTAACATCAACTAAATTTGATGTATTTTGTTTGTAAACACAATCAGGGTCGGTCCAACACTTTTGGAGGCCTATAGCGAACTCTAAAGTGAAGCCTGTTTACAAAAATTATTAAAATTAATAATTTTTATTTAAAGTTTTTTTTACGATTTTTGAGATGCAAAATAATTTATTAAATTATTATAATCAATTTTATTTAACAAATATTTTTCAATTGATAATAAAGCTAGTCCACTTAATGAGACATTGTCGATCTAAGAAAAGATTTTATTAATTTTAATTTTGAGAAACTTGTTTATATCGAAGCAAAAGTTATGGTAATCGTTAACATTACTGTATAAGCGGTATATGCATTTGGAAAAGAATCAAACCTTATTATATAATAAAGTATGTCAATTTGTGTGAAGATAGTCCTATTTGGATATGGACTCCTTAATGGGCCAAGTAACGGTGTTTGGGCCGAGAACGGTCCACAGGTCAAAATAGTGCTATTTGGGTTCATGGTGTAAATTAATTAATTATAATGAATTAAATTTTAAATTAATAAAATAAATTACTAATTAATAATTTATTGGTATAAAGGTATATATTTTTAAAATTAAATAATAAAAGAATAAAAGAATAAAATAAATTACTTACTAATAAATTTATAAGTGGATATTATTATATAATAAATAGTTAAATAAAATATAATTTGTTATAAACTAATAATCTATATTTATATATGTTTATATATTAGATTATATCAATTGTAAAACAAAAAAAAAAGGTTTACAGTCATAAAATATTTTTATATAGGTCTATCTTCTATGTATTAAGTAATTTAAATAATAAGCTAAGATTATAAAATTTATTTGAATATATTATTATAATATGCTATTAAAAAATTATATTTTATTATGTGGTTTTTTCTTATAAATTAAAATTTTAAAAATACTGGGCAAAGTTAACAATATATATATATATATATATATATATATATATATATATATATATATATATATATAATTAAAGATAATTATACGGTTGAATGTTTTTTTTTGAAGCGATATGGTTGAATGTTTTATAAATATTATTTAATAAAATATTAATGTAAATAATACAAAACTAATATAATAAATTATATTAAAATAAATGACATTAAATTTATATTTAAAAAATAATAACTTCGTACTGTTGAACCTCGAAATTTTCGCGTGAGTTCAAATTGGATTACTATTTGATTGATCAAAAAAAAAATTGGATTACTATTTGGGCCTTACTATTTATGTCATTATTTGATATGAATATATTAGTAAAGCCATGCCCTACTGACACACATTCCTGGTAGGTGTAAGGAATGATGAAATTTAATATTCAAAATTTTAAAAATTTAAAATTATAAATATATTATAATATATTTAATATAAAATAATTTTAATATAATATATATATCTAATATTATTTATACAACATTTGTAAAATTTAATATAATAAATATGTTATATATATATATTTGTAAATATAATATATATATATATATTATAATATATTTAATATTCAAAAAAATTTAAAATTTAAATTATAAATATATTATAATATAAAGGTTAAAGTAATATTTTGGTCCCTATACGTGACGCGAATTCTCGATTTGGTCCATATACATAAAAAATTATCAAAATGGTCCCTATACATATAGAAAATCTCCATTTGGTCTCTGCCGTACAAAATTTTAGGGACTGATTTGATAATTTTTTGCTCGTATAGGGACCAAACGGGTAACGTATAGGGACCAAATGGAGACTTTCTGTATGTATAGGGACCATTTTAATAACTTTTTATGTATAGGGACCAAATCAAGAATTCGTGTCAGGTGTAGGGACCAAAATATTACTTTAACCTAATATAAAATAGTTTTAATATATATATCTAATATTATTTATACAAAAATTGTAATTTATATAATAAATATGTTATATATATTTGTAAATATAAGAATTCGATACTCTTTACAATGAAGAAACAAATTTCTTTTTGAGAATAAAAACAATGCAACAAAAATGGCATGTTAAGATAAACCTAAAAATTAAAAAATCTTTTAATCAACCATTCATTGCATTAATAGACTTTGGAGCAGACCTCACCTGTATTCGAGAGGGACTAATCCCAATCCAGTATTATGAAAAAACACTTCAAAAATTATATATTGCTAATAACAAAAAATTACAAGTAAGTTATAAATTAGAAGATGCTAGTATTTGTAATAATGGAAAATGTTTTGTTAGCTCATTCCTTTTGGTAAAAGACACTTCAGAACACATAATTCTGGGTACTCCTTTTCTCAATCAACTTTATCCAATACAAATAAGTGAAGAAGGAATAAAGATAATAAAAGACAATCAAGAGATATTGTTTGAATTTATAAATCCAATAAAAAGAAAAGAGCTGAATAATCTAAATGAAAAATTAGAAGAGAAGAATTTCTTAACATAATTCGAATGAAAGAAAATCAAATAGGATTTTTACAAAAAGAAATTCTATATGCAAAAATAGAAAAGCAACTTCAAGATCCTTCGTTAAAAGAAAAAATAAATAAAATACAAAAAGAATTTGAACAAGAAGTTTGCTCAGAAGTCCCCAATGCCTTCTGGGAAAGAAAAACTCATATGGTATCTTTACCATATGAAGAAGGATTTCATGAAAGTAACATTCCCACTAAAGCTCGTCCTATTCAAATGAATAGTAAAACTTTAGAATATTGTAAAAAGGAAATAAAAGGATTTCTTGATAAGAAACTTATTAGGCCAAGCAAGTGAGTTGCACAGCCTTCTATGTTTCAAATCAATCAGAAATAGAGTGAGGAGAGCTCAAATGGTAATTAATTATAAACCTTTAAATAAAGTTTTGAAATAGATCAGATACCCAATTCCCAATAAAAGAGATTTAATAAAAAGATTACATGATGGAATAATCTTTTCAAAATTTGATATGAAATCAGGATTCTATCAAATAAAGTTAGAAGAAAAAGACGAATATAAGAGCTTTCACATTTCCCTTTGGTCATTACGAATGGAATGTAATGCCTATGGGATTGAAAAATGCACCCTCTCAATTTCAACACCTAATGAATGACATTTTGAACCCTCATTAAGAATTTACCATTGTTTATATTGATGATGTTTTAATCTTTTCACAATCATTAGATCAACATTTCAAACATCTCAATATTTTTAAAGAAAAAATAAAAAGAAATGGAATGGTTATATCTGCCAAAAAGATAAAACTATTTCAGACAAAAATATGATTTTTGGATCATGAAATCCATCAGGGAACAATAACACCAATAAGCAGAAGCATCACTTTTGCTGAAAAGTTTCCAAATGAATTAACTGATAAAAAACAATTACAACGTTTTTTAGGTTGTTTAAATTATGTCTCAGAATTTATCCCAAATATTAGGATTAAGTGTAAACCTCTATATTCTAGGGTTAGGAAAACCTCAAACCCTAAAACTTGGTCAAAAGAGTTATCCAATTTAGTTTTAGACATAAAAAAGGATGTCAAGTCTCTTCTTTGTCTAGGTATTCCTCATCCAGATGTCAGTCTTATTGTTCAAACTGGTGCATCAGATAAATGATATGGTAGTATCCTACTACAAATCCTTCCTCATTCAAAAGTTGAACAGGTGGTATGATTTCATTCTGGTCTTTGGATCCAATCACAAGAAAAATATAGTACTATTAAAAAAGAGATTTTATCTGTAGTACTTTGTATTACAAAATTTCAAGATGATTTAATAAATAAAAAGTTTCTGCTTAGAATTGATTGCAAAGCGGCAAAAGATGTTTTGCAAAAGGATGTTCAGAATTTAGTTTCAAAACACATTTTTGCCAGATGACAAAGTCTTTTAAGTTGTTTTGATTTTGATATAGAATATTTAAAAGGAGAAAATAATTTTATTCCCGATTTTTTAACCAGGGAATTTTTGCAGGGAACTTTTCCACAATGAATACTAGATCCAAAGGTGGATCTTCCAGAGGTGGGGCTCCACCCTCACCAAACAGAACAAAAACATTAACCCTAGATTCTTTTGCCCCCTCAGCGGCCCAAATAACCAAAAAGAATCCGACTCCAATAATGCCCACAAATAATCCAACTCAAACTCAAAATAAGTTTGCACCCTTGAATGATGAAATACTAAAGAAAATAACCTCACCAAGAGAACCCCTAGCATTTAAAGACAAATGAGCTTGTCAAAAGCATACTCTTTTGGAACAAGAATTTGGTGACCCCTCTAAAGAAAATCCTTGGGATTTGCTAAAACGACTTATTCCTAATGGTTTTGGTTGGGTTCCTAACAGTAACGCCACCAAAAATTTAAAGTTCTACCAATTTATTTTAATTGATACCAATTCAGTAAAAATTGAGCAAAACTTCAATTCCAATGAACCTGAAGTTGTTGCTTATTCACAATTCAAAATAATGAAGGTCCTTACTCTTTTATATTGGGGACAACACCCCTTCATGCCAAAAAGATTTTCAAGGGTATTCGACCCTCCAATTTACAACTATTTATATTACCAACAAGCCTGGACTCTGGTTCTTCTCCAACCAAATCCAAAACATTCATGGTATTTTAATTTTCTAAATAACCAAACCCGATACCCCAATTGGTTTATGTAATGGTTTTGGATTTATAGGCTTTCTGCAGAAATACTCCCTAATTCACTTTTTGAGATTTACAACGAATACAAAAAATTAACTCCATAGATTCCTATCTTTGGAAAATCGGTTCACTTTTGTTCACAGTTCGGAATTGCTAGGTTACTCAAGTTTAACTTTGAGTATCATCAACATTTACCCGAACCTTTTCCAAAATACATCTGCTCAACCAATACAGTTTCATGGTGGCAGAAAATCAATAATCAAGTGGTTGAAACAAAATTTGTTACTTGGAAAAAGAAGGCTCATTCAAGAAAGGTTCCTCCACCCTTCGAACCTCCCAAGTCACCAATTTCAGTTTCTCCAAAAGGAAAGGAAGTCTTAAAATCTTCCTCTCAGGATTTATCTCCATACACAATTAATTTCAGTGAATACAAAAAGATGTTGAAGGACGCTTTATCATCAATTGGTTCCGACAATGAAGAAGATGAAGAATTATCTTCCCATGATTCAGATTACAATCCTTATATGGAAAACAATGACCCAGATGTAGGATTCTTTGATCAATAATGATACTTTGGATTTGTCGCATCCATCAGATTTATGATGGCCGACAGAATCATTTTAGTAACCTACACGAATTAAAGCAAAAGAAAAGTCGATTGGCGTGTTGTGCCGACCCTGATTTATTGACCGATAAGCTTACATGGCTACAGTAATTAAAGCAGCAAAGTCAAAAGTAAAACAGTACCTGCTTTGCGGATTTCAAATGATTTCAAGTCCGCATTATTCAGGGGATCTTCTCCCTTCTATTTAAGAAGCCTCTCCCTCTCAGTTGAAGACTCAGACTTACCTTCGACCTCAGTTACTAATTAAGTTTTCTTTGTAATCTTGTAGTGTAAAAATCTTTGAAGCAAGTTACATTGAAGCTCTTCTTTGTAAGTCAAATGATAACAAGTTTATAGTTGATAATCCTTTGTACTTTTGTACTCTGATAACATGAAATAAACAAATAATTTGATAAAAATACTCTGATTTATACTCTGATTTATCTATTATATTCTTACTATTTCAATACAAATTCTTGAGATGATCCGCAATGACATTCTGGTATCAGAGCCTTAGTGCTCTGGTACTTGTATCGGTTACAAGTGTTTCTTTTTGTGCAGCGTTGGTCAGCCGTAAGGGTGTTCCCGATAGTAAAGCCCGCAGGTTAGGGTCTTAAATCCGTTGGTAAGCCAGGTGGTTCCGGTGTCTTGGTAAGAAATCTCTGTTTCTGACATAGGTACTAGATAACTTAGGTTCAGTTGTCATGTCTAGCTTACTAAAGATGGTGTCTAGAAAAGGTAAAGAAAAGATAGAAGGAATAGATACGATCAATAAGATAAAAAATACTTCAAGAAGCTATCCAACCTCTCAAAATTATTATCATAGACCCACTTTACCAGATATTCAATTTGAAGATAATAATCTTGATTTAGCATCACAATATACCGGAGATGGTATTGTAGAATGGAATATAGATGGATTCTCATAACACAAATAATGAGAAAATTAGAAGAAATGTCAATGGCAGCAACTGCCTACAGGGCAAAAAGAAATAATGCTAAGTACAGTCAAATTATTAATCCAAGGTTTTACTGGAAGCTTGAAAGGTTGGTGGGATAATAATTTAAGAGAAATAGACAAACAAACAATTCTTACATTCGTAAAACAAGAAGTAAGAAACAATGACCAAGGTGAACCTGAAACTATCCAAATAGAACAACAAGTAGAAGCTTTAATCTTTTCAATCTCTCAAGAGTTTGTTGGAGACGTTAATGTTTTTGCAGATAGATCATTAGAAATATTAAATAATCTTTATTGTCCAACCTTAGGAGAATTTAGGTGGTATAAAGATAATTTTTTAGCAAAAATTTACACAAGAACATACTGTAGACATTCCTATTGGAAAGATAGATTTATCTCTTGTTTCCCAAAGAATTTTGCACAAAAGGTAAGAACTCATAAAAAACGAATACCCAGGAACTCCTTTAGAAGATTTAACTTATGGAAGAATAATTTCAATAATAAATAAAACAGGTTTACAATTTTGTACTGATATAAAAATGCATAGACAAGCAAAATTTGAAAGTAAAACAAATAATAAAGAATTGGGAAATTTTTGTGAACAATTTGGATATGAAAAACTAACTCCTCCTTCTAAACAAAGGAAGAGTAAACCACAAAAATTTCGAAATTATAAAAGGTTCAATAAAAGTAAACAAATTGAAAAACCCTATAAACCTTATAGAAAACCACAAAATAAAACATACAGCAAACCATACAATAAAGGTTTTGATAAAAATATTATTTGGTATAAATGCGGACATGCAGGTCATATAGCAAATAAATGTAGAGTTAAACAAAAAATAAAAGAGCTTAAAATGGATGATGAAATAAAAAATCAAATTGCAAAAATTTTATTATATGAAACAGATTCATCTGATAACTCATTCACAGATGAAGAACAAGAAATAATTTATCAGAATCAAGAAACATCTTCCGATTCTGATGTTGGATGTCTAAGTTGTGGATGTCTTAGAGATAACTGTGATTGCAAATTTACTATTAATGTTATTTCCAAAGAAGCTAGAGTCTTGTTAGACCTAGTTGGTCAAATTGAAAATCCACAAGTCAAATTAGCAATGTTAGAAAAATATAAAGAATTAGAAAACCAAGAAGTAACAACAAGAGAATTTTCAGGATATAATTTAAAAGATAGTTTAAATCCTGAAACATCCTTTATTCAAGAACCAATAACTCTTCCCCTTTTGTATGAAGAAGTAAAAAATCTAAAATCTGAAATTTCTGAATTAAAACAAAAATACAAAAGTTTACAACAAAATTTTCAAAAATCCTCGAGGAAAGGAAAGGGAAAGACTATTTCAAACTCTTCTTCTACTCGTTTTGATGATGATAATCTCGAAAAAGAATTCGATGCTCTTTACAATGAAGAGACAAATTTCTTTTTGAGAATAAAAACAATGAAACAAAAATGACATGTTAAGATAAACCTAAAAATTAAAAAATCTTTTCATCAACCATTCATTACATTAATAGACTCTGGAGCAGACCTCAACTTTATTCAAGAGGGACTAATCCCAACCCAGTATTATGAAAAAACACTTCAAAAATTATATACTGCTAATAACCAAAAATTACAAGTTATAAATTAGAAGATGCTATTATTTGTAATAATGGAATATGTTTTGTTAGCTCATTCCTTTTGGTAAAAGACACTTTAGAACAGATAATTCTGGGTACTTCTTTTCTCACTCAACTTTATCCAATACATATATATTATATATTAATTTTAATATTAAAAATTTTTAAAATTTAAAATTACAAATATATTATAATATAAAATATATTATAATATATTTAATATAAAATATATTTAAAATTATATATTAAATACTCAATAATTATTTATATTTGAATATCGTTTTGTTTAAAAACCACTGTGTAGACAATGGAGAGAGTGACAAGAGTAACAACACCTTTAGCTTCAGGATGCAATGTATGGTTATTAAATATTATTATTATATTAAATAGTATATTAATAAAAGTGTTGTCATGAGTCCACATTCAACATGATGCCATACTTTCGTATGGTCTTTACTGGGTGCAGCAGCTGATTGGATGTGGTGGCAAAAGCAATAAAGTTGTCTTCACCTGAGCGTACCAGGTGGGAAGCAAAATTTTTTAACCGACTACCGAATGGGCAGGTCAAAAAGCAATGCAGTATCACTCCACAACTCCCACGTTGGAGTTTTATAGACCGAGCCCATTACTTTCATGTTTTGATTGGAGTTTTATTACATTGTGTCACTCCAAAATTAAGTTTGGTTGAATAAAAGTTAAACCAAAACACGCTCTAAGAGGCCGAAAACATCAAGTTCAATGGTGCTACATTTCTACTTGTATGGAGAGTGTGTTTGGGAAAGATGGAAAAAAAAATGATTATGCTGATAATCTGTTTTCAAATAATCGATTATTGTGATAATCGATTATAATCAGAATCTGTTTTTGTTTGGGTATGTTTGCTGGAAAGCGATTTTAAGATAACATATTTCGTTTGGATGTTGCAAAAATAATCACTTTTACATAGTAAATTACGAAAAAGGGTATGAAAAATTTTGTTTACTAAATTTGTTTTTCTTTTAACATTATATTTTTTTTATATATTGTTATAAAAAATAAACAAAAATGAATAAAATAACCTAAGAATCCAACTACCAACTCATATTAGTTTGCACAAATGACCAAAAATGAATAAAATAATAATAAAACAAAAATAAATTAAAAAAATGACTAAACTCTATTGTCGAAGAAGCAACAAGGCCAACAGGGGAGGCAACAAGGCCAACAGGGGAGGGGGTCGAAGAAATAACGAAGGACTTTGGTCCTTCACCTGCATGGCGTGACAGAGAGGCGAAGCAGTGGTGACCGTAATGTGCGCGGGAGAAGCTCACGGTTGAGGCGGCGGCACATCCAGATGATATGCGTGCTCGACGCTGTGACCAGATCTGTGTTCCATTTGGATTTGAAGCATGCAGGCGGATTGTGGTGGAGGTCCGATGGTGGCCGAACGATGACCACGACGGAGCGGGGTGGCCGAACGATGACCAAGTTTGGCGGTGATCACGAACAAGGGGAAGCAGCGTGCCTTCGGTGTGTTTGGTGAGGAAGGACCGTTGGGGGGCAGAGGAGGTTATTAAGAGGAAATCAGTCAATAAGGGTAAACAATTTAATCAAACCGTTGGAGGTAGGAGCTTATTCCAAAACAACTTAAATTGATGAAAAACAACTTTTTTGTGATATAATCTTTTTACCCAAACAAATGATTATTTGACAAAACAGCTTAATGGTGTAAAAACAACTGATTGGGAAAGAAATAATATTTCCCAAACATGCTCGGAATGGGAGAGATGGATAAAATCCCTCTAATATGAACAAATACTAAAGTGAGAAAGTGATTATATTCATTCACTCACCTTATCTAATTAATTGTGGATATAACTTTACTTTCTCATTTTACACTTTTGTTGACTTCAGAGAACTCAGAGTCCTGGAGGGAAAAGGGTCATATGATGTCACTTTTGCTTGTGTTTCCTCAAGAGTAATGATATTTGGACACAAAAATTATGTCCAACACCGTATAAAAATACTCTCGACCATTTATTTATTGTTTTCTTATCTCTTATCATGTATTTAATCACCCAAAACACCCCATCGATTATACGGTGTCCATACAAGGTGTCAAAATTTGTGTCCAAATATGATTATTGTTTCCTTAACGAGGTGTTTCGGCGTGGAATTCACCTTGTCCTTGGTGTCACACGTGGCCATTTTGCTTGGAGTGTTTTTATTAGGGATGAGCGTGGGACGGGTTATGCATGTCCCTTACACGATCCTAAACATTGATAGGGTCAAATCTTTGAACCCGAACCCATCCCTGGGCCCAAAGGAACCCTGTCATATGCGGGGTTGACCCGAATTTAAATATATTCATTATAAACAAGATTTCTATGAATGAGAAAATGTTAATTTTTTTATAAGGCAAAAATATCAGCAAAACATGCTATCTAAAAGCCACCAATTGATCCAAAATTAGATGTTACAAAATATTAACAAGTAAATCATTTTGCTAGATGCTTTCTTGATGCTCATGTTACCAAAGTCACATTGTTAAAAACAAAATAATCTAATCAAACAAGATTCTTTCAATGTCATAAAAGCCACAACATGCTTCCTAAAAGCCACCAATTGGGCTAGTGTGAGAAGTGAGATGTGAGAGTAGAAGTTTAACAATTTACTTCATACTTTTTTCTTAGTGACTGCACGTGAAACGTATTATAGGGATGAATAAAAATAGATTTTTATTATGTGGGACGGGTTGGATAACCCGAAGATCAACCCGGACCCGTCTCTAACCCGACGTCGGGTCACAAAGTGAGACGCGGGTTCGTCCCTTCTCTCCTGTGGGTTAGGGACAGACCCGACCCGAACACTACAGGTTGGGACGGGTTTTGCACACCCCTACTTTTTATACAACTCGATAATTACATGTGTGTTATTTTAAAATAGGATCATGCTAACGAGTGTCCTTAGGGCACTCTTTAAGAAACCAAGAAAATAAGTTTTTATTGGAAAACTAACTATTTCACATTTTCAAACATTAAATACATCAATTCCTCATGAAAATTTCTTTTTTTAATTCCTTAAAAAATATCTTAAAGACACTCGTTAGCATCCTCCTTTAAAATATATACAATGTATTATTGCGAAAACAGTAAAGTAGCAGCAATCACGTAATATACATATGATCCGTTAGATTTTCTTTTAAGGCTAAAATATATAGTTTTAGTATTTTGTATTTTTACATTCATTTTGAAGTCAGTTCTTGGTTCTTACACTTATTTTTTTAAAAAGAAGAGTCTTTTTAATTGTAAATGCTTATAAGCTAGTTTCTGCCATTAGACAAATGTTTTAACGCATATAGGATTTATTTTATGTGGTTAATAGAAATTGGTTTGTCCATGTCAATTTTGGTTGCTCCCATAGGATAAATTTTAACAGTATTATAATTTTTATCTAATAGCTTATAAAAAATAATAATTTTGATCTAATTGTAAGAATTGATTTGAAAATATTAATGACTAGAGGATTAGGGATCAATTAAAAAATGAGCATAACTATTGAGACCAAAATTATATTTTGATTCATCTTTTAACATGAAAAAAGTTTCAAGGGAGGAAAAGTCATTCATACAATACAGATGTTGACATGGACTGGTATGGTGACATTTATAAATTCTCTTTTCAGAAAATACCGATGATGAGGGTGGATTCTAGCATGAAGTTGGTCATTTATGGATATACCAATATATCACTAAATTATATTTTTTCTTTTAAAAAAATTAGTGGAAAACCCAATTATACCCTTATCTTCATCCTTCCATCCATTCTCTAACTCCTTGACTGATCCCTGCGACGCCACCCCATGCCATTGGACCGCCGTCACCTGCCACCCCACTGCCGTCGGCGTCACCGCCCTCAACCTCTCCAACCCCTTCCCTGCCTCCCTTTTCTCTCCTCCCTCTCTTTCCTTCAACAACTTTAACTCCTACCTTCCTTCCACCGTCGGCTTCACTCTCCTCCGCCACCTCGATCTCTCCCAAAACCTTCTCGTCGGACCCATCCTGGACACCCTCTCCTCACTCCTTGTGGTGCTTCATCACTTCCAGGAACCAGATCTGACTTGTACTGGGATGGGGTTGCGAAGTAGAGGCACGCGACGACGGCGGTGGATGCTCTACCCTCCTCCGCCTCTATCTATGGTTGATTTATCATCTTGTTTGTTTTGACTTTCTAGGTTTCAATGATGAGAGGATGAACAAGGGGCGGTGAAGCTGACGATTTTCTAGATTTTCTGGGTTTTCTAAGTTTTGATTTCAGTATCTTTATTGTTTCAATGATTTATCATCCTGCACATTCGGTGGATGGTGTTTGAAGTTTTAATGATATTGTTTCATGCTGCATCGTGTTTTTTTTATAAACATTTCATGTTGTACCATCGCTATTGTTGTTGGAGGTAATTGGGGGGGAGCCGGCAACTGGTTGGATGATAGGGGTGGGAGGGGTGGAGGGTAAGATGGTTATTTTTTTTTCTTTCTGTTTTCAATTTTTTTTAATCAATAAATCTGAACTGTTGATTATTTAATTAATATATCAAATGGTTCAAAATCATGTATGATGAAAAAAATTAGGGTATATTAGTATACCCATAAATGAAACTTTATGCTAGAATTCACCGACGATGAGCATTAAACGTTTAGTTAAAGTGTTTCTGTTAAAAAAAAAAGTTTTATCTTAAATTATGTATCCCAGAAGACTTTGTGAATAATGTTCCAAGTCAATGCATATGTGAGCAACGTCTTTAGCTTTTGACCTTGCTATGCTAGCTGTTGCTGTATATAATAATATTTGGGTAGTCGATTAAATTATGGAATAAAGTACAACATCAAATTTAGGATAACATATAGGGGTGTTCCAGGATTGGATTGGATCGGTTTTAAGCCAAAAAGTTATTTGATCCAATGATAAAAACAACATGTGATTTGGATTGGATCGGTTTGATTTGGATTGGATCGGCTTTCGATTATTTCGGTTGTTGGTTTTTCGGTTCGGTTAGTGCGATTGATATTGGATTAGATCGGTTGATAAACACCCATAATAATATATACTTCTAATTAAGGATTGGGACGTAGCAACCAGTGCTTGGGCCTACGCTATGGGCAAATGGTAAAAAAATAAATTTTTTTGACATTGACATCTTTAATGATACAATAATTATAAGAATTTAACTTTAATATTGTATTGGATAAAAGTTTTTATATTGACTTTATTCAATTTAAAAGTCTCACTTTTAGATTTTAATTCCACTTCTTGACTCTTTATCTTTATCACTTTGCAATGGCTTCATCTGCATGAAACAAAATAAAACATTACTTTTAAAAAAAGTGTGTTTAATGTTTAAGAAAGTGTTTATCACCATATTTTTTAGTGGGTAAAGGTAGTCCGTTCATGTGGATGGAATTGGAATCTGATTCTCTTTTTCCTTCATTAATTGTCGATATGCAGATCCTTTATTGGACTTCTTGTAGCTAGTAGAAGGTAAAGAAAACTTACTCATTGCGTGGAAATTGCCAATGATTTTCACTCTTGGTGGAGGGAGATGCATGAAATTGATCCTTATAATATTTGATAAGTTGGTCGCTATCTCCTTGGGGTGGGTGTATATGGTCTTGATTCTCCTTCTCCATTGTTGAGGAATAATCAATAATACTAGAGGACGATATTTAAAATGCAAAATGACAACACAATTTCGTCCATTCTGCCTCTGCCCGTGACAAATGTCTTTGTCTGAATTTGGTGTCAACAAGACAACACCAATCATTGCATACCAAGCATAAAATGAAAAATAATGCTTATTATTCAAACCTTAATTTGGTAAGTTGTCGGTGGAATGTTGTTCAAATCCTAATGGTGCATTCTAGCCATCTTCAATGATGCAATTCATTAGTGTTAATTAACTCCTCTTTATATGGACAACACCATGTCACATAACTATATTTTACTTTAGACTATTATGTTTCGAAGTTTTGGACGGGATGGAGTGAAGTGCTTAATAATAAAGTGGTTTGTAATGAAGTGGAGTGAAGAGGTAAAAGTGTATCACTCTATTGTTTTGAAGTTTAAGGATGAAATCCCAAACCCCCCAATTTAGAGGGTATAAAAATTAGGGGTTTGGATGGGATGGAGTGATTTGGATTACCATCCTAAACCATCCCACTTCATTAATGAATGAACTCCTAAACAATGGCTTAATACTTTTTAACCACTCCACTCCATCCTCCCAAACATATCCTTAGTATTCTACTTTAAGCAATTATTCACTCCAATGGTGTAAAAAGTTTAAGTGCTGCTATAAGAATTAGTTGCTTGCATAAGCAATGATGTTTATAGGTAGCTGGATACGAGATCACTAGTGCTCTAACGATATTGCCGTCTAAGAATCAATTCTTATTTCTTAAGTAACTCCGATCAAAGATGTAACAAAGCATGAGGTTAAAGCTCACGAGAAAAATGGAACTCAAGATGTAGTTGACCTCCCACCAGTAAGCAACTCATTGAGGGTGTAAATGGGTTTGCAAATTAAATATTAGAATATCTAGTTAACATTTTATTGTATTAAGAATTTATTTTATTTTATACAAAAAAAAAGTTTAGGTGAATTAGGTCCCGGAGACTCACCAAATTACCCACCAACAAGGTCCTCACATCGGTAGTGGGATTTGAACTCACGATCTTGTGGGATATAAGCCGTATCCTTGCCAAGTGGACCAACTTTTGTTGGATGTATTAAGAATTTATTAGGATTGATTATATTGTTGTGTATGAATGTATAATCGTATTAGAATTGTTGTTTAAAACAGCATCTAGAGTTCTTGTTAATTTCTGAACCTATGGTTTTGTTTGATCAAATTCCAGCTACCTATTGGAAGTCAATTGGTTTGAAGCCCTTTATGCTCAATTTAAGGAATTCTAAAATTCCTAACATTTGGTGCTTATGTGCTAGTTCCCTTGATCCTTCTGTGATTTCTGCAACTTCGCAGCATTGCTCATTCTCAGTCTTGTGGGAAGGTAAGAAAATTTGCATTAGTGCTGTTTATGCTTCATCTACTAGACAGGGCAATTGTTAATGATGAATGTATGTCCTTCTTCTCAAGTGTATCCTGTATGACTCTCCCAAGAAGTCAGCCAGATCACTTTCCCATTATCCTATCTCTGTCTAAAGGTGTGAAATCTAAACCATCTCCTTTTAAATTCTTCTCTATGTGGAATGAACATTCAGATTATGCTAGGCTAGTCAAAGAGGTTTGGTCTAAACAAGTTATAGGCTGTCCTATGTCCATTTTTATGAAAAAATTGAAAATGCTTAAATCTGAACTGAAATTGTGGAATAAAGAAGTGTTTGGCAATGTTCAAGTGCTAGTAGATAAGGCCATGACAGATGTTGATGAAGTTCAGCAGAAGATTATCTGTGATGGCATGACTGATGATCTGTACAGTCAAGAGCTAAAAGCTCAGATGGAGCTGCAAAAAATCCTTTTTATTGAAGAGTCCTTTTGGAAACAGAAGTCTAGCCTGAATTGGTTCTCAAAGGGTGATAGAAACACTGCCTACTTCTACAAAGTAGCTAGGGTTAGGCAGTCTACAAAGCAGATTTCTATGCTAAAAGAAGGATGATTCTATCATCAGTTCTCCATCAGATATTGAATCTCATGTCATTGATTACTTCTCCAGTCTATATGCCACTGATAATGCCTATCTGAATAATGGTTTGGTGGAGAAAGTTATTGCTCCAATGGTCACTGATAAGGACAATTTTATGCTAACTAAGCTGCCTACTATAGATGAAGTCAGATCTACTGTTTTCAGCATGAATGGGGAAGGCTCTCCAGGTCCTGTTGGGTTTGGTGGAAATTTTTTATCAAACTCATTGGGACTTTGTTGGTCAAGATGTTCATAATGCTGTTCTGCAATTTTTCCATCAGAATTGGATTCTCCCAGGCTTGAACTCGAATGCAGTAGCCTGAAGCCGATAAGATCAGTGATTATAGGCCAATTGCTTTGGCAAATTTTCAATTCAAGGTGGTCACAAAAGTCTTGGCTGACAGATTAGCAATCACAGCTCCCAAGATTATTTCAGAACAGCAGAGAGGTTTCATTAAGGGGAGGCATATTTCTGAATGCATTTTCTCCACTTCAGAAGCAATCAACCTTTTGGACAGCAAGGCCTTTGGAGGAAATGTGGCACTCAAATTTGATATTAAGAAGGCGTTTGATACTCTAGACTAGAGGACCTTAATGAGAGTTCTTCATGCTTTTGGCTTTCAGCCTAGATTTTGTGATCATAACTCAGCCAAGCTATCTTTTTTAGTGAATGGTAGTCATGTTGGCTATTTCTCTTGCAAAAGAGGGGTGAGGCAGGGTGATCCTCTCTCCCCTCTCCTTTTCTGCTTGGCTGAGGATGTTTTAAGTAGAAGCATCTCTCTTTTGGTCTATTCAAATCAATTGCAACCAATGGTCAGTCCAAGAGGGTGTCAAACTCCTACTCATGTGTTATATGCTGATGATATAATGGTTTTCTGCAAAGGCACTAAAAGAAACCTCTCCAGTCTTTTCTCTCTCTTATCATCTTATGCTGCTGAATCTAGTTAGTTCCTTAGCCTTGACAAATGTAAATTCTTTGTCGGCTCAAGGAATGTTAGAAGAGTGCAGGAGCTAAAACAATTGCTTGGTTTCTCCTCGGGTTCCCTTCCCTTTACATATTTAGGAGTGCTTATTTTTAAAGGCAAACCAAAAGTAATTCATCTGCAATACATAGCTGACAGAATCAAATCAAAATGGAGCTCTTGGAAAGGTAATCTCTTGTCCATCATGGGAAGAGCCCAGTTGGTCAACTCGGTTATAAGTGGCATGCTTCTCTACAGTTTCAACATTTATCTTTGGCCAGTCTCTCTTATCAAAACTGTGGATAGATGGATTAAAAATTTTGTGTGGTCTGGTGATGTTAGTGTCAAGAAGGTTGTGACAGTGACCTGGAGCAAAGTTTGTTCTCCTATTTATGAAGGAGGTCTTGGTCTAAGATCAATTCGAGCAATAAATAGAGCTGCTCTTCTTAAGTTATCTTGGGAATTGATCTCTTCAAAGGAGTCTTGGGCTGTTTTTCTAAAAGCCAAATTCTTTAGGCATAAAAAACCTGCTGTGAATTCATAAAGTCATCAATCTGGCCAGGCATCAAGCAATATATCTCCATAGCTAGTGGAAATTCCTCTTGGTTAATTGGAGATGGAAAATCAGTAAACTTTTGGTGTGATCTCTGGCTATCTAAACCAATTGTGGATATGATAAATGCTCCTGAAAGTTGGCACTCCTCTCTTACTGCATCAGTCAGTGATTTCATGATAGAAGGTGGTTGGAACTTATCTGCTGATCTGTTTGTTAAGTTTCCTGCAATTGCTGCTGAAATGTCTAAGATAGTGAGTCTTATTTGCAAAGATCCTGATCAGCTTATTTGGTGTAATAATGACTCGGGGATCCTTAGCATGAAAGAAGCCTTCAAGTTCCTCAATAACTCAAACTGTCCTGTTTCTTGGTCAAAATTTATTTGGAGTCCTTGTGTCCCTCCATCTAGATCTTTCCTTGTTTGGAGGATTTTTCACAAAAGACTTCCAACTGATGACAATTTGAGAAGTAGAGGATGCATTACTGTCTCTACATGTGACCTTTGTGGCTTATCTTCTGAAACTAGTGATCATCTTTTCCTGCAGTGTAGTTTTGCCTGCAGCATCTGGTCCTGGGTTGGCAATATTCTGCATCATTCTTTTGATCTGGCCTCAGCTGACACTATCTTCTCAATTTTGAAGAATAAATAGAGCAGTCAAGTTAGAGATGTGATAATGACAGACATCATTCACTCTTTCTGCATGATTTGGTATTGTAGAAACCAATTGAGGTTTCAAAATGTAACAATTCCTTTAGGAAGAGCTTTGAGTCTTATTATGGCTTCAACAAATCTGTCTGGCAAAATGTCCACACGGGTTAATTCATCTTCAATTATGGAATTTACTATTCTGAAGGCTTTCTCCATTGAAGGTCATCCGAGAATGGCTCCCTCTATTAAGCTTGTGGAATGGATAGTCTTGTAGTGATGCCTTAGTATATCCTAGTCTTTTATAAAAAAAAAAAAAAATCGTATTAGAATTGATTACATATCTTAATGCGTAATCATGTTAGGATTCCATTTGTCTCTTGTTTGGTCTATAAATAGGACCAATCATTTTTACTTTTTGGTATACCAAGAAATACTCCTACACATCAACTAATTGATAATTTCCGTCGTTTCTCTCTTTCTAACTCTTTATAACAATAAAGAGTCATCACTCATTGCAGAGGCATACACAGAATTGGAAGGAGTTGACTCTGTACATTTAATTTTACATTCAATAAATTCTCAATTGCGTGTTATGAGTTTCTTGAGAAATAAAATTCAACAGTCACTGTAATGAATTTGCAAACCAGCGTGGTATGACACGGTTAGTAGATAATCGGGTTCCTTAAGTATGTGATCAGGGTCCTGACTCATGTATATGGAATAACATTTGTTGGGAAAGGTCAACCTTTTAAATGGATCTTAGTACCTCGATGGATTAATCTCCAGCTTTCGACAAAGAGGATATCCGGATTCACCCAAAAAATTGTAATGAATTTGCAAACCAATATCTTCATTTTTTCTGGTGAAGAATGTCTTCATTTTTTAATGGGGTGCCAATGTGCTATGGCCAATTACTTGATGAAAACGTTTAACAAACAAAGTAAACTGGCAGTATATGAAAATTAAAATCATTAAGGAACTTAGTAAAAAATTTGGCGAACTTTTTCGTATGTAATTAGCAAGTTACTTTTTTTTTTTTGGTTGCATCCAATCAACGACATCAGCATTCAGCACTTGAGGAAGATTCTTGTTGAGTAAATAGTCAAAATGGTCCCTGAAACTGTGAGGTCGTGTCAAGTTGGTCCCTCAAATTAACGAAATTTCAAAAAGGTTCCTGAAACTGTCAAACGTCGATCAAGTTAGTCCCCTCCGTTAGTCAGGGTTCGTTGACGCCGTTAACAGCGCTTATGTGGCTGCCAACTCATCCTGCCACATAAGATGGACACTATACACGCATATTTGAGGGACCAAATTGATACAGGGACCAAATTGACACTCAATTTTTTCCCCAAAAACTCTAACGTTCATCTTCTTCTTCCTTGAACATTTGAGTGCTTTCTAAACCTTCCATTGCAAAAAGAAGGGTTGTTCTGCTTAAGGCCACTATCTATAACCTTAGCACTCTCTTGCAAATTCTGGTCTTCATGTTCATCTTCTACAATGAGAACCTCGTGTACCCTCGAATCCTCGGAAACTGCACCGTTGTGATTATCAGTATCCACTTCTACCACCTCCTTGCCCTTCAAGAGGCGAATAGAAGCTAATGCAGAAATTCTCGCCTGTTGATGATTAATATGTAAAATATCGCTCCTATCGTTACAATTACCATTAGCTGAGAAGATCGATTGTCTTGTTGTAGAGAGAGGAAACTTGCGTGGTCTACAGGGGGCATGGACCCCCCTGAGCAAGGGTGCCTTGGATTCGGGGTAACGGGAAATTCTGGACATGGTTGTATATCTGTGTCGTTTTGATGAATGAGAGGAATCTGAAGAATTGACGGTGAACCACTGCTGGGGACGCTTGCTGTTGCTATTTATGATGGCCATTGATATTAGCGGAGGAAGCCTAGAAACTCGAAAGCCATTTAAGAAGAAGAAGTGACATGTGAATTGAATTTTGGGACCAAAAACCCTAGATTAGATGGTTTTCAATTTATAACAAAGGTGGTGAAGAGGAAATGGGGAAATGGAGGTGGGTGGTATTACTATTAATCCCATCATCACTCGTCTATTGAAACTTTAAAGTTTCACTCACGATTGCTTTTGGCAATGGAAGGTTTAGAAAGCACTCAAATGTTCAAGGAAGAAGAAGATGAGCTTTAGGGTTTTTGAAAAAAAAATTGAGTGTCAATTTGGTCCCTGTATTAATTTGGTCCCTCAAATATGCGTGTATAGTGCCCATCTTACGTGGCAGGATGAGTTGGCAGCCACATAAGCGCTGTTAACGGCGTCAACGAACCCTGACTAACGGAGGGACTAACTTGATCGACGTTTGACAGTTTCAGGGACCTTTTTGAAATTTCGTTAATTTGAGGGGACCAACTTGACACGACCTTACAGCTTCGGGGACCATTTTGACTATTTACTCATTTTTGTTAGTTCCAACATTTGAACTGTATGATATCTGTGATTCAAGTAGTCACTGGACAGTTAGTTACAAGCCAGACTCTTACTATTCTCTGAGAGAACCAAAGAAAGATGGTACATATTATATCAACCATGTTAGTGGCACACATATTTACACTTATACAAAATTTCCTATTTAATTATAGTTAGAAGCCACTACCAATCAATGAGCTAATATAGGGGGAAGGGGACCATAAACAATCCCTTGATTAGTTTGATCATTCAATTTGCTCCATCTCTTATCTAGTATATCATCATGTTGTTCTACTGTTTTGTTGGGCTTCCCGGAATAACTGGATATCCTTTGATTCAGAATGGTCTTCCATTGGAGCACGGTTGACGTTGTGGTGAGAATGAGGTGCTTGCAAAGACGCTCTAATGCTTAAGTTAGCTTATGGATATGGTGAGCTTATGAAAGTAAAACAAGAGAATGAAAGATGATGAACGGTAGGATACTCCTTGGAGCTTTGGTATTTATAGGCAAATGATGATGAGGATTTTGCCATATCAATCAATTGTCTGACCACTTGCGTTCAAAGGGGATGCATTGTTGTATTAGTCACTTCCCCAACCAGCTTTTCTAGGAGTAGGGTGGCAATCCTATAAGGTCTAAAATTTCAAGATAGTTTTGGAATGAGCTACTATCCGACCCAATATGTACGGTAGGATACTTCTTGGAGCATTTGGTATTAATAGGCAAATGATGATGAGGATTTTGCCATACGAGGGTCGACAATAACATATCAATCAGTTGTCCGACCACTTGTGTTTAGAGGGGATGCATCGCCGTATTAGTCACTTCCCTAACCAGCTTTTCTAGGAGTAAGGTGGCAATCCTATAAGACCTAAATTTTCACGGTAGTTTTGAAATAGGCCACTATCCAACCCAAGTGTATGATAGGATTGGTATGTATAGGCAAATGATGATGAAGATTCTGCAATAGGAGGACAACTATAACATATCAATAGCTATCCAACCACTTATGTTTAAAGAGGATGCATTGCCATATTAGTCACTTCCCCGACCAACCTTTCTAGGAGTAAGGTGACAATCCTATAAGACCTAAATTTTCACAAGTTTTGAAAGTGCCACTATCAAACCCAATATGTATTGTCGGCCCAATGGGTTGAGTCCAAGAACATCCTCGAGAACACCTACACCAATGGGTCGGCCCACTTTTGTTGAAAATGCTTATATGCGAACTCAGATGCATTTGGGGCGCCAAAGCAAAAGGACAGCCCTCCATTAAAAACTGGAAACAATATTTGAATTTCTCTGGACCTTAATGCTGATCGGTATGTATGACAAACATGAATATTTTTCTTTATGGTTGGCACTTGGATAGTTAGTTAGAAGCAGTTAATGGAGGTCCTATCTGATATAAATTGCAGCAAGCCTTTTATACTTATTTTTAACTCCATCCTTAAAATAATAAAGACTAGCGTGGAAAGTAACTAACGAGGTAAAACAAAATAGAGAAATGTAATATACCTAAGCTCAGAGGCACACACGTGGTTATTGCTTTGGTTACAAACTTGATGACTATCAGTTTATCAAAATAATAGGCATTTTTATCAAAAATAGGTTCTTTGAGAAACTATTTATCAGTTTAGAGTTATTCTGAAACTATTTACTAATGAGGATTCTTTTGAACACGTGGTATATTTTATTTTATTTTTTCACTCTGACGGGTCAAAGACGTCAGTCAGATTGACACCTACCAGGGTCAAAGACACCAGTAAATGCGCCAATCAGACTGACGCCTACCATTATTAAAAAAAAAAAGACAAAACCTGGCTGCAGTGCCACGTGGCGCACTGCAGTGTTCCTTTAAAATTACATGTAAATTTCTTTTAATTGGTAAATTTTTTTTTACTACTTTAATAATTGATGAAGATTTATTGGTGTAAATTGTTATTGCTAATATTTTTTTATGCCTCTTGTGATATTATTTGTTACTTGTTATTAGGGGATTTTTTTTATTGTCTCTTGTTATTTTAGTAGATACTTTATGATTAATGTCATCGTTACTCCCTATACTTATATTATAATTTTTTTTAGCAGTGTTCATTTAAAATTGCAGGTAACTTTATTTTAATTCTTACAAGGTAAAATTCTTTTTTACTACTGTAATAATTGATGAATATTTATTGGTGTAAATTGTTATTACTATTATTTTTTTATGCCTCTTGTGATATTATTTGCTACTCTTTATTAGGGAATATGTAATAGCAAATAACGAGTAGCAAATAATATCACAAGAGGCATAAAAAAATAATAGCAATAACAATTTACACCAATAAATATTCATCAATTATTACAATAGTAAAAAAGAATTTTATCTTGTAAGAATTAAAATAAAGTTACCTGCAATTTTAAATGAACACTGCTACAAAAAAAGTTATACTATAAGTATAGGGAGTAACGATGATATTAATGATAAAGTATCTATTTAAAATAACAAGAGACAATAAAAAAATCCCCTAATAACAAGTAGCAAATAATATCACAAGAGACATAAAAAAATAATAGCAATAACAATTTACACCAATTAATATTCATCAATTATTACAGTAGTAAATTTTTTTTTACCTTGTAAGAATTAAAAGAAAGTTACCTGCAATTTTAAAGGAACACTGCAGTGCGCCACGTGACACTGCAGGGCAGGTTTTGTCTTTTTTTTTAATAATGGTAGGCACCAGCCTGACTGACGCCTTTGACCCTGATAGGCATCAGTCTGACTGGCACCTTTGACCCGTCAGAGTAAAAAAAAAATGTCATGTGTTCAAAAGGACCTCCCATTGATAAATAGTTTCAGAATAACCCTAAACTGATAAATAGTTTCTAAAAGGAACTCATTTTGATCAAAAAGCCAAAATAATAAATAAACAATGATGAATAGACTTTTTCTGGTGATAGACAATGATGAATGACTGAATAAAAAAGAAAATGCTAATGATTCCATGGCTCTCCAATACATGGGTAACATTTACACTTCAAATTGCTTATACATACACTCCTTATACTAACCAAACATAATTTGAGTTTTTTTATTTTATTTTACAAAGTTGTCATTGAGTAACACATAAGTAGTATGAATAGACATTTGAAAGGTGCAACTCTTGTTATACTCACAATAATACACATGATTTGACACAATAGTATAAGATTTTATGATTTTGCGCATTAACATCTTACGAGATTATCTTAGTCATTTAGATATCAACAATAAGTTAACTGATAACTACTACAGCATGAAGTTTGCAACTCCTGTTAGGGTGTTCAATGGTCCAGACATGATCATAAATTCATAATAGCAGAAAGTAAAATATACTCACAATTTAATACTAAAAAAGGCCTACACACTACAAATGATTGGCATAATTCAAGATGTAGTAGAGGTACTTCATCTTCTTCAAACTAAGGGAACTGGAAATTCATGTAATCTTGTTGTCTTCCAGAAGGAGGGCTTATGTACACCCAAAGCAAAGAGATAATAACTGAGAACAATCCAGACCAAACATAAATGATGGTTGGAACCTTCCCTCTCCTTCCCATCAACCCCTTTGCAAATGGGAAAAGATGGCATAAAACCCACAAACTGATCCTACTAGTTTGTTCCATTGTGGAAAAGGACTATAGAGAGTCCTGGCTACTCCCACAACAATAGCAATAGTGTTCACCATCATAATTGTAATTGGAGGGATCATTAAAAAGCTCCACTTTACCACACAAAGATCTGCAAACTCATCATCTCCATCTTCTGGAGTGGCTCTGACTTTGAGGTCAGGGTAAATGAGATGTCCACTCCAGCTTTGACCTCAACAATCCTGATGAAATAGCAGCAGGATGGGCACTTGTTCCACCAATTAACCAAAACTGCTCATTTCGCCAATCTCAAGTAGTGCAAGCAAGCAAAGCGTGATTGTAATGCCTAGCAGGAACACTAGAAAAGTTGCACTGGGGTTGAGACTATAAAATGCCCTGAGAATAAGGACACTGCAGGCAGAAAGCAATAGACAATCAAAAACACAAGGAACAATGCATTATTGGCTAGTCCTAGAATGAAGTTCTTGCAGAGGGTGGCATACTTCAATGTAGGAATGTACCCTTTCACTTCAATGTTTTTGATTGTTTATACAGTTGCTGCTTTGTGGATAGCCTAGTTCTCCACCTCTATACAAAGAGAGACCAAAAGGAACAGAAGGGTGAGTTCAAGTTTATGAAATATTTCATTAGATTGGGGGCCATGAGGCATCAAATGTTGCCGGCTATTGTAGCCAAATTTGGTATGAGAATAATTCAACAGAATGGCCACCAAAATTTTTCCCTGACAAAATCTTGGAAAACCCAATTATTTAAGGAAACTGGTCTTAAAAAAAACGAGATTTAGGTCCGGGAGTTGGTTACGAATATGATAGGTACTAGCATCCTACATCATCCATTTTAAAGAAAAGGTACTTAAGTTAATTGTGCAAAATTTTTAATAACTTTTTAAATATTTATTTTTACCCCTAAATTCATTTACAAGAAAGAATTATTTTATGGTTGATATTTTGTATTTCTTTATGATTTTGCATATTTAGAAATTATTGTTGATAAAACTTAAATGAGGTTGAACATGACACATAAGTTCGTAGGGCAACCACAAATCTAAGGGATTGAACATGACACGTAAGTCCATAGAGCATCCCTAAATATCTCAAGTTTGATTGCTTTAATTAGCTATTAAAAAATAAAAAGAGACATTAAAATAAAGAAAATTTAGTTTTGGCTTGACAAGATGATTAACCTTGCTATTACGTATTCTCAGGTGCGATGAGAAATTCAAAGTCACGTAGTTTTTTAAAAAAACTTTGTTGGTTGGTTGATTTTGGTTTTTTTGAAAATGATTTGATTTTTGAAAGATTTTTTTGGTAGAAAAAGAACTGGAATCTTTTAAAATGATTCTTTTATCTTTTTATAATTTCTGATTTTTTTGTGTTTTATTTTTAAAAAAAAAAGGATTTTTGAATTAAAAACTTGAAGGCAACTTTTTATTTTAAGTTTGGAAACATTTTTTCTTTTTATCTTACAAAAGCAATTCATTCGACACAAACAAAATCCAACAGGTAAGATTTTTCTTTTTAGCAGAAACTACACACAAGTAAAAATATATGAATAACTCAACCCACACAAACTAAATAAAATAAAATATCAGCAACTAAAATAAAACACGAGCCCATACATTTAGAAGCCCAAACGTAACAAAGCAAAATAAATAAATGGCAAAATAGGTATTTTGGTCTCATATGTTTATTTAATTTTTTAAATCGATCATATATATATATATATATATATATATATATTTTAAATTGGTCCCACATGTTTTGAAACGTTTTCAAGTCGGTCATCCATCAATTTTAAGGACACGTGTCAGCCTAGTGTGATAGCCACGTGTCAGCCTAGTTTCAATATTTTGTCAAGATTATAATCAGGGAAGTAATTTCTCTATTCTTTTTTAAAAAAAATTTAATTCAATAATATTCCTACATGCTTTAATTATATGCATAAATTATGTAATAATATAATATATTTCACTTTTTTACAACTCACATGAATACTATGATTGTTACTGGCATAAATTATCATAAGGGTGTTACTAACAAGTATTTTAAGGATATTGATTAAACAATTCATAAAATAAAATTCATATTAAAAAACTAAATATTATATTCTTCGAAATGCTAAATACATACTTTCCCATACAATTTTTTAATTTTTGATTCCTTAAACAATATTCTAAAAACATTTATTAACATTCTCCTTATCATAATAGATAATTAATATTGCATTTACTACTCATAAATTTCCATAAATATTTTTAAATTAATTGAATTTTTATTAATTCAAAAATTGAAATCATAAATCGCGCACCACCCAATTGGGCAAAGAATATACAATCTCAATCTGCATGATAATTGATAATCATTCAAAAATCATATTTGAAAATTATTAAAGACAGCTCAGAAGCTTGCCTATTACTCCCTGCAGTTCAGAATATAAGAAATAAATAAGTCATTTTTATGGTCCAAAATATAAGAAATATGTATAAATTTTCATACATATTAAATGCTAATTTCCAATATCACCCTTATTAATTACTATCATTAATTATAGGCCATCAGAATACTAATTAAAATTAGAAGGGGTGTTTTTGGAAATTTATATGAGTATTAATTACAATAAACTCATTCCAACACATTTCCTTGATCTGTGTGTTTGAGGGTTTTGTTTCTTATATTATGGATCGGGGGATTTGTTTCTTATATTATGGACCGGGGGAGTAATATATTAAAACCTTTAAATGCCAATAAAGGACATTTCCCCTTAACAAAAAATTATTAGTCCTTTAGGACTCGTTTGGTGGTCAGGATAAGAGAGACAATATATGATAAGCTATCATATCTTGTCTGAAACTATTGTATGGTGAGCCGGTAGGATAGGATAAAACAATCATGTCACCTGTCATATCATGTCCATCTAGTTAAAATTCTATCATGGGAGGGCTGGATTAGAACCCAACAGGAAATGTATGGTGATTTAAAGTATAATAAAATATTAAAATATTATATATATAAAATAATTAAAATATAATAAAATATAACTTGGTTACCAGAAAAGATATAATAAAATATAATATATTTAAAATAATAAAAATATTAAAAATTGATTTTCAAAATTGATTTTAATTTGTCACAAGGGTAATTTTATTATTTTATATTATTTTCAAAAATTGGAAATATAAAAAATTATTCTAATAATTTAACGATATGTAGATTAAAAATTAAAAATGAATATTTAAAATTATAAAAAATTAATTTAAGTTAAACAATATTTTAAAATTTAACATATTATATGGAATTTTATTATAAAGATAATTTTGTCTTCTTTATATAATTTTAAAAATAAAATTATAAAAAATTAAAATAAAATAAAATATGAAAACATTTAGAATAAAAACGAAAATTTTAAAATTCATACTAAATTATAATGCTATCCAATTGGTTATATGGTGAATACCAAACGTCGGATATGACAACAGCTTATTCTTACTCATATCATATCATATCATACTCCTATCCTGTTCTCTTATCCAATCCGCCCCTATCGTATCCTGACCACCAAACGAACCCTTAGTATTTATACAATGGTTCAGCAATTGCAATAATAAATGCCAATATACTCTAATTGCTCGTAAGAATTACCATATAGGTAAGCAATAATTGAATTGTTGCTAGCATAAATAGGCATAAATAGGTAATTGCTACTCACAATAATTATCATAAATATTTAGTAAATATTTTGATTGTTACTTGCATGATTTACCATAAATAGATAATTAATATTGCAATTGTTACTCTCATGAATTTCCATAAATGTCTTTATGTCAATAATTCAAATATTGAGACGCCAATTTTTGAATTTCAAGATTAATGTTCCTTTAATAGTCGTTACTTTGGCTGAGTGTCTTTGGAAATGAATGACCATTCATTTGGCTTTTATGGGCTTTAATGATAGCTAACTGCTCGTGTGCCACAATGTGGTAATAACTTTTCCATTTAAATTTTCATTCTATACAAAAAAAAAAGCTATAACAACTTGGGGAACTTCTGTTGCTACACGGAGTAGACCTTGGCCTGGACTCACTTCATTTTTAAGCCTCATCACTATAGAACAGCTCGGAGCTTGTGGTACTTCTCATTCCGAATCCGAGATAACATCGGAAGACACAAAGAGGATCACCACAAAGAAAAATCTGAGATGTCCTCGGTTAAATAAAGTCGGAATCCCAAGTAAGACTTGACTCTGCATAAAGAAAAATCTGAGAAGTGCTCAGCCATGTAAGCCGGAATCCCAAGTAATACTTGGCTCCGCACAAAGAAAAAGTTGAGATGTCCTCGGCCAAGTAAGCTGGAATCCCATGTAATACTTGGCTTCGCACAAAACAACAAATATGAGATGTCCTCGGCCAAATAAGCTGGATTCTCAAGTAAGACTTGGCTCCGCACAAAACAACAAGTCCGAGATGTCCTCAGACAAGTAAGGCGGAATCCCAAGTAACACTTGGCTCCGCACAAAACAACAAATCTGAGATGTCCTCGGCCAAGTAAGCCGGAATCCAAAGTAATACTTGGCTCCGCACAAAGAAAAATCTGAGATGTCCTCGACCAAATAAGCCGAAATCCCAAGCAAGACTTGACTCCTCACAAAGAAAAATCCGAGATGTCCTTGACCAAATAAGCCGGAATCCCAAGTAAAACTTGGCTCCTCACAAAAAAAATTCTAAGATCTCATCGGCCAAATAAGTCGGAATCCCAAGTAAGACTTGGCTCCGCACAAAGAAAAATTTGAGATGTCCTCGGCCAATAAGCCGGAATCCCAGGTAAGACTTGGGTCCGCACAAAGAAATATCTGAGAAGTGCTCAGCCAAGTAAGCCGGAAACCCAAGTAAAACTTGGCTCTGCAAAAACCAAAAAAATGGGGAAGTGCTCGTCCAAATAAGCTAGAGGATGAAGGAAAGAGATCTAGGTTAAACAGGAAAACTTGGTAAGAACAAAGCTATGCAAAACAGAACAAAGATCTCCAAGAGAAGCCACAGGACCAAGTAAACCTTAGGACTGTAAAATAATCCAAGCAGTGCACAAAGGAGTAGAATACACTCATTCTGTCAAATAAGCCGGAAAGCCAAGTAAGACTTGGCTCCGCAGAAACACAAAATCCGAGCAGTGCTTGGCCATATAATCCGGAAAAGTTGACTCTGCACAAATCTCGAGAACTCCTCGGTAAACAGGAAGTCAGAGATCCAAAGGACAATGTTTGACCAATGTGCAGCACAAGCAATCTTCAGCCACTAGCCAATATTCCAAGTTAAACTTGGCTCTGCAATCATCATATTATCCGAGCAATGCTCGGAAAAATAGAGCAAAGCTCGCTAAAATAAGCCGGAAACCCAAGTAAGACTTGGCCCCACAGAAACCAAAAATTCAAGCAATGCTCGACCAAGTAAGTCGGAAACCCAAGTAAGATTTGGTTCCTCAAAAACAAAACATTCCAAGAAATGCTCGGCTAAAAGATGAAATAACCAAAGTTAACACAAGAAGGGGGGTTGAATTGTGTTTACCAACTTTTTCGGTTACTTAAAAAGATTTTCGCAGGCACAACAAGCAGAACTTAGATTAGAGAAAATCAGACGAGTGATACGTCTAATATTCAGACAGACTACGCAAGCAAACAAAGAAGAGTAAAACAGAGTTTGATATTCACAATATTAACTCCCCAAGTTAAAATCTTAGACAAAATAACACTTAAGCAAAATAAAGAGATAAGGGGAGAGGACTATCACTCAAGAGTTTTATACTGGTTCACCCCAAAATCCACAGGGCTACGTCCAGTTTCTTGGCAGCACTAAGTTTCCACTATAATTGAGTAAATTACAGTACAAGTATTCTTTGCACACCTAGCCTCTTCAGGCTCAACACTCAAACAAGTATTCTTTGCACACCTAGCCTCCTCACGCTCAACACACAAGGAATATAAAGGTTTTGTGTAATTAATACAACTTGCAAGTCTTTCAGATCACACTCAAGGAGTGGAATAAATATGAAGTGTGAAAGACTGCGAATTAATATCAAATGATCGAAGGTGTATTCAATGAAAGGATGAAGAAGTTAATGAGGAGAGTAAATGTTTTTGCACAATGTTCTTAATGATATTCAACTTCTTTTGTTCATCTTCATTGTTTGATCTATTTAAGGGCTTCAATCAAGAGATCCGTTTAGACACAGCTTCAGAAAATGTGTTCTTTTGATTTGAGCTTCGGAAACACCATTAATGCCAAAGAGTCGTTCTGTATAAACATTAAATGCTTAGGAACGTTTAGCTTTGACAAGGTTGTCCAAGAGTACATTTTAATCTGAATCAGTTGTTATATCAGATTAAACAGCAGCAGGCTTCTTGTACTTGCAGCAGAGAGCTTTCCTCTTTTAGTGTAACAGTCAGTTCACTTTCCAGAAACACTTTTTACTTTGTACTAAAACAGCTAAAATGTTATTGTTGTGGTACGAAGATTGCGTGTTTATTCCTTAAAACCTTGAAACAAACGTTCTTTATTCTTTATCCTTTAAGCTATTGTCCAGAGGTCTTCGAGATCCTTAAGGAAGGCATTTAATATGAATAAGATGACTTGGACTTCATTTCTGACAAACTGACATTATACCAGAGTTGGAAAATCAGACGAGTGAGAAGTAATCAAAAAGACCAATGCTCAAGCAGTCCAAAAAACTAGACGGGTGATCATGCAGTCCAAAACTACATGGGTGCTCATGCAGTCTAAAACTAGATGGGTGCTAGCTTATTCCAAAAGTCAGACGGGTGATCAACTGAGTCTGTTTCAGACAGATGCTTCTTGTCACATCATCATGTAAACTCTGATCTTGATAGCACGTTGACTTGGTCTTTGACTAAAAAGCATACGAGTGGTTTTCAGACAAGTCTTATAAACTGAGCTCTACTAAAAAACAGACGAGTCAGAAAGTAGACGAGTGACCTTAAATCTGATTTTCTGCACACTTATCAGATTTATCAGTAATTTCATAAGGTTCAATATTACCATACTTAATCTATTTGGAATCATCAAAACTTAGAGAATTTACACATTGAATGTGTTTCAGACTTATGAGGTCTCAACATTCTCCCCCTTTTTGATGATGACAAATAATTTTTCTGATTTTATTGAACATCCAAAAGCAACAAGAGAAATTTTAGAAGATATAATTTTTAATGCTCCCCCTTAGTTTATGCATCAGATAAACCAATATTTAGAGCAAATTGTATTAGAGCAACCATAACTTTTGGAACAGAAAAGCACAAAGTCAGAACTAATTTTCTTATTTTTCTATTATATTTCCTCCCCCTTTTGGCATCAATCAAAAAGTAAGTAAAATGGATATATTAATACAGATAGCCAAAAGTAATACCAAAAACAATTCATTTCATATAATCAGAGTCAGAAGTGTTACAAGTGATAGACATCACTGACTAGTACATTGCATGACTCAAGAGGAAATAAAAAAAGACTAAGTCATAAGATCTAAGAACTAGGGCCTCCTTGGATTTTGAATAAGGCTTCCATCATCTTCTGCATTGCTTGCTGCTGAGCTAACATCTGAGCTTGAAATGCAGCTTGCCGAGCAATTGCTTCATCCTGTCTTTGAATGACAGTCTGCAAACTTGAAGACATTCCATCTAGTCTCTGATGGGTAGCAGGATCATAGGCAACCACAGCAGTAGAATCTGTTGTAACCGTTACAGTTGCAGATGCGGATGGAGGAGGTGGATTAGGAGGAGGAGTAGGAGGTAACTCTTCAATAATAATGTGGTCCCCAGGCTCAGGGTCTGGAAAAACATTGATTGTGAAAATTGAAGGGGAAAAAGGATAGAGAGCATAGGCTTGGCTACCTCTGGTTGGAATGGTTTTCTTCTCTTCTTCAGATACTCCAGAGCTAGAGCCACATCTCCAGTAGATGTCCCTGACTTGCAGAAACTTGTGATGGGTCTCTGTAGTGAACAACTTCAGTCTGGATTTGCATTTTTTGTCATTGAGCTTGATAAGACAGAATTGTTGATCTCTAGGCAAGTCAATGACCTTTTGCTTTCCTTTCAAGGACATGGAGTGAGGCATTACTTTGAGCTCAGTAGAGGGTCTCATGAAGATGTGAAGATTGAAGAGCCATTTGTTTACTGGTTTTTGTTTTCTGGCAAGCTTAACAAGCTGCCTTTTAGGTTCAAGTGAAGCAATGACATCCAAGTCTTTGTTGCTAAGAAAATTTGAGCAAGACTCATCTGTGACAGAGAAGGGAGTGGTTCTGGAAGATAGGTGATATGAAGGTAAAATGGCTAAAGGGAGTGGGTTGTGTCTTGTTTCAGAGAATAAATCTGGAAAGATTATTATCAGAGGGACTTGGTTCTGGTTTCCGATGTAATCAGGGGTTTGTATTTTGGGTGAAGGTGGAGAAGTGAGATTGTAAAAATAATCAAAGTCATTGACATCCTTAATGAGAAGAATGTCAGAATGATGAGATGTTTGTGGTGTGGAAGTATCAGACATGTGAGTTTGTGATATGGTAGGATTAGGTTCAGAAGAGTGATGGATGGGTGATGTGTGTGAAGGAGTTGGAATTTTTGGTGAAGAAGGTGGAGTAAGGGTGTTTTGTTGTGGTTGGGGTGATGGTGTTCTTTGTATTGGTGGTGTTGGTGCTCTTTGTGGAGACAGGGGCAATGGTGATGATGGTTGTGGAATGGAGGTTGTTGTGGCTGTTGGTTGAGGTTGAAAGGAGGATTCTCTTTGAGGTGAGGGTGATGGTGATGGTGTAGAAGGTAATACCAATTTCCTTCTTGTTACAGTGGTCCACTTTTTCTTAGGGATCACCGTCTCTTCTGATTGAGATTCCCCCTCAGCTTGCACTGCTCTCTTCCTCATGAAGACTTTTGTTATACTTGGTGCAGTAGGAGCAGAAGCAGCAACTTGCTCAGAAGATTCAACAACAGGCTCAACAACCTGAGAGACATCAGCATCGTCTTGAAACATAGAAGCTTCAGCAGTTGAGAGAGTAACTGTCCTCTTCTTCCTTTGAAGTTGAGACCTTTCTTCTTCAACAGGTTCCTTAAAAGGTTCAGCCTTAACTAGTGAAATGCTCAGCCTTTCACTAGCAGGTGCAATAGAGGAAGATGCTTCAACAGTTGAAGGTTCTGCAACTTGTTGAAGTTGAATTTTCATCAAAGACAGGGCCTTTGAAGTTTTCTCTGTGCAGAGATCACCATGGAAAGCTTGTGAGATGTTGTTCAAAGAGTTGGCTATGAAGATTCTTGTCAGAAGCATGCCATAGGGATATCCACCCTTGCACTTCCCTTTAACAGTTTTCAGCATGTGTCCAAAAATTAAATCTATGATATCTATCTTGATTCTTTGGACTAAGTGGTAGATAGCAAATTTTTCTATCTTACTCACATGATCCCTAGAACCAGTTTTAGGTATCACACAGTTAATTAGAAGAACAAGGAGAAATCTTGCTTTTGGTGTTAGGAACGTTGAATCAAAGTCCTTTGACTTGGGAACTCCATCTAGTACGAGGTTCACAGCTACCTCACCACCTTGATTCTTCACCTAACTTTTGTCGTAGCCCGCTCCTTCTCTAGGGTACTTAGTCACTTCAGCGAGTGAATCATGGGTGATGAAGACATGGTCTTCATCAACATCACTAGAGATCATGAAGGTTGTTCTGTCCTTGGTGACTTTAGAGTTTTTCCAGAAGTCCCTAACCAAGGAAGGATAGACATCTTCCATAATCTGGAAGAATGGTAGCCACCCAGCATGCGCGATTTCTGGCTTGACATCTAGTCCATTGTTCTTCAACTCAGAGAAGTTAGGATCCTTCCAGGATGCACTTTCTTTAGTTCTGTTAAAGAAAGTCTAGATATTTCAGCAACATCTTCAAGAAAACTTTTGGGTGCCATTGTTTCAGAGGAGAAAATTTTTAGGGTTTAGAAAGGAATGGTTTTGAAGAGATGAAGATGAAGAGAGTTCAAAGAGAGATTGTGAGCAAGAGACTTGAGTGGGTAGTTTTGAAACGACACAAATTCATTTTGTTAAAACACTTCAGTGTTTTTTGCATTGGGAATGAGGAGAGAGATTTTATTGCTATAAACAGCAATAAATTTTGAAAAGACAGTTGTAAATTAAATAAAATGTTTTTCAAAAAGGGGGGGGGGGGGGGGGGGGCCCAATGTTGACATTTGTCAGTAAGGGTTTAGCACCGAGTGCCTTTAGCCACGTCATTAGACGCTTAGCTTAAAATAGACGAGTCAAACAGATATAAGACTTAGACAAGTAAAATTTTCAGACATATCAGCAAGCACTCATTCAGACACATTATGCATAATAAGATTCCTTCTGATAAAAACAAATCTACTTCACTTAAGGGTTTTGTAAAGATATCTGCCCACTGATATTCAGTGGTTACACACTTAATTTCAAAAACACCGTTTTGAACATAATCTCTACTAAAATGATGCTTAATTTCTATATGTTTTGCTCTAGAATGCTGTATGGGATTCTGAGACAGATTAATAGCACTAGTATTATCACACCAAACAGGTATATTATGCTCAAACATTGAATAATCCTCAAGTTGATATTTTACCCAAAGCAGTTGTGAACAACAACTGGATACAGATATATAGTCAGCTTCAGTGGTTGATAGAGCAATGGTACTTTACCTTTTGCTTGACCAGGAGATCATATTTGCTCCAATGAAGTGACATCCTCCACTGATACTTTTTCTATCAATTTTATCTCCAGCAAAATCAACATCACAGAATCCAGCTAACCTGAAATCTTTAGCTTTCTTATATAATAGACCAAGGTTAATGGTTCCAATCAAATATTTGAAAATTCTTTTAACAGCCTCATGGTGAGATTCTTTAGGGTCTGATTGAAATCTAGCACAAAGACAAACACTGAATTGAATATCAGGTCTGCTAGCAGTTAAATATAGAAGAGATCCAATCATACCTCGGTAGACAGTTTGGTCTATGTTTTTACCTTCCTCATCCTTGTTTAGAACAATTGATGGATGCATAGGAGTACCCATAGGCTTTGAATTTTCCATTTTGTACTTTTTCAGAAGTTCCTTGGTGTACTTTCGTTGATGAATATAAATTCCATCACTTGTCTGTTTTATTTGAAGACCCAGGAAGAACTTTAGTTCTCCCATCATGCTCATGTCAAATTCATTCTGCATCAACTCAGAATTCTTTGCAGAGGTTTTCATTAGCAGCACCAAATATAATATCATCAACATAAATATGTACTACTATGAAGTTTTTCTTTGAGCATTTCTTAAAAACTGTAGTATCTACTTTTCCTCAAATGAAATTATTTTCCATTAGATATGTGCTTAGCCTATCATACCAAGCTCTTAGAGCTTGTTTGAGTCCATATAAAGCTTTCTTAAGCTTATAGACATGGTGAGGATTTTCAGAGTCCTCAAAACCAGGAGGTTGCTTCACATACACTTCTTCCTCAATTATTCCATTTAGGAATGCACTTTTAACATCCATTTGATAAAGAATTATATCATGTTGAGCAGCATATGACATGAGAATTTTATTTGCTTCTAATCTAGCTACAGGTGCAAAATTTTCAGTAAAATCAATACCTTCTTGTTGAATATAACCTTGAGCAACTAATCTTGCTTTGTTTCTTACCACTTTTCCATCTTCATCCACTTTGTTTCTAAATACCCATCTGGTTCCAATAACAGATTTCTCCTTGGGTTTAGAAACTAGAGTCCAGACATCATTTCTCTTGAACTAATTTAGTTCTTCTTGCATGGCTAGAATCCAACTTTCATCTTGCAAGGCATTTTCAATCTTTTTGGGTTCCAAATCTGATATGAAGGCCATGTTGTTTTTGTTGAAAGCAGATCTGGTTCTAACTCCTTGAGATAGACTTCCAATAATAAGATCTTCTGGATGATACGTCTTGAATTTCCAATCTTTCTTTAAATTCTGAGTTTCAGACATATCAACACTTGTCTGAATTTCAGACATTTCTACTTTTAGCTTGTCTGAAGATTCTTCCACTACAGGATTAAGTTCAATACCTGTAACATCCTCTTCTAGATTTGATAGTTCCCTACCAGTCTTCAAACCATCATTAAACTTTACATGAATTGATTCTTCTACAACATAAGTTCTAGAGTTAAAGATTCTAAAAGCTTTAGACATTTCAGAATATCCAATGAATATGCCTTTATCTACTTTTGAGTCAAATTTGCCAAGATGATCTTTTGTATTAAGAATGTAACATTCACATCCAAATGCATGAAAATATGATATGTTGGGTTTTCTACCTTTCCACAATTCATAAGGAGTCTTATTTAGGATAGGTCTAATCAGTATTCTGTTTTGCACATAACAAGCAGTGTTAATGGGTTCTGTCCAGAAGTACTTAGGAAGATTATATTCATTTAGCATTGTTCTTCCCATCTCCTGAAGAGATATGTTCTTTCTCTCAACCACTCCATTTTGCTGTGGAGTTCTAGGTGTATAGAAATTGTGAGAAATACCATTTTCCTCACAGAACAGTTTGAACTGCTCATTTTCAAATTCTCCTCCATGATCACTTCCAAGCAGAAATACAGAAACCTTGCTCATTCTGTACTCTCTTACTGAATACTGTAAAGACCTTATAAGACTCATCCTTGTGGGTTAAGAAGAGTACCCATGTAAATCTAGAATAGTCATCAACTATGAAAAAACCATATTTCTTTCCACCTAGGCTAGCTACATTGACTGGTCCAAACAGATCCATGTATAACAGTTGCAAAGGTCTAGAGGAAGTGACTTCTTTCTTAGATTTGAAACTTTATTTTACTTGTTTGCCTCTCTGACATGCATCACACAGAATATCTTTCTTAAAGGAAATATCAGGCAATCCTCTCACAAGGTTATGCCTTTTCAATTTAGAAATTTGTTTCATACTAACATGTCCTAGTTTTTTATGCCATAGCCACTTTTCATCCTCTTTAGACATAAATCATGTTACACTTTGATCTGAAAGTTTAGACAGGTCAATCTTATACAGATTGTTTTGCCTTTTAGCAGAAAAGAGGGTCTTTCCACTATTGCCATTGACTATGCATGCATCTTTAGAAAAAGATACATAAAATCCACTATCACACAATAACTTATGCTAAGCAGATTATGTTTTAGCCCTTTCACATATAAAACATCACAGTTATGGGTAAGGGAGGTTTACCACCAATTTTACCTACAACAACAACTTTTCCTTTTTGATTGCCACCAAAAGTCACATGTCCACCTTTATTAGGTTGGAGGTCTAGGAACATAGACCTTTCTCCTGTCATGTGTCACGAGCATCCACTGTCCAGGTACCATGACAGGTGTTTCTTTTGTCCTGTTAAGTAGGCCTGCAACAGAAATGATCATGGAATTAGGTACCCACACTTTCTTGGGTCCTTTTGTGTCAGTATAAGGAGTCTGTGAATACTTCTTTCTCTTTTTGTGGATACACTTAGACGTTATATGTCCAGTTTTTCCACAGTATGTGCATATAGGTTTATTTGATATAGATTTGACAATTATTTTTGAAAACTTTGTTGATCCTTTATGACGTTCTTGACTGGAATATCCTATTCCTTCTTTGTTAAGGGAGTGCCTCTGACTTCCCAAAAGTTTAGTCAGATTATATCTACCATTAACAAATTTGGCAAGATCTATGGTGAGCTCTTCTACTTTCTGTTGAAGTTTATTAATTTCTTCAAAAGGTAGAGTTTCAACTGAGATCTCAGCTTTAGACTTTTCAGTCTTAAGCATACTATTTTCTTCAGCTAAATTTTCACACTCTTGAGATTTTTGTGTATACTCATTTGAGAGTTTAACATACTGTCTCCTGAGGGATTTGAAAGCTTTAGACATATAGTTGGATTCTTCCAATAGTTCATCATAGGCATCATTCAATTTCTCAAGTTCAGAATGTACCTCAGTGTCTGATTCAGAGTCAGTATCTTCAATAAGACAGAGATTTGCTTCAAGCTCCTCTCCTTCACTTTTAGTGGAGCTTTCATCAAGATCTTCCCAAGTGGCCATCATTCCTTTCTTCTTTTTGTTGAAGAACTTCTTGGGAGATTGCTTTTTAAGCTGAGGGCATTCTGCTTTGATATGACCAGGCTTCTTACATTCATAACACACAATGGCATTCTTGTCATGAGATCCACCATCTTTGTTTTTCTCTTTGTTGAAGCGCCTGGAAGGTTTGTCCTTTATGAAGTTTCTTTTCTTCGAAAGCCTTTTCATTTTTCTAGTGAAAAGAGATAGTTCATCATCTTCATCATCTGAATCATCTTCATTGATTCCTCAGATTCCTCTGAAGATTCATCAGCTTTGAGAGCTTTTGATGAGGTTCCTCTAGATTATTTCTTGTCAGCTTTGAGGGCAATGGATTTGTTTTTATTTCCATTGTTTTCTTCAATAAGCTCTTGTTCATGGATTTGGAGAGTGCCAAGAAGCTCATCTAGCTTCATTATTGTTAAGTCTTTGGCCTGAGATACAGCAATCACAAGTGGTCTCCATTGCTTTGGAAGACTTCTGAGAATCTTTTGAATATGTTCCTCAGTCTTGTAAACTTTTCCCAGTGATTTCACTCCATTGGTTATGGATTGAAATCTTCCATACATTTGGCCAATAGTTTCTCCTTCCTCCATTTTAAATAGCTCATACTTTCTGACCAACATGCTGACTTTGGTCTCTTTGACTTTGCTGGTTCCTTCGTGAGCAACCGCCACTGAATCCCACATTTCTTTTGCAGATTCACAAGCACACACTTTTTCAAATTCTTCTCTGCTCAAGGCACACATGATTGTATATCTAGCCTTGGCATTTGACTGCCACTTTGTCTTTTGCTCAGAGGTCATGTTAATTTTAGGAACTTCATCTCCATTGTCATCTTTAGGGACAAAGGGGCCTTTGAAAGCGCGGCGCGGCGCGACGCTTGCGTTTCCGGCAAGTGTACCGGACTGTCGCCAAGTAATAAAAGATATCGATCCCACAGAGACTGTGTTCCCGAATCGCAATTAATTTCGAATTGAGTGAATCTGGACTTTGTAAAAAGGATTTTTATATTTTGAGTGAAAAGGGTTTTGAATTTGAAATTAAAAGATAGATGAGCAGAAAACAATTAAAACAGAAAACAAATCTTTTTGGGGTTTTGATCTAAATGGATTCCTAGGGATTTAGGTTACCAACAAGATCGTTTATGTTGTTAAGTCGATTACCCTTGATGAATAGCAAAATTGCCTTGAAGGCGAGTTTATCCTTTGATAGCTTAAGCTCCCTCTCGGGTTACAAAAGTCGTGCCCAATTGACCCGACCCCTACTCTCGTGGTAGTCGATCCCAGATTGGACCCTTTGCGTTCCGTGACAACTCGTTGCTCCTCGAGGGACGGCTTCTAACTCTCGTGATTTCAGTCCCAAGTATGACTTCTATAGATCCGACACCTAAGTTCACCGCTAGGTTCCTCCTTAGAATGTCTAAGCCATGCAAATAACCTAAGTTCACCGCTAGGTTCCTCCTTAGAATATCCACACCTCGCAGATAAGTGGCCGCCGACTTTACGAGTGAAACACCCTAGAAATCCTAAGTTCACCGCTAGGTTCCTCCTTAGAACGTCTACGTCACGCAAATAAGCGGTTGCCGAATTTACGAGTGATTAACACACTAGAAATCAGATCTAAAGCAAAATCGTAATTACAAAGATATTACATCAAATTCAACATCGTAAACAAAACTTGGGCAGAGCCCCAATCCCTAGAAACTAAGCTACTACTCCAGTCTTGCCATGGAGATGACAAGCTGGTTGACAACATAATGAAAATACAAAAAAATCAGAGAAGAGAGGAGGAGAGGAGAAGAGAGATCTATGCCTAGAGTCCTAGTTGTTATGGATGTTCCAGATTTATAGAAATTGGGAAGTTAGAGTCCCAATCCAACTCAAAATCTGATCTATTTCGGTTGCTTCTGATCCATGTAATGCGCGTCACGGCCGTGATGGCCATCACGGGCAGGCCGTGATGGTCTCTGCCTTTGGAAATTCTGCAAACTTCAAACTCCCGCGACGCAAAATATGTCTAGCGACACGAGCGCTCAGATTTTGCCCGTGATCTGATTCACGGCTAGGCCGTGATGTGCTCTGACTTGTGGTGGTTTTGGATCACGACCGTGATGACTATCACGGCCAAGCCGTGACAGACTCTGACTTCAGCCTTTCTTCCTTTTCAGTTTTGCTCGATCATGGCCGTGATGGGTATCACGGCTAGGCCGTGATGGGCTATGTTTGGCTCATTTTCTTCACTTTTAAAGCTCCATCTTCATCCAAACTCCATCATGGTTGATCTTGAGCATTTTACCCTTGATATCTGCAAAACAACACCATGAAAACCGCCTTACCCATTCCAAAGGAAAATTAACCTAAAATCTAATTAAAAATGCCTAAACTACATGAAAATGCATGCAAAATGATGGACCAAGATGAGGTGAAATCACACTCATCAAATCACCCCAAGCTTAAAACTTTGCTTGTCCTCAAGCAATTACTCAGGCCATAAGATAAAAATCATTCAAAGCAAGGATAGTGAACCAAGAACCCTAGAAGCTAATCCAAGTGACAGGCATATTCAATAAGCACTCAGGAGATAATCAAATTCAAGTCCAATTAGAGGCTTAGGTTCCCCAACCCATATTCTCACTGATTTGGGCACTCGTCTCACCTCACTCAAGTGTTTTAGGGTATATGACATTTCGCTCAATTTCCTCAAGGAAAGTACTTTACCATAGGCTTGACTATTAACCGAATATCTACTTTATTAATGAAAACACATAAGAATCAAGAGGTCTTTTCCTTTGGTTATAATGTGGCCATGGGATTTATTGTTAGGTGGGAAAATCAAGGAAAGGGAAATTCAATAAGGCTAAACAAATTATCAAACGTTGCAAAGCATGACACCTTCTAAAATTCCTTTTTGGGCATTGATACACTTTTCCACCCTCCTTTTTTTATTTCTTTCTTTTTATTTTTATTTCTCACTTTCTTTGTCATCCCCTTCTCCATTTTTTTCTTTCGTTTATTTCATTTTTATTTATTTGGAGAAGGGGAGATTTTTCTAGCTCAAGAGAAATATTTTAATCCCATTCTTTTTCAAACTACCTTTTTTCCCTTTTGTAATACTTTAAAAGGTGCCATACCAAGCATTCTTTATCAAATTAATTCATGGTACCAAGAAAAGTATTTTATTCTTTAGGCTCAAAATTGGGCAACTAAGGGGTAGCATTTAATCATTCAAAGCTCGGAAGACCGGAAAAATACCTAGTGCCTCCATCATTTCCAAAAGTGTTTTAAAAAATTTTTAAGTTTCGAAATGGTTTCAAGTCAAGTTCTAGAAAATTCAGTCCAAGAGGAATTAAAACACTCTATCACAAGAAATGGGGTAGATTTAGTGAATACCCCTTTTGGCTCAAAATCTTACATTTAGTAGTTCAAAAATCAGTGAGAAACACAAATCTAAGGAACCACATGCTAATCATCAACTATCAAAAGATTATCTCAAGAAATTTTATTTTTAGCCATATCACAAGAATAATGAAAAATTGGGTTCGAAAATTCACTATCTCAATTCATTTGGCACCAAGTTCTCACAATTGGATGCATGTTCTAAGTGAGGGGCAATCTAGAGAATGTGATCATACCAATATATGCCTATGTGAATGCAATATGAATGCAACAATGCACATGCAAAAATACCCCCACCCCAAGCTTGATTACTTACATTGTCTCCAATGTAAATAATCAAGTCGGAGAGAGGAGAAAAATTGGAACAACTTACCGAGGTGGTAGCGGGTGTTGGCTCACATTCCAGTCAAACCTTTGTTGGAAATTGCATCACGGTCGTAAGGCGTATCACGGGCAGGCCGTGATCAATTCTGTCCTTGGCATCCTACTCATCACGCCCGTGATGGATATCACGGCTGGACCGTGTTCCTTTCTGTTCTCCTTTATTAGTTCATCACGGTTGTGACCACTGTCACGGCCAGGGCGTGATGGCTTCTGACTTTATTAGTCCTTGATATTTTCGTTCTTCCTTCCTCTTTAACCTGACAACACTAGACAAATCTATTAATTTATGATTTTTTTTACCTCTTGATCTTCTCAAATTATTCAAGAGCTTAATTAAAAAAAACAAAAGGAAAAGGGAAAGAAAACTTGGGTTGCCTCCCAAGAAGCGCTTATTTATGGTCTTAAGCTTGACCATACTTCCTTCAATCAACTGGGGTCGGCTGGGTGGAGATGTGCCGGAACACTTCTCTTCCATGGAACTCCTTCAAAAAGACGTTTCTGCTCATACGGCCAATAATGCTTCCGCTTCGCTCTTTTCTCACGGAGCTTCCTTGCCTTCCTTCCTTCCGGCGGAAGTTTTGTTTCCGCATGGACAGCAACTCCAATTCCATCACTACTGGGTGTGTCATTAGCCATGCATATCTTCGGAGTTGCTTCCATGTTGAGCTCTTCTTTTACCACTGGAGACGTTAAATCGATCCTGCACACATGGCTCTCAAAAGGAGGGTTGTTATAAGAGTTAGTCAATTGAAAATCTACCCTACCTTCCTCTACATTTAGAGAGAGTTTACCTTTCCTTACATCTATTACTGCTCCAGCGGTGGCCAAGAATGACCTTCCTAAAATGATGGGGAATTTAGAATTCCCTTTCATATCCAAAACCAGGAAATCGGTAGGGATGAAGAATTTCCCTACCTTCACAGGGACATTCTCTAGTATGCCTAGAGGAGTCCTAGTTGAGCCATCCGCAAATTGTAAGGAGAATTTGAACGGAGTCAACTCTTTGCTTCCCAACCTTTCCATGATAGTGAGGGGCATCAAGCTCGCACTAGCCCCTAAGTCACATAAGGCTTGGTCTATTTGCACTTTTTCAATCGAACAAGAGATAGAGAAACTACCTGGGTCTTTCAATTTAGGAGGCATATTAGATTTTTTCATGACATTTGGCTCCTCAGTTAAGCTCTTAGTTTCTACTTCCACTTGCTTTCTCTTGACCAACCTTTGTGGGAAAGGTATCGGGGGTTGGTACGGTGGTGGAGGGACGTACTTTGGTTCTGGCTCTTCCTTTTCGCTCGTGTCCTCCTCTGGTTCCACGTCCATTTCAATTACCCCCACCCCAAGCTTATCATCCCTCAAGTGTATGGCATTACATTGCTCAATGGGATTAGCTTCGGGTTGACCCGGGAATGTACCCTTAGGTCTCGAGTACGTGCTGGCTTGTTGGGCAATTTGGGTTTCTAGCATCTTGTTATGAGTTGCTAAGTTGTCTACCTTAGACGTTAGTTCCTTTATTGCCTCACTCACTGCCCTTCCTTGTTGTCTAAACTCCTAATTCTGTTTTGTCTGATTTTCAACAAAACTTTCAAATAAAGTCTCGAGTTTAGATCTTTGTACCCGAGGATACCCTAGTGCTTCTCTCTTATTACCCTGGCCCTCTTGGAACTCATGGTTGAGCGTATTGCTGTAGTTGCCGTAGGAGAGGTAAGGGTTTTTCTTCCTTTGGTTGTAGGGATTTGGGGGAGCATAGTTGGGCAGCTTCAGGTTCGTATCGTAGAAGTTGTGACAAGAGTTCACTTGTTCACTTGTTCACCCGAAGCGCCGGATCCATGAGCGATATCATGTGGGCATTCCATCATGTCATGTCCCTGCATTCCACAAATCTCACAAACAGTGTTAGTAGCACCTAATGCACTCACATTAGCTCTTTCAAGCCGATCAAAACGTTTATTAAGTGAGTCTATCTTTGACATGATAAGATCAGTGCTATTTACCTCGAACTTACCCCCCGAAATCTTGTTCGAGTTATTACCTCTTTCGGATCCCCATTGGTGGTAGTTGGTGGCAACATTCTCAATGATGTTGAATGCCTCAGTGAGAGGCCTATTCATAAATGCTCCACCGGCTGCAGAATCTAGTGACACCTTCGAAGAGTAATCCAATCCGTTATAGAAGGTGTGCACTATTAACCACCTCTCGAGTCCGTGATGTGGGCACGACTCCAGCAGTCCCTTGTAGCGATCCCAAGCTTCTGATAATGATTCTCCGTCTTTCTGGAAGAAGCCGGTGATCTGGGTCCATATGTAGGCCGTCTTGGATGGAGGGAAGAATTTCTCCAAGAACGCCTGCTCCAGTTGGTCCCAAGTAGACAAGGTATTAGCGGGAATTTTCTTAAGGCAGGCCTTCGCCTTTCCAGTGAGAGATGAGGGGAACAGTCTCAAACGTACAACATCGACCGAGCCTCCATTAATCCTGATTGCATCGGTGAACTCTAAGAATGTCTCTATGTGATCGGTCGGGTCCTCCGAAGGCAATCCTCCGAATTGATGTTGCCTAATCATGTTGATTAGCATGGGCGGTATAGTATAGTTCTCCGCCTCAATCTCTGGCCTTGCAATCCCAGTTCGCAAGCCTCTCGCATTTGGGGCTGCGTAGTCCTTCAAAGGTTTTGTATCCGGTTGATTCGCCATGAGTGGAATGGGGGTCAACCTCTTTCTCTCACTTTGTAGTCTCCTACGTCTATGGTTCTCTCGATTTCTGGATCTACCTCGCCAAGGCTCCCAAGACTTAGGGATCTTTGCATATAACACAGAGAGATGGAAACAATAGAAGGAAAAAAGAGTTTTTTTTCCAGATATAAAGACTAAATGAATAAATAAAAATAAAAGGTCCAGAAAAATAAATTCAAAAATTGAATTGAGATTCGAAAAAGCACAGTCCCCGGCAACGGCGCCAAAAACTTGACAGCGTGGCGCGGCGCGACGCTTGCGTTTCCGGCAAGTGTACCGGACTGTCGCCAAGTAATAAAAGATATCGATCCCATAGAGACTGTGTTCTCGAATCGCAATTAATTTCGAATTGAGTGAATCTGGACTTTGTAAAAAGGATTTTTATATTTTGAGTGAAAAGGGTTTTGAAATTTGAAATTAAAAGATAGATGAGCAGAAAACAATTAAAACAGAAAACAAATCTTTTTGGGGTTTTGATCTAAATTGATTCCTAGGGATTTAGGTTACCAACAAGATCGTTTACGTTGTTAAGTCGATTACCCTTGATGATTAGCGAAATTGCCTTGAAGGCGAGTTTATCCTCTGATAGCTTAAGCTCCCTCTCGGGTTACAAAAGTCGTGCCCAATTGACTCGACCCCTACTCTCGTGGTAGTCGATCCCAGATTGGACCCTTTGCGTTCCGTGACAACTCATTGCTCCACGAGGGACGGCTTCTAACTCTCGTGATTTCAGTCCCAAGTATGACTTCTATAGATCCGACACCTAAGTTCACCGCTAGGTTCCTCCTTAGAATGTCTAAGCCATGCAAATAACCTAAGTTCACCGCTAGGTTCCTCCTTAGAATATCCACACCTCGCAGATAAGCGGCCGCCGGGTGAACGCGCTGTCGCCACGTGCCAAAAAGAACGAGCGTTTACAAAATAATGCAGATAGGGAGCGACAACTCGAGTATCGTCTTGTTGTAACTCCGGCAAGTGTACCGGGTCGTTGCAAGTAATAAAACACGGTAAGAGTCTACCGAGGTCGAACACAAGGATTGGGTTACCAATTCGACTAATTTCGCGAGAAATCCGATAAGTTGGTTAAGTAGAGAAAGTGGTTGGAGAGAAACTAGGATCACAATTCAAATTAACAAATCGAATCAATTAAAGATATGGTGATGAAATCTGGAATTAAAAGCATCTAAGGTTTCGAATCCACCTACCCAATCATGCATAATACCCAAGTGATGATATTCTCCTCCCTAAGTTCAATTTTAATGTCAACCGGGACCCCCAAATTCTCCTATATCCACTTCCGTGCTCAATAGGACGTATTCGACGATTGGATTAATTACTTACTAGGTCTCATAATCCTAATCTCGAATTCTATTAATTCGTGTTCCCTATAGGTTGCACCGATCTCCTACTCACTCTCGTGCAATACTCGACCGATGATCCCAATTCAAGTTCTAAAACGCGAATCGCCGCTAGGCCTCAACACGTTTAACTAGTCGATCACGCTAGCATATAATCGACACAATGAAAACAGAATTGGAAAACAATAATTGAATTAAAGGAGAGAGAGTTACATTACATGAACACTATGCCGCCATGGGTGGCTTCATCGATCCCTTAGACAAGAGGATTAGTTCCTCATGTCCGTAACAACGACACACGTACAATCGGAAATCATCCTAAGACTATGAATTAAGAGAAGAGAAGAGGAGACGCAGCCCCAGAATAAGGATTACAAAAGATCTAAAATCAGTTCTGATCCCAAAAAGTCCTCTTTTTCTGTTTTGATCTGCTCTATTTATAAGGAGGCCACGCGTCACGGCCGTGATAGCCATCACGGCCAGGCCTTGACGGCTTCTGTTTCTGGCGCACTTCTGGAATTTGAACTCTCGCGACGCGAAGGATGTCTCGCGACGTGAGTCTTCTTGTCACGGCCCGTGATGTGAATCACGGCTAGGCCGTGATGGTCTCTGACTTTGGCACTTTTCTGGAGTTCAATCACTCGCGACGCGAAGGATGTCTCGCGACGCGAACCTTCTTTTCACGGCCCGTGATGTACATCACGGCTAGGCCGTGATGGTCTCTGTCTTCCCGGGTCTTCAAACTCTCGCGGGGCGAGCTTCCTCTCGCGGGGCGAGAATCTCCAGAATGGCAATCTCCACTATTTCTTGACTTTCCTCAATTCTCAGAGTTTCACTTATTGACCTGAAAACAACACAAGCAACCACAAGCGTAATTCTATTCAAAAGAAGCTAAAAACTACACAAAAGACGCAACACGAGTCAAAGTCCAACTTAGGAACAAAACAAGGCAAATTTGGGCGAAAACGAGAGTGAACTCGAATAATTGGCACATAAACCCTAGTTTATCTAGTCATAAAACTAGATAAGCCAGAGGCTTATCAAAACACCCCAAACTTAAACCTTGCTTGTCCCCAAGCAAGCTTAAAACTCAAAAACGACTCAAGACTTGGCAAGCCTAAAGATCTAATCAATTTCGCACAAATTTCATGCGACTTTACAAAACAGTTTTTCTTCTTTGATTCCCCCCCTTTTTCATCAATGTAATCCCCACATTCATCTACTTTAAACAATTGAGGATTTATCATTCATGCCATCATTACTCTAAGTTGAGGCTCAAAGATACACACAAAGGAAGATCACCTATTTCAAACAATTGCCTTCCTCTCAAGGGCAATTAGTATTTCACTCATTCGCTCAAGTTTGTCTAGGCTATCAACTTTTCACTCACTTTCACATTCTAAGAGCACTTCCCATGAATTTGATTTTCATCTCAAACATAGTTCCCACGAAAACATGCATGCATCATCAATAGGTCTTTCAAAGGTTGTAACGGGGCCTAGCCAAGGGTAGGATAATCAAAGGATAGAAGCTAAGTCCCTAGGATCAATGAGAGCATGAAACTAATATCACAACAATTGAATTCACTCTCATATTATTCTCTTCCTTGCAGTTGGTGGCTACACACCTCTTCCTTTTTATATTTATTTTTCTTTGCCCTTTTTGGCACATATTCAATGCTTTTTATCACCCATTTTTTTTTCAAGCCTTCAGCCCCTTACTTCCGTTTTTATTTTTCTCAACTATGACTCATGAACTTGTAGCCACCCCAAACTTAGTTCCACAGCAACACTTACAAAGCTAAAATTCCATACTCTCCTAAATCCTAGGATAGGGGAAAATCATGGTTTTTCTGAGTTAATGGCTTGTAATGTAAGGTCATGAAGAACAATAGGCTTCAAGGCTCAATGTGGCTAACTAGGGATCATTCATCAAGGTTGGTTCAATTTATGGCCAAGTAGTTAATTCAAAGAAAATTGCCTAAATCATTTGATGCAACATATAAACATGCAAACCATATAGAGATTCAAGCAAATTCGGGAAAGTGCAACTTACAGTGATTCACACATTCAAAAACAGAGTTGGAGGCTCAAATCCTCACCTGGACATTTTGAAAACTGTTTGACCGAGATACGATTCCTAGTGTGTGCACCCCCTCACCCCAAACTTATCATAAATCAAGCAATCATAATAAATCTCAAAGTTCAATTTTCAATTTTTAAGTGGGGATCAACTTTTCTATTATTAGATCCTAGGAGGAAATCATCAATGGTCAATATAATTCATGCGATCAATCTATGCTCAATTCAATTAAAATCCAACAAGCTTGCCGACACAACATTCATACAACAACTCTTGATCTTCTCAAATTATTGAAGAGTGACAAACAAAAACAAAACAAACACAAAAACAAAAACAAAAACAAGAGTGAGGAAAGGAGAGGGTACCTAGCTTGGGTTGCCTCCCAAGTAGCGCTTGTTTAACGTCCCGAGCCTGACTCAAGTCGCCCCTAAGGGTTAATCCGGAGGAAGATCCTGCTTGCCATGCCATTCCTTGGCCCGTTCTTTGTAGGTTTGTGCCCTTTTATATGCTCGCATGCGGTTCCCGGACAGCTCATTTAAGTTCAGGACCCTTCTATAATCAGCACGAACTCTCCACTCCGTGGTGATCCTTTTTGAGATCAATTCATTGTCTGTACTGACCACCACGGTTGTGCCACCCTTCAACCTTGGTGCTTTACCCTTCTTTTTCATTCCTTTGCTGCTGAGTTCTTTCCTTGCACATTCTTCCCTTGGGAGACTCGGTATGGGTTCCATGTCTCGTAGCCACTCAAGGTAGACTTCATCCCCCGAAGGGCCTTTTTCCTCACTGTCTTTCTCATGAGATTCTACCGATACTGTTGCAAATGAAGGATCATGGTCTTCTCGAGTTGTCTTCACCTTTTCAGTTGGGTCCACCACATCCACTCGATACACTTCCGACCTCTCTGCAGGGTGCTTCATTGCTTCAAAGAGATTGAAGACTACCTCATCATCTTGCACCCTTAGAGTGAGTTTCCCTTGCCGCACATCTATCAAGGCACCCCCAGTGGCCAAGAAGGGCCTACCCAATATGAGAGGAACCTCGGCGTCTTCGTCCATATCAAGCACTACAAAGTCCGCCGGAAATATGAGCTTGTCCACTTTTACTAACAACTCTTCGACCACCCCTAGTTGGAGCGACATCCGTGTATCCTTGAATTCTTTGATCCCCAACCTCTTCATCATAGAGAGGGGCATCAAGTTGATGCTTGCCCCTAGATCACACAATGCCTTCCCTACAGTCATCCCCCCAATGGTGCATGGTATTGAAAAAGAACCGGGATCCTTCAACTTTGGAGGTAGTTTTCTCTGAAGAATGGCACTACACTCCTCGGTCAAAGCAACCGTTTCTTCATCCACTATCCTCCGCTTCTTGGTGAGAAGCTCCTTCATAAACCGGGCATATGATGGCATCTGTTCCAAGGCTTCCGCAAATGGAATGTTAATCTGAAGCTTGCGGAAGACATCAAGGAATCTGTTGAACTGCTTATCCTGTTGAGGCTTCTTCAATCTTTCAGGATACGGAACCTTCATGTAGGGCGGGAGGTCTTGGGGTTCAACCCACTTCTTCTTTTGGAACTCTTCTTCCACAAGTTTCAGCCTTCCCCCTTGCTCCGGTGCCTTGTCACTTGCCAACCCTTCTTTCTCTGGTTGCTCTTCTTCAATGGGTAGTTTTTCCGGGCCCTTGTCATCCTGAGAACTAGTGGTACCCCTACTAGGTTCCAACACCCTTCCGCTTCTAGTTGTGATGGCATTGCATTGGTTCTTCGGGTTGTTCTCGGTGTCACCTGGGAGAGTACCTGGGAGACGCTCATTAAGTTGCCTTGCGAGCTGAGCAACCTGCGTCTCTAGATTGTGAATTGCCGACCCTGTATGAGTTGCCAACTTGTCAACTGACGCATTCACTTTCTCTAAAGCTGTGTATGTATAGGTTGACAACTTCTCAACTGTCGTGGTCATCTTCTCAAAGGCCAGCTCCCACGGTTGTCTTCCACCATCTGATATTTGCAACTGATTAGGCCCCGGAGGAGCCTGCTGAGTATTGCGCTGCTGAATTCCAATGTTCGGTCTCAGACCCTGTTGAGGTTGTTGCCAATTCTGTTAAGGGTGTTGTTGACCGGCTAGATCACCATTAACATCACTCCAAGCAAATCCCGGATGGTCTCTTCTCATGTAGCCCCTATTCTGATTCTGATTGTTCCTCTGATAGCTGTTCTGGGGCACAGTGTCATAGAAGTTGTGGCATGAGTCCACATGTTCCTGAGAGAAATTTAGCGGGCAAATCTGAGTGTCATGATCTCCATTACAATTTGCACAACCCGGAGGCATTCCCTCGTGTATCGCATTAACCCTCTTGTTCCCAGACAAAGCCTCATTCTGCATCTTCAAAAGTCTGTTTTGCTCTAAAATGGCTTCCATTGTCCCAGAACTGATTCCACTCGAGGTCTCCCTACCACGGTTGTAATCATTATATGACATCTTCTCTAACAATGTCCATCCATCCTCCGCTGATAAATAAGAGAAAGAACCGCCCGCTGCGGCATCACAGTTCATCTGATAGCGTCCCTTCAACCCATTAAAGAAGTGCTGAACTTTGGAAACCGGGTCGAAGAACGCTGAAGGGCATCTTCTCAATAACCCATTGTACCTCTCCCACGCTTCATTGTAAGTTTCATCCTCCGTCTGCCTGAATGATGTGACGGCTATTCTTGCTTGTGCCGCCTTCTGAGGAGGGAAATATTTGGTTAGGAACTTCTGTGCCATCTGCTCCCAAGTTCTGATGCTGTTCCTATCCAAACTGTCAACCCAATCGCGAGCGACATCCCTAAGAGAAAGAGGGAAAAGCCGCAAGTGAAACTTATCCTGAGAGACTCCCCCGGTCTTCTGCAAGTCACAAGCTTCAAGGAAGCGAGTGAGGTGTCTATGAGGGTCCTGTTTGCCACTCCCATCAAACTGATTCTCCCGGATCTGGTATGTGACACATGCTTCAACTCTGAAGGAGTCTGTGTTCAGGTTGCCCCTCACAATAGAAGAGTCACAATCTCCCAAGCTTGGTAGATCATACTCGAAGAGAGGCTTGTAACGAGGAGGAGGAGGAGGAGGATTTTCTTCAGCCATGCCCTCTATTTTAAGTCCTTCAATTCTTTTCCGTTCCCTGGCTTCTTTCCTTAATTTCCGCTCGGTCCTGGTGATCTCGGAATCAAATAGCAAGTCCTCTTGTAGAAGGGTACCTCGCATACAAAAACAGGCAAAGACCAAGTGGAATCAAAGAAGCAGAGAAAAATAATGGCAATTAAATAAAAGAAAATAAAACTAAAAGTCAGCTTAACCAAACAGCCGAATTTCCTAAAAATTAGGAAAATTGGTCGTGCCAATCCCCGGCAACGGCGCCAAAAACTTGTTGTAACTCCGGCAAGTGTACCGGGTCGTCGCAAGTAATAAAACACGGTAAGAGTCTACCGAGGTCGAACACAAGGATTGGGTTACCAATTCGACTAATTTCGCGAGAAATCCGATAAGTTGGTTAAGTAGAGAAAGTGGTTGGAGAGAAACTAGGATCACAATTCAAATTAACAAATCGAATCAATTAAAGATATGGTGATGAAATCTGGAATTAAAAGCATCTAAGGTTTCAAATCCACCTACCCAATCATGCATAGTACCCAAGTGATGATATTCTCCTCCCTAAGTTCAATTTTAATGTCAACCGGGACCCCCAAATTCTCCTATATCCACTTCCGTGCTCAATAGGACGTATTCGACGATTGGATTAATTACTTACTAGGTCTCATAATCCTAATCTCGAATTCTATTAATTCATGTTCCCTATAGGTTGCACCGATCTCCTACTCACTCTCGTGCAATACTCGACCGATGATCCCAATTCAAGTTCTAAAACGCGAATCGCCGCTAGGCCTCAACACGTTTAACTAGTCGATCACGCTAGCATATAATCGACACAATGAAAACAGAATTGGAAAACAATAATTGAATTAAAGGAGAGAGAGTTACATTACATGAACACTATGCCGCCATGGGTGGCTTCATCGATCCCTTAGACAAGAGGATTAGTTCCTCATGTCCGTAACAACGACACACGTACAATCGGAAATCATCCTAAGACTATGAATGAAGAGAAGAGAAGAGGAGACGCAGCCCCAGAATAAGGATTACAAAAGATCTAAAATCAGTTCTGATCCCAAAAAGTCCTCTTTTTCTGTTATGATCTGCTCTATTTATAAGGAGGCCACGCGTCATGGCCGTGATAGCCATTACGGCCAGGCCTTGACGGCTTCTGTTTCTGGCGCACTTCTGGAATTTGAACTCTCGCGACGCGAAGGATGTCTCGCGACGCGAGTCTTCTTGTCATGGCCCGTGATGTGAATCACGGCTAGGCCGTGATGGTCTCTAACTTTGGCACTTTTCTGGAGTTCAATCACTCGCGACGCGAAGGATGTCTCGCGACGCGAACCTTCTTTTCACGGCCCGTGATGTACATCACGGCTAGGCCGTGATGGTCTCTGTCTTCCCGGGTCTTCAAACTCTCGCGGGGCGAGCTTCCTCTCGCGGGGCGAGAATCTCCAGAATGGCAATCTCCACTATTTCTTGACTTTCCTCAATTCTCAGAGTTTCACTTATTGACCTGAAAACAACACAAGCAACCACAAGCGTAATTCTATTCAACAGAAGCTAAAAACTACACAAAAGATGCAACACGAGTCAAAGTCCAACTTAGGAACAAAACAAGGCAAATTTGGGCGAAAACGAGAGTGAACTCGACTAATTGGCACATAAACCCTAGTTTATCTAGTCATAAAACTAGATAAGCCAGAGGCTTATCACGTCTCTCAAGGACTCTTAGGTTGTTATTATTAACAGAAAATCAAATTTGGGGGGTTTTGGGTAATTGCAAATAAAATAAAGAAAACAAACAAAAGCAGAGCAGTTAAGAGATTAACAAATATGCTAAGAAACGATCAACCTACTGTTCTCGGTTCCCCACTATCATTGGTTCATGCAAATTCCAAGCCCTAAGCAGATTCTAATCCCCTCCCGGTTGTAGCAACAATTAACAAACGAAATCGCTACTATGGATATATGTTCCTATTCCCGAATTAAACAAACAGGGTTAAGCTCTCATGAACTAAACAAACATGAATGAACACACGCGAATTAAACAAACGTGATTAAGTATAGGAACATAACATCACCGAAACGAATCAATACAACACTATACACTCCTGAATTAAACAAACAGAAATATATAGCATAGTATTGAAAAGAGAAAAGCAAATAAAACAGGAAATACAGAACCTCAAGTGTAAATGGAAACCAATCACAGTAGATTAATCTAGGAGACTAGTTCTCCATTACAAAAGCAAACAATAAACTAAAGAGAAAATAAAAGACTAACTACTGACTCCTACTCTGACTAACTAGCCAAAAACTAGCCACCACTGGCCTCCCTCAGTTCTGTCTAAAACTGACTTATATACAGAATCTGGAATCAGCGGACTCGCGAGGCGAACGCTGTCTCGCGAGGCGAATCTTCAACTTTTGGTATTCTCGCGAGGCGATCTTATCATTCGCGAGGCGAAACTCTTCAATTTCCAAACTGCCACAGCCGTGACCTTTAACATGCATAAACCGTGCTGACTTTTGGTCTTCAGGGTTGGATTACTCGCGACGCGAGTCAAGTCTTCGCGGGGCGAGACAGAATGGTTGGCAATTTCTGGAACAGTCACCTTCTGGTTCCCGAGGCGAATGCCTTCTCGCGTGGCGAGACACTTCAGAATTATTCCTTTTTATTACCTGCAAACAAGAAATAACAGTAAGTACTTTATTTGACTCTAAATTAGCTAAATTAACCTAAAAACACTTTACAGACTCAAAATGCTGCTTAAAGACAATCAAGTCTAATTTGGGTGAAAATGATATAAAATTAGCGCAAAGCCAAGGTTTTTATTAGTTATAAAACCAGTCAACCAGAGGCTCATCAAAATACCCCAAACTTAAACTTTGGTTGTCCCCAAGCAAACTACAACTCAAAAACTTAAAAAGACTAAGGACATGGCAAAACATGGCAAGCTTAAGGATTCAATCAAATTCGCACAAATTTCAAGCAACAAAACAATTTTCTTCAATGGTCCCCCCTTCCAAACAAAGCAATCCCCACATTCATTTATTCTAAACATTTGAGAATTTCATCATTCAAACAATCATTAATCTAAGCAGGGGATCCAAGTTACACTCAAGAGGGAGATCACCAAATTCAAACAACTTCCTTCCTCACAAGGGAAATTTGTGTTTCACTCAATCGCTCAGTTTGTCAGGCTAACAACATTCACTCAATTTCACTTTCAAGAGAACTTCCCATAAATTTGGTTTTCATCACAAAATGATTCCCACAGAAAACATGCAAGCAACATCAAAAGGTCTTTTATGGGTTGTAATGTGGCCTGGCTAAGGGTAGGATATACAAAGGTACTAGGATGAAGACCCTATGAACTAAGAGAGCATGAAACACTTCAAAACATTGAAATCCATTCAAGTTCCTTTTTTCATTTTTCTTTATGTCTTGGGTGACTACAGCCATCTCTTCTAATACTTTTATTTTTAACATGTTTACAATTTTTTTTCTGCTTTTTTTTTCTCTTTTTTTTTCTCTTTTTTTTATATATATATTTTTCTTTTTCCCAATCCCAAACAACACATTACACCTTGTAGCCACCCCAAACTTAATTTCTTGCAACCATTCTCTTGTCAAGATTCCATGCTCTCCTAATCCTAAGATCGGATTAACATGGTTTTTCAGATTTTAGCTTATAACATAAGGTCATCAAGAATTACAGACTAATTAGGCTCAATGGGGCTAACTAAGGAACATGCATTAGGACTGGTTATTTTTAGGCTAAGTAGTTATTTACAAAGAAAATGCCTAAATCATTTGAAGCAAACACCTAATCATGCAAACCATAAAGAGATTCAAGCAAATTCGGGAAAGTGCAACTTGAAAAGTGATTTTCACACAGTCAAAAACATGTTGGAGGCTCAAAACCTCACCTGGACATTTTTGTAAATTGTTTGACAGAGATTCTATCCCTAGTGTGTGCTTCCTATCACCCCAAACTTATCATAAATCATGACATCATAACAAAATCTCAAAGTTCAGTTTTCAAAGACATGGGGATCATTTCTCAAAAAAAATTTCAAATCTTAGGGGGAGAACAGTCAACAACTATCATGCAATCAATCTGTGCAAATATTAATCAAATCCCATAAACTTGCCAACACAAGACTCAACACAACTCCTGAGCTTCTCAAATTATTCAGGAGCTTTATTAAAAACAAAACAGAAATAAAGCAAGGCAAAGAAAATTAAAAAGAGGCAAGGTTCAGAAAAACTCATTGAGGGGCGGTTCCACCAGGATCCCATTGTCTGTAACATAAGTCCCACGTGGTAGCCAAAGGACGGAAGCTCATTCCATGCTTCCCTAACTTGCAGCCTTGATATGGGGGTGAGCACTTGACAATTATGATGACATCGCCGAGTGCGGCGGACTTCTCACTCCCTCTTGGGTCAAAGATGACCGCTTTCTCAACAAAATCCTCCCAATAAAATTGGTGTTCAACCTCTTGAAATGGCCATGGTGCAAAATCCCAAGGCTTAAACTCCATCACTGGTGGCTCCTCAGGGGAAGGTGGAAAACAGTTAGCTGGGGTTACTGGTGCTGCTTCAACTTCTGCATTTTCTTCATTCACTACACTAACAAAGTTATCACCTGCTATACATGCAGCAATTTCAGCACACACCACACAAAGGTTAGTGTTAGTAGAGTCAGTACATATATCACAATAAACTGAATCAGTAAAATCTAGAATGTCTGGAAATTCAGCAATTAGTTCATCCATCCCATCACTCTCAACACATGCATTTGATTTAATTGAATCATCTACTTCCAAAGGTTCTTCATCATCGTCAAGCACGGTGAAGCAGATGTCCTCCTGATCCTCATTTTCTGTATGAACATGGCCCTCAACCTCATCCGTCTCCTGTTCTATATGGATGCTTTGCTCAACATACCTTTCAACAAAACAGTCTATACATAAAGCAGTGTTAGTACAATCAGCACATACATTAGAATCAGGGGATTCAACACACAGTTCATCAATAGAAACATTATCACAATCATCAGCAAAAGTATCTTCAAGAATAACCACCTGTGAATCTTTATGTTCTTCAAGGGGCTGTGGAGTTAGTAGTGCAGCTGAGTTGGCGACTATTTGATCAATTAGAATGGCCAACTTCTGAGATTCAGCTTCTCCCCTCTGATGGGATTCAAGACTTTGTTCTGCCATCCGTTGATTTTCCTCTATCATTTGCTGAAGGCTTGCTTGGAATTCTGTCATTTGTTGTATCATTCCTTCCAGACTGAGTTGGTGTAGTGTAGGATCAGGCTGATATTGCTGGCTTACTGCCATCCGTTGATTGTTCTCGGCCATTTGTTGTATCATAAAAGCTAACTCATCTAGGCTGCCTTGATCTCTACCCTGTTGGCTAGGATAATCATTCATTCCAAGCACGCCATAATCATTACTAAACTCATAACCTCCAACAAAATTAGGATAATTTGTGCATGGTGGTGGTATACCAAAATCAGGATAATACATGCATGGTTGCTCATAATAAACATTAGGCACATAATTTCGCATATAATTATCCATGGGGCGTACTAAAATTCACAACCAGACAAGCAGACAAAACTGATTCAATCAAGAGATTTTTTTTTTTAATTTTTATTTCCTGCTAATAACAACAACAAGATTCCCCGGCAACGGCACCGATTTTTGAACGCGCTGTCGCCACGCGCCAAAAAGAATGAGCGTTTACAAAATAATGCAGATAGGGAGCAACAACTCGAGTATCATCTCTCAAGGACTCTTAGGTTGTTATTATTAACAGAAAATTAAATTTGGGGGGTTTTGGGTAATTGCAAATAAAATAAAGAAAACAAACAAAAGCAGAGCAGTTAAGAGATTAACAAATATGCTAAGAAACGATCAACCTACTGTTCTCGGTTCCCCACTATCATTGGTTCATGCAAATTCCAAGCCCTAAGCAGATTCTAATCCCCTCCCGGTTGTAGCAACAATTAACAAACGAAATCGCTACTACGAATATATGTTCCTATTCCCGAATTAAACAAACGGGGTTAAGCTCTCATGAACTAAACGAACATGAATGAACACACGCGAATTAAACAAACGTGATTAAGTATAGGAACATAACATCACTGAAACGAATCAATACAACACTATACACTCCTGAATTAAACAAATAGAAATATATAGCATAGTATTGAAAAGAGAAAAGCAAATAAAACAGGAAATACATAACCTCAAGTGTAAATGGAAACCAATCACAGTAGATTAATCTAGGAGACTAGTTCTCCATTACAAAAGCAAACAATAAACTAAAGAGAAAATAAAAGACTAACTACTGACTCCTACTCTGACTAACTAGCCAAAAACTAGCCACCACTGGTCTCCCTCAGTTCTGTCTAAAACTGACTTATATACAGAATCTGGAATCAGCGGACTCGCGAGGCGAACGCTGTCTCGCGAGGCGAATCTTCAACTTTTGGTATTCTCGGGAGGCGAGCTTATCATTCGCGAGGCGAAACTCTTCAATTTCCAAACTGCCACAGCCGTGACCTTTAACATGCATAAACCGTGCTGACTTTTGGTCTTCAGGGTTGGATTACTCGCGACGCGAGTCAAGTCTTCGCGGGGCGAGACAGAATGGTTGGCAATTTCTGGAACAATCACCTTCTGGTTCGCGAGGCGAATGCCTTCTCGCGTGGCGAGACACTCCAGAATTATTCCTTTTTATTACCTGCAAACAAGAAATAACAGTAAGTACTTTATTCGACTCTAAATTAGCTAAATTAACCTAAAAACACTTTACAGACTCAAAATGCTGCTTAAAGACAATCAAGTCTAATTTGGGTGAAAATGATATAAAATTAGCGCAAAGCCAAGGTTTTTATTAGTTATAAAACCAGTCAACCAGAGGCTCATCACCGGGCTTTACAAGTGAAACACCCTAGAAATCCTAAGTTCACCGCTAGGTTCCTCCTTAGAACGTCTACATCACGCAAATAAGCGGTTGCCGAATTTACGAGTGATTAACACACTAGAAATCAGATCTAAAGCAAAATCGTAATTACAAAGATATTACATCAAATTCAACATCGTAAACAAAACTTGGGCAGAGCCCCAATCCCTAGAAACTAAGCTACTACTCCAGTCTTGCCATGGAGATGACAAGCTGGGTTGACAACATAATGAAAATACAAAAAAATCAGAGAAGAGAGGAGGAGAGGGGAAGAGAGATCTATGCCTAGAGTCCTAGTTGTTATGGATGATCCAGATTTATAGAAATTGGGAAGTTAGAGTCCCAATCCAACTCAAAATCTGATCTATTTCGGTTGCTTCTGATCCAAGTAATGCGCGTCACGGCCGTGATGGCCATCACGGGCAGGCCGTGACGGTCTCTGCCTCTGGAAATTCTGCAAACTTCAAACTCTCGCGACGCGAGCCCTCAGATTTTACCCGTGATCTGATTCACGGCTAGGCCGTGATGTGCTCTGACTTGTGGTGGTTTTGGATCACGGCCGTGATGGCTATCACGGCCAGGCCGTGACAGACTCTGACTTCAGGCTTTCTTCCTTTTCAGTTTTGCTCGATCATGGCCGTGATGGGTATCACGGCTAGGCCGTGATGGGCTCTGTTTGGCTCATTTTCTTCACTTTTAAAGCTCCATCTTCATCCAAACTCCATCATGGTTGATCTTGAGCATTTTACCCTTGATATCTGCAAAACAACACCATGAAAACCGCCTTACCCATTCCAAAGGAAAATTAACCTAAAATCTAATTAAAAATACCTAAACTACATGAAAATGCATGCAAAATGATGGACAAAGATGAGGTGAAATCACACTCATCAACCTTCTTCAATGAGATCCCAAAGATCAGAGTTAGTGGACTATAAGAACCACTTCATCTTTTCTTTCCAGTAAATGTAGTCCTCTCCATTGAAGTTAGGAGGTCTCGACATTGAGGATCCTTCTCCAGCATGGTACTTGCTTGTGCTAGCTTCTCCTGCCATCTCCAAGTCCTCTACACTGTTAAGTGCTCAACCAAGAGGCTGAGATCTGATGCCAACTGAAATAACCAAAGTTAACACAAGAAGGGGGGTTGAATTGTGTTTACCAACTTTTTCGGTTACTTAAAAGGATTTTCGCAAGCACAACAAGCAGAACTTAGATTAGAGAAAATCATATGAGTGATACGTCTAATATTCAAACAGACTACGCAAACAAACAGAGAAGATTAAAACAGAGTTTGATATTCACAATATTAACTCCCCAAGTTAAAAGCTTAGACAAAATAATACTTAAGACAAATAAAGAGATAAGGGGACAGGAAAATCACTCAAGAGTTTTATACTGGCTCACCCCAAAATCCATAGGGCTACGTCCAGTTTCTTGGAAGCACCAAGTTTCCACTATAACTGAGTAAATTACAATACAAGTATTCTTTGCACACCTAGCCTCTTCAGGCTCAACACTCAAACAAGTATTCTTTGCACACCTAGCCTCTTCAGGGTCAACACACAAGGAATATAAAGGTTTTGTATAATTAATACAACTTGCAAGTCTTTCATATCACACTCAAGGAGTGGAATAAATATGAAGTGTGAAAGACTGCGAATTAATATCAAATGATTGAAGATGTATTCAATGAAAGGATGAAGAAGTTAATGAGGAGAGTAAATGTTTCTGCAGGGTTCTTAATTATATTCAACTTCTTTTGTTCATCTTCATTGTTTGATCTATTTAAGGGCTTCAATCAAGAGATCCGTTTAGACACAGCTTCAGAAAATGTTTTCTTTTGATTTGAGCTTGAGACACCATTAATGCCAAAGAGTCGTTCTATATAAACATTAAATGCTTGGGAACGTTTAGCTTTGACAAGGTTGTCCAAGAGTACATTTAATCTGAATCAGCTGTTACATCAGAGTATGCAGCTGCAGGCTTCTTGTACTTGCAGCAGAGAGCTTTCATCTTTTAGTGCAATAGTCAGTTCACTTTCCAGAAAGCACTTTTACTTTGTACTAAAACAGCTAAAAAGTTACTGCTGTGGTATGGAGATTGCATGTTTATTCCTTAAAACCTTTAAACAAACGTTCCTTATTCTTTATCCTTTGAGCTATTGTCCAGAGGTCTTCGAGATCCTTAAGGAAGGCATTTAATATGAAGAAGATGACTTGGACTTCATTTCTAACAAACTGACATTATACCAGAGTTGGAAAATCAGACGGGTGAGAAGTAATCAGAAAACAGACGAGTGCTCAAGCAGTCCAAAAAACTAGATGGGTGATCATGCAGTCCAAAACTAGACGGGTTCTCATGTAATCCAAAACTAGAAGGGTGCTAGCTTATTCCAAAAGTCAGACGGGTGATCAACTGAGTCTGTTTCAGATAGATGCTTCTTGCCACGTCATCAATTAAACTCAGATCTTGATAGCACGTTGACTTGGTCTTTGACTAAAAAGCAGACTAGTGGTTTTCAGACAGATCTTATAAACTGAGCTCTACTAAAAAGCAGACGAGTCAAAAAGTAGGTGAGTGACCTTAAATATGATTTTCTGCACACTTATCAGATTTGTCAGTAATTTTATAAGGTTCAATATTACCATACTTAATCTATTTGGAATCATTAAAACTTAGAGAATTTACACATTGAATGTGTTTTAGACTTATGAGGTCTCAACAAAAGAACCGAAAACCCAAGTAAGACTTGGTTCCGCAAAAATAAAATTTTCCGAGCAATGCTCACACAACTTAATCCGAGAAGTCCTCGGCACAAAAATCCAAATTCCTGAGTAATCTTTGACTTCACAAATTTAAAGTATTTCGAGCAATGTTGGACACAATAAAGGCAGATGTCCAAGTAAATCTTTGCTATGCAAACATCAAATATAATTTTAGAGAACTCACCAGCTCATGAGAATCCGAGGTAATCTCGGACTGAAAAAATACAAGCTCAAACCAAGCAATGCTTGGGATCGTAGGTCAACATACTCAAATTAGGACTTAGCTCTGCAAAATTAAACCTAGCAAAGCTTGGACCAAACCAAGCACATCTCTGTCAATATGCTTGACATGCCAACTCGGATCGACCACTCTTTATCCCATATGTTTCTAGAATTGGACTGACTTGAATAATGCAAAGAGTTCTTTTACAAGCTTCCTCGTTGACTTGCAACTCAAAGCTTGAGGGGCTCAACAATGACTCGAATATGCAAAAATCCAGATACACGAGCAAAGCTTGATTTTGGGACCCTTAAAGCTAAAAAGACATATACTCGAGCAGTGTTCGGATACGCAAAAAATTGGTAAACATGAGCAATCATGGCTTGCGAGTTTGAAAACAAGACTAATGTATAGGTTGTACGTCGTTATAAAATAACCTTCAAAAGAACGAGAGCACCTCGGTCGAAACACTTAGGGTCAGCTTGAAGGGCTTACTGTTCTGACATGGACTAGGGTGTCCTTGGCCCAACTCACTTTGAGCTCATGGAGCAGAACTAGACGTACTGTCCTAATATGGACCAATGAGTCCTCGCACTGAAAAGCCAAGGTTGAGCAAAGCTCCCTTGAACTGAAATAAATTGGGCCTCAACCCAACCAGCTTTCCCTTAAAGCCCATCCATTGAATAAATATATGTTGCTAGATAAATTGTACCTTGGCCTGGGCTCGCTTCATTTTTAAGCTCCATCGCTGTAAAACAGCTCTGAGCTTGGGGGACTTCTGTTGCTACATGGATCACGCCTCGATCCAAGCACAAGTCAGGGCTTGATAAACCATGATCATTTCAGGCTAGCCGACGATACAGCGAAAATCATGGTCGGTTGTCTTGCAAAATTAAAGGGTCGACGCAATACAAGCAACACAAATAGTCACGACAATTACTCTGATAAATCATAACGTTTTTGTAACCACCCACATGTATGACGTTCTTAATCACTTATAATGACTCATTAATGCTATTAACAATCACCTCTTCTATATATACTAGGCCAAGCCCTCAGGTAGAGATCATCTTCTTCAGACACCAAAAGTCGAGTAATACATCGGCATTGCTCAGTCGAGTAATACCTCATTTGTGTTCTTCTCATACTCAGAACTATGCTTGCTTTGATTACCACTTAGGATACGTAGGAGCAGAATATCCCTATTCTGTCAAGTTATATCCACAAAAATCCCTCTTCAAACATTAGAAGTTAGGTAACTGATGAACCTTTGGTTCATCTAGTTTTATGACTGAAAAGACCTCAATTTTGATACCAATTGCGCGAGTTCATTCTCGTTTTAGTCCAAATTTGAATTTAATTGTTTACAAGCAACACTTTTGAGTCTTAGGAATAATTTCTAGTAATTTATTCTATTTTCTAGTCAAAATAAATCATTTAATGCTACTTTTAAATTTCAGGTTAAAAGTGAAGCTCTGGGAAACATGGATTAAATGAAGAAAATAAGTAAAAGGAATTTTCAAGGTCTCGCCCCGCGAGACAGGGCTCATGATTCTGAAGTCTTTTCTGTCTCGCCCCGATAGATACGCCTCACCCCACGAGGATTCAAACTCAGAATGGAGTCAATTTTAAGTGCTCGCCCAGCGAACCCCTGTTCCCCCCGGGGAGCAACTGCAGAACCAGACTTCTATAAATAACTTGTTTTTGTGTGAATTTTATCATCCAATTCTAATTTTTTTTTTGAGTTGCGTCTCGTTTAGGTTTACATAATCTTTTACTATTTTTATTCCTGTTTTCTATTGAATTGATGATGTTGAAGCACACTATGAGGAACTAATCCTCTTTCTAAGGGAACGATGAAGCCACCTTTGATGGCATAGTGAATTCAAGTAATATTTTCATATTCTCTTGTTTCTTAATTTTGTTTTGTTTGCGTTAATCATAAAGGCCTGTTGTTAACTAATCTAGTGCGTTGATGCTGGAAGGCGATTCGTACTTAGGACTTGAATTAAGAACACCGTTTGAATATTGCTAGGCATAGAATATGAAAGCGGTGCAATCGCTATAGGGAACCAAGAACTTAAAGAATCTAATTGTGAATTGAATATATTGGCAGATTGACAATTTGCAATCGTAGATATTTTCTTTTGAAAATCGACATTGACATTAGGATAATTGAGGGTTCCTGGTTGACAAAGAAATTGAACATAGGGATAAGATGATAAATGCTTGGGTAACTTGCTTGATAGGGTAGGTGGATTCGTGACCTTAGAGCTTTAGCCATTAATCAAATATTATCATAATCTTTTAGCATCTTAACTTAATTGATTTTGATATCTCTTTTCACTTAATTTTCTCCCTTTTCTCAACCACTTGTTATTGACTTGCTCAATGCTTTGAATTTCCTTGATAAATTGGTTAAATTGGTCTCCCAATCCTTGTGTTCGACCTTGGTATTTACTTACCATGTTTTATTACTTGCAACGAACCGGTACACTTGTCGGATTCGCACCAAGTTTTTGGCGTCGTTGCCGGGGATTGACAAAACCAATTTTCCTAATTTTTTAGGAAATTTGATTCTTTTGATTAATCAATTTTTATTTTAATTTTATGCATTGTTTATCTCTTTTTACTTCTTTGATCCCACTTGGTCTTGCCTTTTTTTTTGTGTGTATGCGGGGTACCCTTCCACAAGAAAACTTGCTATACGACCCAAAGATCACCAGGACCGACAAGAGGGGTAGGAAGGCATTAAGGGAGAAAAAAAAGGCTAGAAGCAACCCAACCTATCAATCTTGACTGGATGGCAGAAGGAGATCCTCCACCCTATAAGCCTCTTTATGAGTACAATCTTCCTCACTTGGATGATTGCGCTTCTAGTGTTGTTAGGCCACCCATCACGACCAATTCTTTTGAGATTAGCATTATGCTCTCACTCAAGTGCAAATGGAGAAATTTTATGGAAGAGGACACCAATATCCTCACAGACATATTGCTCACTTCTTGGAGATATGGGACATGTTCAAAGCTCCAGGAGTTTCGGAGGACGCTTATCATCTGAGACTATTCCCTTTCTCTCTTAGGGATAGAGCACGTGATTGGTTAGACTTGAATTTGGATCGTGCTAGCATCACCACTTGAGAACAAATGACTCGGAAGTTCCTAACAAAATTCTTTCCTCCTCTAAAAGCGGCACAGTTGAAGATAGCAGTCGCTTCCTTCAGGCAACATGATGATGAGTCTTACAATGAAGCTTGGGAGAGGTACAATGTGCTTTTGAGGAGGTATCCTTCTACCTACTTTGACTTAGTCTCCAAAGTGAAACATTTTTTTAATGGGTTGAAGGGCCATTATCATATGAATTGTGATGCCGCAGCTGGGGGTTCTTTCTCTTTCAAATCAGCATAGGACACTTGGGCTTTATTAGAGAATATGTCTAGGAATGAATACAATTGCAGTATGGGCTCTTCCTCCAGAATCAGTGCGGCATCTTTAGAGGCTATTCTTGAACAGAACACTCTCTTGAATAAGAAATGTGAAGCACTTACTAGCAAGGTGAAAGTTAATGTAGTGCGAGAAGGCTTGCCTCCAGGATGTGATTTTTGTAATGGTGATCTTGATAATGAGAGTTTCCCTATTAATTTTTCTCGGGAACATGTGGACTCTTGTCAAAAATTTTATGACACAGTGCCACAGAACAACTATCAGAGGAATAGACATAATGACTACAATTAGAACCGATGGTACATTAGGAGAGACCATCCGGGTTTTTCTTGGAACAACACAAGTAATGGTCTAGCCAGGCAACAACAACAACAGAATCAGAGGCCAAACTATGGAATCCAATAGCGCAATACTCAACAAGCTCTCCTGGGACCTAATCAGTTGAAGATCACAGATGGTGGAAGGCAACCTTGGGAGTTGGCAATTGAGAAGACTAGTGCGGCCATTGAGAAGTTGTCAGTAAATACAAACACAACCATTGATAAGTTAGCAACTCATACAGGGGCAACAATTCAGAATCTTGAGACCTAGGTGGCCCAGCTTGCAAAACAACTGAATGAGCGTCTTCCATGCTCTTTCCTAGGTAATACAGAGAACAACCCTAAGAGCCAATGCAATGCTGTGACAACTCGGAGCGGTAAGGTGTTGGAATCTAATGGGGGTGCAACTAGTTCTCAAGAAATTGAGACTCCAGAGCAACCACAGGTGGAAGAGGAGCAATCCAAGGAAGAGGAAGTAGCTAGTGAAAAGGTGCCGGAGCAAAGGGGAGATTGAAATTAGTAGGTGAAGAATTCCGAAGGAAGAAGTGGGTTGAACCCCAAGATCTTCCTCCCTTCATGAAGGTACCATATCCAGAGAGATTGAAGAAGCCCTTGCAAGACAAGCAATTCAACAAGTTCCTTGATGTTTTTCGCAAGGTACAAATTAATATTCCATTTGCGGAAGCCTCAGAGAAAATGCCATCTTATGCCCGATTTATGAAGGAGCTTTTCTCCAAGAAGCAGAAGATAGTGGATGAGGAAACGGTTGCTTTGACCGAGGAGTGTAGGGAAATTCTCCGAAGGAAACTACCTCCAAAGTTGAAGGATCCGGGTTCTTTTAGCATACCATGCACCAATGGAGAGTTAACTCTTGGGAAAGCATTATGCGATCTAGGGTCTAGCATCAACTTGATGCCCCTATCTATGATGAAGAAGCTAGGCATAAAGGAAGCCAAAGAAACTAGGATGTCACTCCAACTAGCAGATCGTTCTATCAAATACCCTTATGGGGTGGTGGAGGATTTGTTGGTGAAGGTAGATAAGTTCATATTTCCAGCGGACTTTGTGGTGCTTGATATTGATGAAGATGATGAGATCCTTCTCATATTGGGTAGACCTTTCTTGGACACCGGGCGTGCTTTAATAGATGTACAACAAGGGAAACTCATACTAAGGGTTCAAGATGAGAATGTAGTCTTCAATGTCTTTAAAGCAATGAAACACCCCATTGAAAGATCAGATGTATATAGAGTTGATGTGGTGGAGACCGTTGTAAAATCTATAGCCACACAAGAAGCCCATGGTTCTTCACTTGAAAAAGTGTTGGTAAAATCCCATGATGAGGATGAAGAAGAAGACCTTTTCGGGGATGAGGAATATCTTGAGTGCTTAAAGAACACGGAAGCCTTGCCAAACCTCCCAAAGGATGAATGTCCAAAGTAAGAGCTCAACATAGAAAGAGTGGAAGAAGACAACAAAACACCGGAGTTGAAGCAACTACCGACTCACTTGAGCTATGCATTCTTGAGTGAAAAGGGACAACATCCGGTCATCATTAGCAATGCCTTGAAAAAGGACGAGGAATAAAAGCTCTTAAGAGTTCTTAGGGAACACAAATCCGTTATTGGGTGGAAGATTTCAGATCTAAAAGGTATAAGTCATTCCCTATGCATGCACAAAATTTTGATGGAGGATGATTTCAAACCAGTGGTTCAACCAAAAAAGCGGTTAAATCTCATCATGAAAGAAGCGATGCTCAAGGAAGTGATTAAGCTTTTGGATGCCGGAATCACCTATCCAATCTCGGATAGCAATTGGGTTAGCCCGATTCATGTGGTCCCGAAGAAAGGTGGCACAACCGTGATGGTTAATGAGAATAATGAGATGATCCCAACAAGAATCGTGACGGGGTGGAGAGTTTGTATTGACTATAGAAAGTTCAATGATGCAACATGAAAAGATCACTTCCCTCTTCCATTCATAGAACAAATGATTGAAAGGTTGGCCTGATATGAGTACTATTGTTTCTTGGATGGTTAATCCGGTTACAACCAAATTGTAGTGGATCCTCAAGACCAAGAGAAGACAGCCTTCACATGCCCATATGGAGTTTTTGTTTATAAGAGGATGCCCTTTGGATTGTTCTATGCTCCCGCTACTTTCCAAAGGTGTATGCTTTCCATCTTCTCGGACATGGTGGAGAAATTCATTGAAGTGTTCATGGACGAATTCTCGATCTTTGGAACCTCTTTTGATAGTTGCTTGAAGAATTTGGCTTTGGTGCTTGAGAGATGCCAAGAAACAAACCTAGTGCTCAATTGGGAAAAATGGCATTTCATGGTCAAGGAAGGTATAGTTTTGGGGCACAAAAGCTCCCAAAGGGGGATTGAGGTGGATAGAGCCAAGATTGAGTTGATTGAGAAGCTACCCCCACCTACCAATGTAAAGGGGGTGAGGAGTTTCTTGGGTCATGCCGGTTTCTATCGGAGGTTCATTAAAGACTTCTCCAAGATAGCGAAACCGCTATGTGACCTTCTTGTGAAGGACGTATCCTTTGATTTTAATGCTTCTTGCTTAAATTCTTTCAGTAATTTTAAAAATATGCTTGTCATCGCACCCATAATCACTGTACCTAATTGGAATTTACCTTTTGAAATCCTATGTGATGCTAGTGATTATGCGGTGGGGGCGGTTTTGGGTCAAAGGGTGGAAAAGTTAGCTCATGTGATTTACTATGCAAGTAAGGTTTTAAATGAGGCACAAGCTAACTATTCCACCACTGAAAAAGAACTCCTAGCTGTAGTTTTTGCTTTAGACAAGTTTAGATCTTATGTTGTAGGGTCTAAAATTGTTGTTTTCACCGATCATGCGGCCATAAGACACTTGATGACAAAACAAAGGGCCAAACCTAGATTAATTCAGTGGATTCTTCTTTTGCAGGAGTTTGATATTGAGATTAGGGACCGAAAAGGGTCATAGAATGGTGTGGCGGACCACTTATCAAGAATGGTCTATCCCGACACTGAGGAGAAATTACTAGACATCAAGGAAGAATTTCCTGATGAGAAACTATTTGCTTTGTTTGAAAAATTTTCTCCTTGGTTCGCGGATATGGCCAACTTCAAGTCTTCAAATATGGTTCCACCAGGATGGACTACTCAACAAAGAAAAAATTCTGCTCGAACGCAAAATACTATGTCTAGGAGGACCCTTACCTTTTCAAGCAATGTTGCACTTTGGGGGAAAGAAGATTGCAGAAAAGTCCTCCAAAGCAGGTTTTATTGGCCAACATTCTTCAAGGATGCCCATACTTTTGTTGAGAATTGTGATCGTTGCCAAAGGGTTGGAAACATTTCTAGGCGGCATGAACTTCCTCTTAATTGAATGCTTGAAGTAGAACTCTTTGATGTTTGGGGGATTGATTTTATAGGACCATTCCCACCCTCCTTCTCCTATCAATACATTTTGGTAGCAGTCGATTATGTGTCAAATTAGGTGGAAGCAATTCCAACAACAACGGATGATGCGCGGGTAGTCATGGAATTCTTGAGGCGCAACATCTTCACAAGGTTTGGGGTCCCTGGGGTCTTGATTAGTGATGGTGGATCCCACTTTTGCAACAACCAAATGCACAAACTACTTGAAAAGTATGGGGTCAAGCATAAGGTATCCACTCCCTACTATCCACAAACTAATGGGCAAGCAGAGATATCCAACCGTGAGTTGTAGCGCATCCTTGAGAAAACAGTCAACTCCTCACAGAAGGATTGGTCCAAAAAGTTAGATGATTCTTTGTGGGCCTATAGGACCGCTTTCAAGACCCCGATTGGAAGGTCTCCTTACAACTTGGTGTTTGGGAAGACTTGTCATTTACCGATAGAATTGGAACAAAAGTCTTATTGGGCCATCAGAGAACTCAACTATGATTTGAAGAAGACCGGTGAAAAGAGGTTACTAGACTTGAATGAATTGTCTAAAATCCGCATGCAAGATTATGAGAATGCAAGAATTTATAAAGAGCGGACTAAGACATGGCATGACAAGCATATTTTGCCTAGGAAGTTTGAATCAAGACAATGGGTACTTCTCTACAACTCAAGGTTGTGACTTTTCTAAAAAAAGTTTAAGTCAAGGTGGTCCGGACCATTCAAGATTCTCAATATTTTTCCACATGGAGCGGTGGAACAGGAGGGTGAAAGAGAGAATTTCAAGGTGAATGGCCAGAGGCTCAAACACTATCATGGGGAACCAATCCCAACTGGAAATCAAGTGCTACTGTTAACTTAGCTCTAAAGGGGGCCATTCCCGTCAGGCTCGGGACGTTAAACAAGCGCTACTTGGGAGGCAACCGAAGCTAGATATCATTTTTCTGCATTTATAGAGTCCAAAGACAAATAAAAAGAGTCTTCATATAGGGTCCTTAGTTAGCAATTTGCATTAAGAAAGAATGTAGGATTTAAATGCATTTAGGAATAGAGGGGCAGGATTCTGTTCTGGCTCGCCTCGCGATCATGAATTCGCCCCGCGAGCCAGAGGGATGTCAAAATCCCTGTCTCTGGCTCGCCCCGCGAAACCATACCTCGCCTCGCGAGACTGGAGAATAGGAAAAGTCAGTTTGGCTGACTCGCCCTGCGAACTACGTTTCGCCTCGCGAGCCTGAAGGGCAGAAACTCAGAGCTGGTCACCTCGTTCTACCTCGCGACGCGAGCGCCTGGCTCACCTCGCGAATCTGGGGATATTAGAAGAGTCGGAAATCCCAGATTCGCCTCGCGAATCAAGGTTCACACCGCGAAACCCAAAATTAGGGTTCTGAATTGGGAATTTTCTTAAGTTTCGCCTCGCGAAACATGATTTGCCTCGCGAGAGTTGTGAGTATTTAGCCCCGCGAGGCTGAGACAGAGCAATTTTTAAAAAAACTTTCAAAGTCTCTCTGAATTCTCTCGCATGGGTCTTCGAGCATTCACTCAAATTCATCACATTCTCACTCTAACACTCTTAATCACACTCACAAGGTATGTTTCAATCTCTCCAACTCTATTTCCTTGGATTTTGGGTTCAAGAACTCCCATCTTTTCTGAGACCGTTGGAAACAATAGAGTTAGGAAAATAAAAATGTTGCCATCACTGATTTTTGAGTGTTAATGATATGTTTTTCATGTTCTTGTTATTTATTTTGTTATTAAGCCTGAAAGATGCATGAACGTGAATGAGTTTGATGAGTGTTGTGCAATAAATGGTTTGTGAGAATTTTTTTGAGCATATATGATGTTGATGAATGATGACGCCCCTATTGTGGATTGAACTGAACAGAATTGCTATGATTATAAAACCTAAGTTTGGGGTTTGGGTTATTAGAGATGATGCACACTAGAGGGCCTTGAGGGTAATTTTATGAAAAAATTGTAAGGAACAAAGTTCTGTGTTTTGACTGATGATTAGATTGTCTGAGATATGACTTTCAATAGCTTAGGATGGATTTTTGAATTCCGAGTTACTTGTTTATGTTGATATAAACTGTATTGGGACTTTTCTGGTTTTCATTTCATCCCCCGAAAAATACTGAGAAACAATAAATTAAGCACAAGAAGCGCCAATCTATTCAGGAGGATGACTTGTTGTTCCCCGAGGGACCAGATTCCTCTTCAGGGGGTATTTCCTCTACTCCCAGCTTCTGAACTCCTCTTCATAAGAATCATTGAGAGTTGGTGATGCAGAAGGAGATGGTCCTAGAGAGGAGGGTGGTCCTTGTGGGGAACAACTATACGTCAATCTCCGGACAGATTAACACTATGGGTTGGGGAATGTTGGCTGATCTTCCTTGCCGGTTTGATATCAAACTGGTTCGGTAATTTTACGCCAACGCTCTCAACTTCGATATTGATGAGCCCATATGCATTTCTATAGTCAGAGGGGTGCCCGTGACTTTCACGGCGGATGAGATTAACACCTGCCCGGGCATCCCCATCACTTGGGAGGATAGGAGCCAGTATGAGCTGTTACCGACAGTGCATGGACTGGCTGTTGAGATTTTAGAGACATGCTGTAGGCTAGGGGCCCAGTGGGAGATGGGAACCTCTGGGAACCTATTGAGGCTAAGGAGGCAGGATCTAGCACCGTTGACCCGGGTGTGGTCGGCGTCCGTACACACCAACCTGATGGTTAGCTCTCACGAGTCTACCATTACAGCTGCCCGGGCCCATCTCATATATGCTATTATGAAGGAGAAGACCATCAATGTTGGGGCTATCATTGAATAGTACATTCAGCAGAAGGCGAACTCAAGGGCACCAAAGGAGTGCCCGGGGCACGGGTTTCTGATCACTAAGCTGATCCGTAGGGTGCGCGTACCGGTGTTTAACTTGGTGGAGAAGATTCCCCGACAGCCGATAGACAGATAATATATCCGCCGCTTTTGCTTCACTGAGCCCGCACCACCCAGGAGACCACAGCCCCCTCAGAGGCCACATTCAGCTGATATGGCTTTGCTTTTGCAGAACCAGCATGCTATGAGGAGGGATCAAGCCGTGCTGCGAGATTTCTTCAGGGAGATGTCCCTAGCTTGGTAAGAGGGTCAGGTACCTCTTTACCCTTCTGAGGAGGATTTGGCACTTCGGCTTGGGTGGCAGGATTATCCTGGGCACCGGGATGCCATGCCACAGGGGGGTGCCCGAGGTACCTCAAGAGGATGAGGCAGTAGCAGGAGCTCAGCAGCAGGGTGACCCAACAGACGATATTGATTTCGATATATGATCTGGACCCATCATTACCAGTTCCCTTTACCCATTCCCCAGTTTTTATGAGTTATAGCTATTTTCTTATTCGATATGGTTGTACATTGATAGATAGCTAGAAACCTAGTTTTCTCATTTTTATTTTGATACTTGATGCACACACTTTGATGACTATATTTTGATGGTGCATGTTTTGGTTATGATTTTTTTTAAACTTTGATTATATAATTGACCAATGTTTTATTTGTGAATAAGTAGATGGTTGACTTGAGCCACTTGCGCAATGTGAGAATGCCAGTTGATGAAAATGATATCACTCCGAACCACCCCGATTATGAGTATGTTCACCTATGCATTAGAGAAAGGCGAATCCCAAACCCTCATGTGGAAAATTTAACAAAATAAAAAGAGGGGAAGTTGGATCCGTTTCACGTAAGCTTTGATCAGGGTGTGAATGACTATGTTCGGAGGAAAATTGATCGTGAGGTCGAAGAAAGGCAATGTGAGCTTGCAGTGCACATATCTCCGGAGCACGCTTTATATGAGAAGGTAAAGGAAGCGGTGGGTGTTGGACGAATCTGGGCAAGTATACCCAGTCGTGCAAGTAATACGGTGGTAAGACCGGTTATCGTATCCACGGGGATTGGATGTCAACTACCAATTCACAAACTCAGCAACTATCTAGACTAAACAGAGAAATCAAAAGAAACAAAAGAAAAGAAATAAAATCTTTTTGTCTTTTTGGGGACTTTTGACAAACACTTGGAGTACAGAAAGGATATGTTGGGACTAGACTTCACCAAACCTCTATCTCATGCAATATCAGAACTAGTTACCTCCCATTCATGCTTCAGATATTAAAATCAATCCACTAAATTACTCAAACCCCGATTCCTCGGATGGCAAGAGCCTAAATCCACTAATAGACCCTAATTCCTTAGGTGGCCTAGATTAATGAATTTGCATTAAGATTAGGGATCATGTGATTACTAATAAACCTAGTTCCATACCTAGATACAAGGCTTACTAGGTGATTAAATTCAGTTCCGGTTATGATACGAACGTCCCCATTGCATACCAAAACACAAATCGAGTCATGGGGGTGCTAGCCACAACAAGCATTAAGCACAGAAAATTAATCACTAATATGAAGACATGAACATAGAATAATCCGTCAAGATAAAAACATAAACATAAGTTTGATTACATCTAATCCCAACAACAGGGATTTAACTACTCATAAACAAAGAAAACCAAACCAGAGAAATAGGAAGGAAGAGGAGAGAAGAGGCTCCATGTGAGCTTTCCTTCTTCTTCAAAGCAACCCCTCTTGGCTCCCTTCTAGGGTTGAAACCCTAGCCCAGCCACAGCCTCCAAGTGCCTTCAAATGCCTCCCTCTAGACCCTTTGTTCTGTCTGCTGCGTTCTTATTTATAGGTCTGCTGCGCGTCACGGCCGTGATGGCCATCACGGGCAGGCCGTGACGCTTTCTGGAGTGGGCGTATTTTCAACTTTTGAGCTCTCGCGAGGCGAGCTAAGTTTCGCGACGCGAAACTTGAATTTTCTGGTTGGCCAAGGCTGTGATGTCTATCACGGGCAGGCCGTGACAGCCTCTGACTTTTTCCTTCTGCTCTGCTTGATCACGGCCGTGATGGTCATCACGGCCAGGCCGTGATGGGCTCTGTTTGGCTCATATTCTTCACTTTTCAAGCTCTATTTCATCCAGGCTCCACCATGGCTGATTTTGATCATTTTTACATTGAATTCCTGCAAAACAACACCAAGACACCGCTTCACCCGTTCCAAGGGAAAATCTAACTAAAATCTAATAAAGAATGCCTAATCTATATGCAAAATGCATGCAAAAGTATATAGAAAATATCATATAAAACCACACTATCAAATCACCCCAAGCTTATTCAATTGCTTGTCCTCAAGCAATCACTAAGGCCATAAGAATAAACAGAACATTGATAGTGAACTAAGAACCCGAGTAAATGATCCAAGTAATAGGCATTTCAAACAAATCAGCAAGAGACAATCAATTCAAGTCCAATTAGAGGCTTAGGTTCCTCCGACTCATATTCTCACTGATTTGGGCACTCTTTCTCATCTGAAGCTCACCTCAAGCTTGTTGATTTGCTTGGTTCTCTTTCCTCACCTCACTCAAGTGTTTAGGGGATAAGACATTTCACTCAATTTTCCTCAAGGAATGAATCCTACCATAGGCTTGACTATCAACCAAATCTCTACTTTATTAATGAAAACAATTAAGAATCAAGAGGTCTTTCGCTTGGTTGTAACGTGGCCATGGGATTAATCGTTAGGTGGGGATAACAAGAAAATGACATTTCAAAAGGCTACATAAACATCAAGCATTGCAAACATGACCTTCTAAAATACCTTCTTGGGTTTTCGATTTATTTTTCCACCTTTCTTTTCTTTCTTTTTCTTTTTATTTCTCACTTTTCTTTTTGTCATCCCCTTCTCTATTTATTTTTATTTTTTTCTTTTCTTTTTCTTTTATTTGGAGAAGGGAAGATTTTTCAAATCAAGAGAATTATTTTTTTCTAATTCTTTTCCCAAACTTTTTTCAACTACCCTTTTACCCTTTTGTAATACTTTAGAAGGTCCCTTATCAAACATCATTCATCAACATATTCCAGGGTACCAAGAAAAGCATTTTTATTCTTTCAGGCTCAAAATTGGGCAACTAAGGGGTAGCATTTGTTCATTCAAAGCTCAGAAGGCCAGAAAAATACCTATTGCCTCAAACATTTTCAAAAATGCTTCCAAAATTTTTTAAGTTTTGAAATGGTTTCAAGTCAAGTTCTAGAGAAAACAATCCAAGAGGAATAACCACTCTAACAACAAGAATGGGGTCAAATTTTGTGAGTACCCCTTTATGGCTCAAAATCTCACATTTTAGTAGTTCAACCATCAATGAGAGACACAAATCTACAGAACCATATGCTAATTATCAACTATCCAAGATTATCTCAAACATTTTCATTTGCAGCCATATCACAAGAATAAACAGAATTGGGTTCAACAATTCACTATCACAAATTATGGGGCACTTAGTTCTCACAATTGGATGCAAAATCTAAGCAAGGGCAATATAATTGTGTGATCATGCAAAACTATATGAATGCAACATGAAAAATGCAAATGCAAAATACCCCTACCCCAAGCTTAAGAATTTACATTGTCCCCAATGTAAACAATCAAGATGAGGAGAAGAAAAATAATTATAAAATAAAACAAAAAATTGTAACGACTTACCGAGGCGGTAGCAGGTGTTGACTTTCATTTCAGTCAGAAACTGCTTGAAAGTTGGGTTGCTTTTTCTTGTCTTCTTGCTCTTCCCTCCTTCCTTCTTACCCTGGAATCACTTGGCAATTTTATTAGTAAAAGAAAACTCTTGATCTTCTCAAATTATTCAAGAGTTTAAAATCAAAAATCAAATCTAACTAAACAAAAAGGAAAAAGTAAAAGGAAAAGAAAAATTGGGTTGCCTCCCAATGAGCGTTTCTTTAATGTCACTAGCTTGACTTATTAAAAAGCATCCACCTGGATCCTCCTCCCGGATCAAATGGAACTTGGAGTGGAGATTGTAGCAGTAGTATGATTTTATCCTCAACTCCACCCAGCCAGTGTGTGAAAACTCCATTGACCTCTTCAACTATCATAATGCACTCACTTCCTAGCGGGTCAAATGGCATTTTCACCAGGAAGTTTGCCAGACTAGTGGAAGGGACTAACTTACCAACGTCCACACATGCATGCAAGCCGACATATTTGTCCAATGCAGAAATTTTAGATTGCTCAGCAAACATGGTGGACTCCATTACCACTTCGTCTTCATCTTGAACTATCCCCCAAACCAGATTTTCCTCAAATTGGGCTTCAGGTGACTTTTGTACTAACTGTTTGCAAATCTCCTCAACTTTCGTTTTGAAGTTCTGCTTCACAGCTTCGATACTCTCACAATTGGCTCTTGCCTTGGCCTCTGAGGCGGATAGCTCTTGGGAATATTGGTCTAGAACAGCTTTCAACGGTGTTTGCTCCTTCCATTCCCATTCTTCAATTTCCCAAGGACTTGTGGAAAGTACTCCCTCTTCTTGTGACTTGTCCCCCATCACCACTTCATCCTCAATTTGATCTATTCCCACAACCAGATTTTTCTCAAATTCTGCTTCATGTGGCTCTATGGGAATCATACATGATGGTGGAGGTGGCAAATAGGAACAAAAGGTTTCCCAATCCTCCTCGGAGAAGTTATATATAAGCCTTCCCGTCATATCATCAACTTGTGTGGGAGTAACATGATCCATCAAATCCATGACGTCTCCCAAACACCAGTTGTCTTCCAAAACGCGACTGGAGGCTTCCTCATCAGGTGGATAATAAAAATTTTCCATGAATTTCGTCCACCTTGCACAAACCAAGCTCAAAACAAAAAGATCAAATATATACAGAAAAATAAAGAAAAAAAATGTCTAAATTAGTTGCCTCCTCTGTTACTAATGATATTGGCAAAACCAATCCCCGGCAACGGCGTTAAAAACTTGTTGGACGAATCTGGGCAAGTATACCCAGTCGTGCAAGTAATACGGTGGTAAGACCGGTTATCGTATCCACGGGGATTGGATGTAAACTACCAATTCACAAACTCAGCAACTATCTAGACTAAATAGAGAAATCAAAAGAAACAAAACAAAAGAAATAAAATCTTTTTGTCTTTTTGGGGACTTTTGACAAACACTTGGAGTGCAGAAAGGATATGTTGGGACTAGACTTCACCAAACCTCTATCTCATGCAATATCAGAACTAGATACCTCCCATTCATGCTTCAGATATTAAAATCAATCCACTAAATTACTCAAACCCCGATTCCTCGGATGGCAAGAGCCTAAATCCACTAATAGACCCTAATTCCTTAGGTGGCCTAGATTAATGAATTTGCATTAAGATTAGGGATCATGTGATTACTAATAAACCTATTTCCATTCCTAGATACAAGGCTTACTAGGTGATTAAATTCAGTTCCGGTTATGATACGAACGCCCCCATTGCATACCAAAACACAAATCGAGTCATGGGGGTGCTAGCCACAACAAGCATTAAGCACAGAAAATTAATCACTAATATGAAGACATGAACATAGAATAATCCGTCAAGATAAATACATAAACATAAGTTTGATTACATCTAATCCCAACAACAGGGATTTAACTACTCATAAACAAAGAAAACCAAACCAGAGAAATAGGAAGGAAGAGGAGAGAAGAGGCTCCATGCGAGCTTTCCTTCTTCTTCAAAGCAACCCCTCTTGGCTCCCTTCTAGGGTTGAAACCCTAGCCCAGCCACAGCCTCCAAGTGCCTTCAAATGCCTCCCTCTGGACCCTTTGTTCTGTCTGCTGCGTTCTTATTTATAGGTCTGATGCGCGTCACGGTCGTGATGGCCATCACGGGCAGGCCGTGACGCTTTCTGGAGTGGGCGTATTTTCAACTTTTGAGCTCTCGCGAGGCGAGCTAAGTTTCGCGACGCGAAACTTGAATTTTCTGGTTGGCCACGGCTGTGATGTCTATCACGGGCAGGCCGTGACAGCCTCTGACTTTTGCCTTCTGCTCTTCTTGATCACGGCCGTGATGGTCATCACGGCCAGGCCGTGATGGGCTCTGTTTGGCTCATATTCTTCACTTTTCAAGCTCTATTTCATCCAGGCTCCACCATGGCTGATTTTGATCATTTTTACATTGAATTCCTGCAAAACAACACCAAGACACCGCTTCACCCGTTCCAAGGGAAAATCTAACTAAAATAAAATAAAGAATGCCTAATCTATATGCAAAATGCATGAAAAAGTATATAGAAAATATCATGTAAAATCACACAATCAGTGGGACGCAACCGGATCCCATTCCCGGATGTGGAATTCTTTAGCAAGGAGAAGAGGACAAATGGGACCCGGTGTGGCTTCTCACTTTCAAGAGCACGAACGATTGTGCATGGATGGAGATGGAAGCAATTAGACAAGCTAAGGAAGGAGGTCCGAAGCGAAAGGCTCCAAGGGAAGAAAACACCATCGAGAGCCCGAACATAGTTTGGGCTAAGTATCTTGATGAGGAGGCCAAATCTAGTAGGCCAAGGAAGAAAGCAAAGAAAGACAAGGAAGAGGCGATGCGTGCTAATGAGAGCTTGGGGTCTGCTTGGACCCCTCGAGATAACTCTTTCTAAAACTCAACTCTTTTCTTTTCATTTCTTTTGTTTTGAATTTTTGGTTGCATATGAATAAGTGGTCAATAAACAAAAACTATAGTGTCATAGAGTCTAGTTGGTAAGTTTTGATGGGATCAATTGCTCTAAGCCTAAATTGAATGCATACGATAAATATTGAAAAATCTTGATGCTTTCCTTTATGCATTTGAAAAAAATGAGAAAATTGATCCCCATGAAAAATTGAAAAGTGAACTTTGAGAATTTTTGTTTGGATTGCCTGAATTATGACAAGTTTGGGCTGAAGAGGTGCACACATTAGGGATGTATCTCGGTCAAATAATTTGCTAAAAATGTCCAGGTGAGGAATTTGAGCCTCTAACATGTTCTTGAATTGTGTGAATCACTTTTAAGTTGCACTTTCCCGGATTTGCTTGAATCTTTACATGGTTTGCATATCTATATGTTGCATCATATGATCTAGGCATTGTTTCTTTGAAATAGATACTTGGCCAAAATGAACCATTCCTAATGCATATTCCATAGTTAGCCAATTTGAGCCTTAAAAGCCTATTGTTTCTTAATAACCTAACGTTACAAGCCGAAATTCCGGAAAAAACATGTTAACCCAATCTTAGGATCTAGGAGAGCATGGATGCTTAGAAAGAAAAAGGTTTGTAGCCACCCAAAGCGAAAAAGAAAAATGGAAAAAGGAATTAGAGTGAAAAAATCATTGTAAAATGTTTCATGCTCTCTTAAATTCCTAGGGACTTGAGCCTAGTACCTTCGTATATCCTACCTTTAGCCAGGCCCCATTATAACCATTGAAAGACCTTTTGATGTTACAAACATGTTTTTGTGGGAACTTTGTTTAGATGAAGATCAAATCGATGGGAGGTGCGCTTGAAATGTGAATTTGAGTGAAAAGTTGAAAACCTTGACAAATTGAGCAAAGGAGTGAATTACTAAATGCCCTTGTGTGGAAGGAAATTTTTTAAATTTGGTGATCTCCCATTTGTATGTGATTGGATCCTTTATTTAGAGTAATGAATGCGTGATTGATAGAATTCCCATGGTTTGAAAGTAGATGAAATTTGGGATTGATTAATTAAAGTAAAGAAAGGGAAAACATTGATTGAAAGTAAATTGATGGATTGCATGAAATTTGGGGCAAGGGTGATCAAGTCCAATGAGCTTACCTAGAATTGAGTCTTTCAATTTGTTAGTTTGCATGGAGACAAACAAAGTTTAAGTTTGGGGTATTTTGATAAACCTTGGATACATCTAGTTTTATGACCGGAAAGACCTCAATTTTGATACCAATTGCACAAGTTCATTATCATTTTAGCCCAAATTTGACTTTAATTGTTCACAAGCAACACTTTTGAGTCTTAGGAATAATTTCTAGTAATTTCTTCTATTTTCTAGTCAAAATAAAGCATTTAATGCTACTTTTAAATTTCAGGTTAAAAGTGAAGCTCGGGGAAATTTGGATTAAATGAAGAAAACAAGTAAAATGAATTTTCAAGGTCTCGCCCCGTGAGATAACGCTCGCCCTACGAGCCAGAACTGATGCTGAGAAAGAATTTGGAAGTCTTTCAGTCTCGCCCCGCGAGACAGGGCTCACCCCGCAAGACAGACACAGGATTCTGAAGGCTTTTCGGACTCGCCCTGCGAAGATTCTAACTCAGAATGGAGCCAATTTTAAGTGCTCACCCCATGAGCACCTTCTATAAATAGCTTTTTTTGTGCGAATTTTATCATCCCCGGCAACGACGCCAATTTGATCCGCTATCGCACACGGGTCAAATGAATCAAAATTTAAAACTGTAGTACAAGGTGATAACCTTGGTTGTCTCGCAAGGATCTCTGATTCAATTAACCAAATACAAGAATCATGCAAAGTAATGAGAAAATTGGGGGATTTTTGAATTCAATGAGAGAAGTAAATAGATTGTAAAAGAGAGATGAGAATCAATATATCAAATCGACTAATCGACTAGTTTAAGGTAATTTCATTTGGACCTATCACGGGTTTCAGAGGATCTAATCTCTTTTCAAGATTCTATTCTTGTTTGATCATAGTATTAACCAATCAAGCACCAATTAATTCTATACGAATTCCTACTAGATTAAGCATCACAAAATTTGATTAATTATAATTGTGGATCAAACGTCACAAAACCATAATCAATCTTATAACCGAATTCAATTAAACCTACACTAAGTGTCACAGATCCTATCAATCCTTATTCATAAAAAATCAAAACAAGCGTTCAACATGCTTCGAGTAATCTCAAATCAGATTATAATTAGATTATAATGCAAAAACAAGTTTGAGTGATTAAGCATCAAAACCCAAAAATGGAATTGCAAACATTGATCAAGAAATGAAGGATTAAAAGGAAACGATATAGAATTACTAAAACGAAATTAACATTGAAAACCAAACCTCAAGGTCTTTGTAAAAATCCCAAACCAGTGAATCAATCTAAGAATTTAGCCTTCCATAGGAGGCTTAAATGAAAATAAGAATTGAAAAAGGAGGAGAAGAGCGACAAAACCCTATGAGTAGCCGCCTCTTCAAAGATGATAAACAAGGTTCAAAACCACCTACTTATAATCCTAGGGTAAACTAATACGTCTGACCTAGAGATCCCAATGGGAATTAATTGACCCATTAATGATTGATTACATGGAGATATGACAGCAATAATTCCAATTCCAGCACTAATCTGGACAGCTTTGGTAATTAGAATTTCCAACCATCAAAACGTCCGATTTGGTGTGAGAGGTCAACATGAAAGTTGTAGGTCTGCTTCTTAGATTTCCAACGCCACCAAGAACACTCAAATCGATCAGGTATAGCCCAAGTTATGGCCTGTATAAGGGAGACGGGTCAGGATGCACTAAAATCTGAAAATTGACTAAGAAATTCATTAAAGCCCAATTAAGACCCAAAGATATGAAAACATGCTAAGAATCCAATAGTGGGTACAAAGCACATCCAAAAATACCAAGTGCAATGCTATAAAAAGTATATTAAAATGCACTGATAAGTTTACATACTGTTTTACTGTTTTTATTCATGTTTTCTATTGAATTGATGATGTTGAAGCACACTATGAGGAACTCATCATATTTATAAGGGAACGATGAAGTCACCTTTGATGGCATAGTGAATTCAAGTAATATTTTCTTATTCCCTTGTTTCTTATCTTGCTTCTTAATTCTGTTTTGTTTGCGTTAATCATAAAGGTCTGTGGTTAACTAGTCTAGTGCGTTGATGCTGGCAGGCTATTCGTACTTAGGACTTGAATTAAGAACACCATTTGAATATTGATAGGCATAGAAAATCAAATTGGTACAATTGCTATAGGGAACCAAGAACTTAAAGAATCTAATTATGAATTGAACATATTGGCAGATTGACAATTTGCAATCGTAGATATTTCCTTTTGAAAATTGGCAATGACATTAGGATAATCGAGGGTTCATGGTTGACAAAGAAATTGAACATATGGATAAGAAGATAAACGCTTGGGTAACTTGCTTGATAGGGGTAGGTGGATTTGTGACCTTAGAGCTTTAACCATTAATCAAGTCTCATCATAATCTTTTAGCATCTTTGCTTAATTGATTTTGATATCTCTTTTGACTTAATTTTCTCTCTCTTCTCAACCACTTGTTATTGACTTGGTCAACGCTTTGAATTTCCTTGATAAATTGGTTAAATTGGTCTCCCAATCCTTGTGTTTGACCTCGGTATTTACTTACCGTATTTTATTGCTTGTAACGAACCGGTACACTTGTCGGATTCACATCAGTAACATCTTGGTATTGTTCTTTGTACGAACAGCTACCAACCACCATTGTTAGACCCCACTAACCACTATGCTCTAATGAAACTGAGACAAATAGGATCTGTTTCAGATTATCGCTTACCATTCGAAACTGTTTATTGTCGTGTTTTGTACATGTCTGTCGTTGATAAGATGGAATCCAAATTATTAATCCCTAAGCCCTCGATTATGGCCAATCTATTCTTTTCTCCTACAATGAAAGGTGAAAAAGGCTCTATGAACCCACATGCGCTCATAGAAACCACAACCGATGTTGAAGCAAAATTGGTTACCTCTAAACCCTCGACTGCGTCCATTTCCTGGACTGAGACCTTTTCCGTTGCGAGCACCTTGGTTTTCCCTAACCTTATGGCACTGATTTTAACATCTGTAAACCCTCGAATGACCTTTCATTTGATTCATTTCACGCTACCATGGAAACAAAAATACACATGGTGAAAGGTGTAGCAAAATTGGTGACATCAACTGAGCTTCTAGCCGATGGGAGAAATTCCACTACCGTGGTCGAACTAGTCTCTTCAATTGTCGAAGATCAGAAAGAGAGTGTTCCCGAGGTCTTCAAGGACTTGGAGTTGTTGATTCCGGTACCAGTTCGTTCAGAAAAGGGTCCTTTGTGGCTTCGAAATCCATAGCGTCAACCTCCATACTATCCTGGAAGCACCATTTTTGAATGTCATTTCCACCTTCTACTCCAACACACAATCGTCACCAGCTAAACCTAACTCAAAATCGTTTAAAGATAGGACGAGAATTTCTCCCCAATATTGATGCCTTATTTTTTCAATTATTATTTGCTTACAGTCTTTTGGTAAATTCATAATTAGTACATCTAATATTTCTTTATCTATTATGTTGAATACCAATATTCATCATCCCGGTCTGTGTTTTCGCAGACAGTACAATTTTGTACCGGTCAGAAAACCCTAATTTGATCCAAAACTGAAAAATCTTAGATTTTATCATTATTTTAGTGATATGGTCTATATTGAAAATTTTCGCAAAAAAATAACATATTATATTTTATTCGGACGAATTTTCAAAGAAATTGCGTGGAAAACAGAAATCGGATAAACGTCGAAACCGGATATGGAACTACAGACATAGACCGAGAGGATAGGGTCGGTGAGTCACCATGACAACTCACATAGGTGAGTCACCATGGTGAGTCACACCATGACTCACCAAATGTAATGATTATGTTTTAAGAAAATATCTAAAAATCCATGCAAAATGTCCAAATTACCCTTAACTTATCTAACAAATTCCCATGTGTCCCAATCCCAAAATATCTCTCCAATTTCGTGCAGCCCCCATTAAAACACTAAACCCATTTCATTTGTCACATTTCACTCACTTTGTTCATAAAAAACTCAAGTTCTTCACCAAAAACCTCCAATGTTCTTAAATGTTCTTCAAGTTCTTCTCTATTTCTCTTCATCTAGAGGTATGACTATATGATTTAAGATCATCTCATCATTTTTCCTTCATGATTCCTTTCATTTCCATGAACTTAGTTCAAGTTTCCATTTTCATTGGCTTTCATGGAAATATTTATAGAAAATCATAGAAATGGAATTTGTGAATTATGATAATTTTTCTCTACTATCTAAGACCCTAACATCTTGTCTTTAAAAGATTGAAAAAAATGAAAATTCCTTGCCCCCTTTTTAATTCCTTGGCCGAACCTCCTAGGGTTTTGCACAAAAATGGGTTTTGTTTTTATTAACTTGATTTATGTTATTTTGGTTGAAGGTTGCTTGTAAGATTATTGTAGTGATCTTGTGTGGTGGAAAGGAAAGGAATTGAAGGCTTTAAATCAAGATAAAATATTTTTCTCCAAGAGGTAAGGGGAGCTTGCCTCATGAGTTTGATAGTTACATGTTTAAAGTGTTTGTTTGAGTATGTTTATAGTTGTGATGTTTGATGATAATACGTGGTTTTACTTAACTGTTAATGAATAAATGTTGTAACTATCTATATGATTATATGGAATGTTGTTATGCATGACTGGTTTGGCTGAGAGCATGACACTGGTCATAGCTTGATAATGATAAATTAAAACATTAAGAAATTTAAATAGAAAAGTAATGAGATTTTCAGTTTTCTCACAAGCAGAAGATGTTATAAAAATATAAGATAAGGACCCTGTTATTAAATAGTTTAAGAATCTAAAAGATTTCAGACGATTTTGGAATAATTTTTAAAGAATGAGTGTTAGTGAGGACAAACAGTGAAAAATCGCATTATCTTTATTTTCCCTATATATTTCAAAAATAAAAAAGTCAAGTCAATAAAATATTTCAATGTTATCAAGGGAAAAGTGTTGTTTGAAATGAAAAGCCTTTTGTTTTACAAAAAGTTTTATTTAGATGAAAAAGCTTAGAAAAAATGTCGCTGGCGAAAATTATGTAAAGTCTTTATTCCAAGCCAAAATATTTTAAAATGGTTTTTAATGATTTAACGTTTTAGAAATGAATTTTAACGGAAAAGATTTTCTACAACAAATTCTAAAAGAGCGAAAATAATTCCGATGAACTTTAACGAGTTTCGGATTTTTGTTTTAGTATTTGTTTTAACAGAACGAAAATGGTGTTGAAAACGAAAAAGTTATGAGGACCTAGTGGGCGAGACATCGGGATAGAGTTCCTATGAGTAAGTATGTAACACCCCGATTTTCGATGCTTCGTAATATCGGTAATAAATATATAAATATATAAAAATATATATTTTTATACGGGACTTAGAAAATGATTTTTGGATAAACCAAGATCATTTCCTTGTTATACTTATTATCATAGGGTTACGATGAAATTTTGGGTTGAAAATTCAGACGGAACCCGGTCTGCGTTTTCACTGACAGTAAAAGTTTACTGCTCAGAAGACCTAATTTTAAGTCGTGAACGAGATGAATTTTTTTATCGTATTTACTACGATACTGGAAGTTTTGAAAATTTTGGTAAAAAAATTAAAATATTATATTTGTTGCGGGCGTATACGTCGAGAATATCTCTAGGAAAATCATGCGCCAGATGAATCGAGGAGTCGGCAAAGTAGCAGAGATGATGGATTTGACCGACTTGACGAGCATTTATGATGAGTTTATCTGAGTCATAATGGCCATAATGACACATTTATGACAAAGTGAAATTTTCCTATGAAATGACCATTTTGCCCTTGTCTTTTTATGACAATTGCAAGCAAATGCCATTGGAAAAGTTGACCAAAGCTATCCAAAACCCACGGCTCACTCTTGCCTTCTTCATTAAGTGTGTTGTCTTTTTCATTAAGGCACTTTTTCTTTCATTTCCATGTTTATCTTCTTGAAAACCTAAGCTTCTTCAAAGTATTCATAATTCGTCAGATTTTGCCTAGCAATTCTGACCAGTTACTATTTTGAATCTCGGAAAACTTTCAACATGAAAGTTGTTCATCTTTCTCTCTTCTTTCCAACGACATAAATATTATACAAAACGGACAAGTATGTTGAGAGATCTACCCAAAATACTAAAACTGTTCTAAACCCTAACTATGTTCATCTTCTCCCTTAAGTTTCTCAAGAACACCATGAGAAATTTGTGACGAACATCATCCAAATCTTGCTTTCCTTGAATCATCAAGAGGTAGCAACTTATTATCTTGTCATTTAAATCATTTCTCTTCACAACTTTTGTAGATTCATGACTTAGATCAACATGTTCTTCATTTACTTCAAATTCATGGAGCTAGATTCAAAAATTCATAACTAATTATAGAAAAATCCTTTTGACATGAAACCAATTGCTATGATCTTATAATCATCTCTATTTTCATCATATAGAAGCACAAGATCATGAGAAATTTATTTCCCTAAAATCTGGACTGGGCCGAACCTAGGTCAAATTTGTGTTCTTAGGTTTTGTTTCAATTTCATGCCTTGATTCATGATTATATCTTGATAGTTCTTGTATTCAAGTATATAGAAGATAAAAAATCAAACTTGAGCCTATTTTTTTCTTCAAAAACCGAAACCCTAGGTATGATCACTTAATGATTTTGTGATTCAAAAGTTGTTGTAATCTTTGAATTTAACTCTAAGCTTTGTATGTTGATTAAATTCAAGAGTTGATGAAATTTTAAAACTTATAGCCTATTGATCTTGAGAAAACCGAACCCTAGTTCTTAGACCTAGATGGGTTTAGTTCATGATTCTTAGTTCATAATCATGGTTAAAGTGATTAATCATGCTTAAGTAACTTATGGATCATTAATCCCTAAGTGAATCAAATTTTAAGTTTCCTAACCTAGAAAATTGGGTGAAGCCGAATCCTAACCTCCATGAGCCAAGTGTATTGTTGTTTGATTTGATTTATTTTGGTTGCAATTCGTTTGAAGGAAACAACTGAGTTAACCGATTTACGCTGACGGAGAGGAAAAATCGGATCGGGATCAGGAGATTAACAGGAACAGTTAGTTCAATCTTCAAGAGGTAAGGGGAGCTTACCTAAGGGATTTTTCTCTATAACTATTTACGTGTAGTGTGATTTATATGACTTATCTGTGGTTGTGATTATTTGTTTATATTGTTTATGTTGTGTTGTTTATCTGTATATCGGTGGTTGATCTGATTTTAATTTATTTAATTATCTGCAGTAGTATATTATGTTGCTATGATGCATGATCTGCTTGGTGATATAATTAGGATTATGTTGTTGAATGATGAATGTTGAATGTTGTTTGAGAGGCCTGCCAGTGGTCAGTGCACAACCGATTAATCAGATAAAAGATTTAATAAGTTGTGAAAATTATATTCAACGTTTTATGGGAAATGTTGGAATATAATAATGGTGGAAAATATTATTTTGGAAAAATAATGAGTTTTTGAGAACTATTATTATTTTAATAATTTATCAGTGTAAAAGAAATTTATGAGTCACGGTGAGAGCGTAACCGTGAAATTTTTTTAGTAATGCAAATTTTTACGCAATAAATTCCGAAATATTATAAAAAGTTATTTTGTGAAATTAATATTCCAAAATACTTTATAAAAAAATATAATAATAATAATAATAATATAAAATAAAAAGTCAAAGTTTGACTTTAAAAAAATTATTTTCTTGGAAAATGATTAACGATGGCAAGTTTTGAAATTATTTACGGTGAAAGTTTAAAAATAGCAGTACTTGTTTTGAGAAGAGGTTTAATCGGAATTGATTTAATTAAAGCTGAAGTTTCAGTAAAAGGAGTTTTCAAGTAGAAATGATTTTCTGTAAATGAGTTTTACTAAACGACGATATAGAACTTAGTAACCGAGATGTCAGGGTGCTGGTGTTCTTATGACGTTGTATTATTTGGATTTGTTTTTCACAGACAAAAACGATGTAAAACGATGATATGGAACTTAATAACCGAGACGTCGGGGTATTAAGGTTCGTTGTGTTGTAGACTGGGTATCTACTTAAAGAAGTTAAAACGTTTTGAGATGTTTTCTATTACCACGAACCTAAGACTGATTGCAACGGTCTAAGGGCTTCGTGATTGAGCACTCGGACTTTGAGGTCCTGTGTTGTGAATAAAAGTTGTAAAGATGTTGAAAACGATGATGCTTTTGAGAGCATTCGATGTTGAAAACGATGATGCTTTTGAGAGCATTCGATGTTTAAAACGATGATAAGATGAAAGCTTTTGAGAGCTTTGATGTTTAAAAACGATGATGAGTCGAAAGCTTTTGAGAGCTTTGACAAATAAATATATAGCACAAAGAAAAGTGTTGAGAACAAAAGATTTTCTTGCATGCATTTGGCAGATGTGCCATGATCAAACGAGTGATTACCTTGCGGCGTCATGGTAGATCATAAAGATGTTCTTATTGTTCCTGGTGGACAATGAGGCCCCATCTACGTTGTGACACCTGTGCCACGATGTTGGACAGTGTGTGATGGGTTTTGGCTGTGTGCCTGTGGATCGCGTGTCTCGTGGATCGCGTGTCCGTGGGTCATGTGCTCCGTAACTATCGAGTCTGATCAACTCACCACGAGGTTGGAGATATCTCATGAGATTAGGTATGAATGTTTAGATGATGTTTTGAAGTGTTCATGCATAGTTTTTCAACGTTGATGTTTGGGGTGTGAAACCCATTGATAAACGATGTGATATAATATGAATGAGTACATTGATATAAATATGTATATGTGTATATGCCTTCTTTTGTGTTGCGCATTTAGTTATGGTGATAAATCCATATATTGGTGTCTCACCCTTACAACACATCTCAGAGTCGCATAAGGGGGTGTGATCTCTACCAGAAAGAGAAGGCTGTCTAGTTCGAGGCATGCTGTGCTGCTCCTATTGGCGGTAGTGTCTGTTAGTTACGACCAGCTTATGTCCTATTTTGATATATTGTGTTTAGGAGAATAAAACTGATGTTTACTTAGGTGTGAAAACATATGAGGCAGTATAGTTGTATAACTTATATACATTATGTATTTAAGTGTGATTTGATTATGTTGTTGTGGTTGTGAGGTTAAAAGAAAGAAAGAAAAAAAATTATCACCATATTTTGAAAAGATGAACGTTGAGAAAACATTATTTTCCGAAAGTAACCAGCAAATTAAGTTTTATTTCCGCAAACGGGTAACCATGTGATGACCTGGGTTAGGGTGTCACAAAGTACTTGGACTTTATGTCCTATGTGTCGTAGGTTCAAGTCCCAGTTGGCATACTTGACTTTGTGTCAAATATCGACGAACCTATGACCAGTGCATCGGCCTAATGTATTATGATTGAGCACTCGGACTGTGTGTCTTGTGTTGAGAATGAATGGGCTTTATGCCTTTAGTCATGTGCTTTGAGCCTCGACAAGAAAGAACGAACGAAAAAGAAAACAGCAAACCAACTGTTTTACATGCATAAGCTGGTAGATGTGCCATAGTTTTCGAGCTACAATCCTTTGAGGATTGATAAATTGGGGAAGTTAGGACCAAAGTGGGTCTATAGGGATATCCGGGTTCGTGAGCCACAAAAGGCCAAGGCCTTACGACCTCGAGCCGTGGACGTAACGACTGCCAAATGTGGATGTACTCAATCAAGTACTCCTCAATATTATTTTGGTTTGACGTGATACCCTTGAACATTTGGAGCTCAGACCTAAATTGAGAGACTGACCTCATGAGAACAATTGTGTTATGGGGATATTGCGGCCTATACTGCTCGACAAAGGGAAGTTAGGATCTCCGGAGATTAAGAAATACCTAGCGATATTTGAAGTATCATGCATTCTTGGAAAAACATATTGATTGGCGGAATGGAAAATACCTTGAGAGGATTATTTTGTTATATGGAAATTGTGTTTTCCTTTCAAGTTGATATATATATGAAATATTGTGATTACTTGCTGTCTTGTTTTGGTTGTGTCAAGTATGTGACTATTATGATAAACTCCTATCATGAGTATCTCACCCTTGCCATGTACATGTGGAATGCCTTGTGGCATTTGTGGATACGTGCATAGTTTTGTCTCAATGATATTCCAGATCACTATGAGACCCCGAGGTTCGAAGGTGATGATACATACAACGATGATGTGTGAAGTGTTGAGGGCACGACCCCGTTTCACTTTCGTACTACTTACTGGAGTGAGCTATGACTCCTTGTTTTCGAGGTATTCGATGATGGGGATGACATTGGAGAATTTCCCAACGGACATCTCTGGGTTTGACCAGCTCTGGAGTCTTTTTGGGTGTAAAGGTTTTGGAGTGTTTTCTAAGTATTTTATTATGGTTTGTTATGGATATTTTGAAAACTTGTACGCCTCGGTGAGAAAAATATTTTAATGATTCTATAGAGGTTTATATCATGATGTATGTATTATGATTTTACCTTCTTGCCTTGACGTTTGTAAACATTCGTATCATGAGAAAAATTTTAGACCTGCATTTTCGAAACATAATTATATACCCTAAATTATTTTCTGAAAGCATCCAGTAAATTTTATTTTATTATTTATGTTTTCCGCATCGAGTTTAGATGTAGCGCCGAGGAGGCGTTACAGTATCTTTCTTCTTCAACAAATTCCATTTCTTCTAGATATTAAAATTGAATATTCATATCTATGTTATTTAGATAAAGTTCTTCCTGTCTATATTATTCTTTTATCTTTTATATTATAATTTGTTTACAATCAATCGGGAGGTTCATTTGTAAAACACTTATTATTTCTATATATCTCTGTTCATCAAAATCCATTCTTATTTCAATCATTATCACTATCCTCAAAAGGAGGAGCTACTATTTTAAAATAAATAATAGGTCTCGAGGAGGAACTAGAAGTTTCAGTTCCCTATTTATTTCTTATATATTTTATTCCTTCTCTAAAACGTTTCTTTATTTTTATTTCAATGTTTTCTAAATTAGTTAATTCATTTTCCTTTCTTATAATTTGTTTTTCAATTAATTTTTTGTTTCTATTTTCTGGATCCTTTTTAAGCTAGTAACTTAAGACTCCTGTAAGATCTTTAATATCTAACTTACTTCTTTCTTTGAGTTTAATTCTTTAATTAAACGTTTGAATTCTTCTATATTACTCCTATTTTATTCTTTAAATATAAAAATAAATCTTTTACTTGATTAGTTAATTCTATAATATCATTTTCGTCATTAGTTTTTTCTGGTTATGGAAGACCGATTGGTTTTGGATTTGATTCACTCTCAAGTATTCTTGATATGTTTATAAAGGTTTCTAATTCTGTTATTTCATTTTTCTTAGGAAAATAAATTCTTCCTATATCTTCAAATAGCCTAGGAATATCTATTCTATCATTATTTCTAAAAGTAACTATGATGTGAATTTGTTAATACATAATTAACACAATAAGTTATAGAAAATATCTTATCTCCTGGCTTCGTTAAGTTTTTTCTTAAAAACTTATGTTCAAGAGTTAATGCTTGATCTGATCTCTGAGTGTTTAGTGGAATTCCTATATTCGGTCGAATTTCAAACTTTAATTTTGCATAGACTAGATTTCCTTCTATTACACCTAGTATTTTATCTTTTGGATCATTTATTCTATTATCTTTTAGAAGTAATTGAATAGGTGAATTTATTCCTTCCTAAAAATTTGCTTTAATTAAAACTTGTACTACTCCTATATGAATATATCCTAATTTTCTTCTGTGCTCTTGGTTCTTTAAATTTTCTTTACTTATTAGCTGAATTCAAGTATTACCTTGAGTTTCTGATATATCTATAGGTGTTTCATTATTCTTCCATAATATATAATATTTTATTTTTGATTAAATTTTCTTATTATATTCATAAATCTTTCCTTCCTTCCTATCATATTTGTATTTTCTACTAGATATAGATATTCTTTCTGTATTTTCCGGAATAATTTTTGATTTATTAAGATTCTTCCTTCATAGTTTCCATCTTCTTCATTGATTTGTAAATATTCTATTTCACTAGTATTAACTATCTTTATTTCAGACATTATTTCCAGATAAATAAAGACTGATAATCAGATCTAAATAACTAATAAGGGTGACCTAGTAATTGTGACACCCTACACTCGGGTCATCACATGGTTACCCGTTTGCGGAAATAAAACTTAATTTGTTGGTTGCTTTCAGAAAATAATGTTTTCTCAACATTTATCTTTTCAAAATATGGCGATAAATTTTTTTCCCTTTTTCTTTTAACCTCATAACCACAACAACGTAATCAAATCATGTAACACCCTGACTTTTCGCTGTTTTCTAATATCAGAAATTTATATAATTATGTTTATATTTTTATCTGAGACTTAGAAAAATATTTTAAATAAACGTAGTTTACCACTTAATCCTACTTGAATGTAGGAAGCTACGATTAAAATTTAGGTTGGAAAGTCAGGCGAAACCCGACCCGCGAATTCCATTGACAGTATAATAATACTGCTCAAAAGACCTAATTTTAATTAGTAAACGAAAGACTTAAGTTTAGTATTTTATTTCTTACAATTCTGTATTTTTAGAATGATTTCAGGAAAAAAATAAAATAATTTACGTTTTTCGAGCGAAACGCGTAATCGGGTAGACGACGAAGGGAATTTCGGAGTTTGTAAGAGCCGATAGAGGTTTTAACTTAGGATTTTGAGATTATTCAAGGGGATGAATCATATTTTTAAGTCTAGAAGATTTTTCAAGGTTAAATAGAAAATTTATGAATTTTGCGTTTAAGCCCCTGAACTTTCTGTTAATTACCCTTTTGTCCCTGAATTAGTTTCTAAGTTTCTTTCAAGTGAATTGGGCTAGAATCCTTGTTTCCAATCTCAAATGGTCGTGGCTTAGAAGCCCAAAATTTTCTAGTTCATGGATTGATTCCATAAAGCCTGTTTGAAACTATACAAGTTTCCTATCTTAAGCCTAATGCTTAAATCTTCAAGTGGACCCCAGAAAAATGAACCCAAGCCCAAACTAACCCATCCCATGCGCAAGCCCATGAGGATTTATGGCTGCCTCATTGTTGTTGGATGAATCAAGATGTTTCTAGAGTTTTCCACATTTTTCTACATCATCCTTGATCATTCTTCAACATTCTTGATTCTTCTCAAATCTTCATGAATTGTCTTAACCTATCTTTGACTCATAAATTCAGCCAACAAAGTCAAGATAAGCTTGCATTAAATGTGGCCAAATCATCATCATGACACTTTATTGACAATTTGCAAACTAGTCCTTCAACTTTTGGAATCTTTGCAAATTGGTCCTTAGAACTTAATTGCATTTGGATCCTTTATCAAGACAACTCATCATCATCTAGATCCTTCCCAATATGGCGCCACTATCACTATAAATACCATACTCCCAGTTTTCACTTAGTTTCTTTTGCCATTTGTTTCTAAAACCCTAAAGTTCATAAGTCTCTTAGTGCTAAGTTTGTAAAACAAGTTCTTGGATTTCCTTTGTCATTGATCTTCAAGAGTTAAATTCAAATCTTCATTCTTAATCATGCCTATGTTCTTTAGCAAGTTTCTTGATTCAAGGCTTATATCATAGTTGTTCATCACTTTAAAGTTTCTAACCCTAGAACTTTGAAAATTCATAACTAATTCTAGAAAAATCCTTTTGACATGAAACCAATTGCTATGATCTTATAATCATCTCTATTTTCATCATCTAGAAGCATATGATCATGAGAAATTTCTTTCCTTGATTTCTGTGTTGGGCCGAATTCATTGAAAAGTGAGGTTCATAGGCTTTGTTTCATTTTCATGTCTTGATTCATGATTCAATCTTCTAGTACTTTGATAATTATTGTATAGAAGATCAAAAATCAAACTCTAACCTATTTGTTTCATAAAGGCCGAACCCTAGGTGGATGAAATTTGATGAGTTTTTGTTCAAAGTTTTCCTTAATGATCTTGTTAATCAAACTCTTAGTATGCATGCTTAATAAATCCAAGTTGGTTTATTAAACTAAAAACCCTAGCCCTATGATCATGTCAAGGCCGAATCTAGGTATATGAGGGTTAGGAAGTTTTGAGTTTAAAATTTAGTTGTTTAGTCACTGATCCATGATTTGGGTTAATCAAGGATCATAAATCCATGACTTAATCATGATTAGAAATTTTAGAGATTTCTAACCCCAAAACTCAGCCCTTGGCCGAAACCAACATGTAGGATTTTAGGCTTGATTTAGTTGTTAGTGTGTTGATTGAGTGTAATGTTTGATGAAGGATAAACTAGATTATCGTGTACGTACGTTGACGGTTCCCAGATCCACAACAAAGTTTTGAATCGGAAGCTAAGTTCTTCAAGAGGTAAGGGGAGCTTACCTGATGGATTTTTCTCAATAACTATTTGCTTGTGGTGTGGTTTATATGATTTATATGTGGTTGTGGTTATTGGTTTTGTTGTTTACGTGGTGTGGTTTATCTGTGTATTGGTGTGGAGTTGTTTTTAATTTATTTAATTATTTGCAAGTGTATATTATACTGCTATGATGCATGATCTGCCTGGGAAATACATGTGATATAACTGTTGGTTGATGTGTGAGAAGCCTGACAGTGGTCAGTGCCCAATTAAAGTTAATCGGATAAAAGCTTTAAGAAGCTACGCAAATTATATTCAATGTTTTAACGGTAAGATGTTGATATATAATATTAAAGGAAATTTTATTTTGGGAAAAATAAGGAGTTTTAGAAAATATTATTATTTTAATAATTTATTTCTGAAAAAGTGAATTATGAGTCACAATGAGCGCGAAACCGTGAAAATATTTTAGCACTGCTAATTTTTACGTAAGAAATTCCGGAATATTACAAAATATTATTTTATGAAATTAATTGGTGAAAATAAGTTAATTATGATTTTAGAAAATTAATTAAGTGGAAAAAGTTAAAATTTTGCTTAAAAAGCCTTAAAAATAATATTTGACGGCAAATTTGGAAAAGTGTAGACGGCAAGTATTTGTGAAAACGTCAGTGCATATTTGGAAGAAAATAAACCTCAAGTGACTCATTGGTTTGTGAAAAACTAAGTTTTATGATTTAAGGATTTTATAATGAATTTCTACCTTGGAAAAAGAATTTCTGAAAGTCAAAAGTTGATTCAACCGTGTTGAAAGTACAGTTGGACTTAGTAACCGAGACGTCGGGGTACTAAGGTTCGGTGTTGTGATGGACTCGAGGTCATTTGGACTTGAGGGCCTATACCGTATACGTGAGGTATACTGTATTGAAACATTGAAGATGTTTTCTAGTACCACGAACCTAAGACTGGTGCATCGGTCGAGAGGTGTCGTGATTGAGCACTCGGACAGTGAGGTCCTGTGTTGTAATAAGAGTTTTAACAAGTGTTTTAAAACTATGTGAGTCGTAAGCCATTTTGAGCTTCGGCAAAGAAAGATTGAACACAAAGAATAGAACAAAACAAAAGTTTTTTGCATGCATTTGGCAGACGTGCCTGTGTTCTGGCTGCGTGCCTGTATTCTGGCTGTGGGCCTGTATTCATGCATAGTTCCTGTGTTCTGGCTGCGGGCCTGTAATCTGGCTGTGGACCTGTATTCATGCATAGTTCCTGTATTCTGGCTGCGGGCCTGTATTCTGGCTGTGGGCCTGTATTCATGCATAGTTTTCCAATGTTGATGTTTGGGGTGTGAAACCCACTGATAAACTGTATGTTATAATTGAGATGTTTATGTATATGTGTATGTGTATTCTTTTGTTGGAGCATTTAGTTATCGTTTTAAATCCATATATTGGCGTCTCACCCTTACAAACATATCAGAGCCACACAAGGGATGAGATCTCTACAAAAGGAGAAGGCTGTCTAGTTCGAGACATGCTGTGCTGCTCCGGTTGACGGTAGTGTCAGTTAGTTACGACCAGCTTAGGTTCTATTGAGTTATGTTATGTTCTGAGAGTCACTAAACTGATAATGATCTAGATGTGAAAATAGATGAGGCAGTATAGTTGTATAACTTATATACAATATGTAATTATGTGTGGTTTGATTTCGTTGTTGTTGTCTTGAGGATTAAAAGGAAAAAATTTTATCACCATATTTTGAAAAGATGAACGTTACGAAAACATTATTTTCCGAAAGCAACCAGCAAATTAAATTTTATTTCCGTAAATGGGTAGAAATGTGATGACCCGAGTTAGGGTGTTACATAAGTGGTATCAGAGCTGGTCGAGTCTTTCGGGATCTTTGGGGAATAGGTCTCGGTTATTAAGTTCCATATCACCGTTTTACATCGTTTTTGTTTGTGAAAAACAAATCCAAAATAAGACAACGTCTTAAGAACACTAGTACCTCGACATCTCGGTTACTAAGTTCTATATCGTCATTTACATCGTTTTTCGTCTGTGAAAATAAATCCAAAATAAAATCTCCGCAACTTATCCAAGTTACCGGAAATACGTCATTGAGTAAACTCATTTACAGAAAATCCTTTCTACTTGAAATTCGTTTGTAAAATGTCAAATCATCAAGAACTCTTTTACTGAAACTTCAACTCTTAAAAAAAATAAATCAATTCAGATTAAACCTCTTCTCAAAATAAGTACTGCTGTTTTTAAACTTTCACCGTAAATAATTTCGAAACTTGCCGTCGTTTATCATTTTCCAAGAAAATGTTTTAAAGTCAAACTTTGACTTTGACTTTTATTTATTATTATTATTATTATTATTATTATTGTTATTATTATTATTATTATTATTATTATTGTTATTATTATTATTATTATTATTATTACTACATTAAAGTATTTTCGAATATTAATTTCACAAAATAACTTTTTATAATATTTCGTAATTTCTTGCATAAAAATTAGCAGTACAAAAAAATTTCACGGTTACGCTCTCACCGTGACTCATAAATTTCTTTTACACTAATAAATCATTAAAATAATAATATTTCTCAAAACTCATTATTTTTCCTAAATAATAATTTCCACCACTACTATATTCCAACATTCCCCATAAAACGTTGAATATAATTTACACAACTCATTAAAGCTTTTATCTGATTAATCGGTTGTGCACTGACCACTGTCAGGCCTCTCAAACAACATTCAATATTCATCATTCAACAACATCATCATAATTATATCACCAGGCAGATCATGCATCATAGCAACATAATATACTACTGCAGATAATTAAATCAATTAAAAGCAGATCAATCACCGATACACAGATAAACAACACAACGTAAGCAACATAAACAAATAACCACAACCACATATAAATCATATAAACCACACTACAAGCAAATAGTTATTGAGAAAATCCCTCAGGTAAGCTCCCCTTACTTCTTGAAGCTCCTCAGTGAAATTAAAAGAACTCTGTCGATTGTCGGAAACCCTCGCACGTCGTAAAACAATTAACCTTCAACAACACATCCAAACAACCAATCAAAACAAGCTAAACAAACACCTAATCCTCTCTAATAGGTCACGGCCTCTTAGGGTTTTGTGGCTCAAAATCTCCAAATTTGCTTAAGTCATGGATTAATAATCCTAATATACTTAAGGAAATGGATTAAGGCTAAACAACTAAGTTAAGAATCAAAACCATCAAGTGTTCATAGCTAGGGTTTCGGCCTTAATGAATCCAATAGGTTAAAGTTTTATTTTTGATATTATCTATACTTAAATACAAGAACTATCAAGATACTAAAAGATTGAATCATGAATCAAGACATGAAAATGAAACAAAACCCATGAACATCACTTTTCAATGGATTCGGCCCAACCCAGAAATCAAGGAAATAAATTTCTCGTGATCATATGCTTCTAGATGATGAAAATAGAGATGATTATAAGATCATAGCAATTGGTTTCATGTCAAAAGGAGTTTTCTAGAATTAGTTATGAATTTTCAAAGTTCTAGATCTAGAAACTTAAAAGTGATGAACATAGATGAGATAAACTTTGAATCAAGAAATTTATCGAAGAAAATAGATATGATTAAGGAAGAAGAATAGGATTCACCTCTTGAAGTTCAAAGGCAAGTGAAAATCCAAGAACTTGCTTCACAAAGTGATGCTAAAAGGCTTATGAACTTATGAGTTTTTTGAAGAAAAGGCAATAGGAAGAAAATGAAATGTGAGGGAGGGTATTTATTGAGGTGTGGTGTGCCACTTTTGAAGGGTCAAATAGAAAGGAGGTAATTTTTCTAAGGACTTAAGTGCAATTAATTCCTAGGGACCATTTTGCAAAGATTCCAAAAGTATAAGGACTATTTTGCAAATTGCCAATAGTTTGAAATGATGACCATGTGCAACATTTATTGTGTTCACATGTGACTCATCTTTATTGAATTTTCTTGAGACATTTTGGGAAGAACCTAGAATAATTGAGAACACTTGAGAACAATTGTAGAATAGTGTGGAACTTTGGAGAATATTTGAGAACATTGGAGAAAGTTCAAGAATAAACTTGGCTCATCCAAGCTAGTTAAGGGCAGCCACCATTCCTTCTTGGGCTTGTGCACGGGCCTTGGAAATTTGGGCTTGGATTTAATTATTTTGGCCCACCAAAATGCTTAAGGCATAAACATGACATAGGAAACTTACATGATTTTTAATGGGCTTCATGAAATTTAATCCATGGACAAGGAATTTGGGCTTCAAGGCCACGGTCCACTAATAGCTTGGGAACAAAGATTCTGGCCCAATTCACTTAGAAAAACATAGGAACTAACTCAGGGTCCGAAGTGTAATTAATAGAAAGTTCAAGGACTAAAGTGCAAAATCCATAAATTGCCACTTTAACCTTGTAGAATCCTCTAGACTCAAAAGTGTGATTCATCTCCATGAATCATCTCAAAATTCTAAGATAACATCTTTATCTGCTCTTGAAAACTCCGAAATCCACTCTGTCGTTCACTCGATTACGTATTTCTCCCGTAAAACGTATATTATTTCATTTTTTTATGAAATAATTCTAAAAATACAGAATTGTAGGAAATAAAATAAAAATCTTAAGTCTTTCATTCACGAATTAAAATTAGGTCTTTTGAGCAGTATAATTATACTGTCAATAAAATTCACGGGCCGGGATTTGCCTAACTTTCAAACCAAAATTTTAATCGCAGCTTCCTACATTCAAGTAGGGTTGAGTGGTAAACTACATTTATTTAAAATAATTTTCTAATACTCATATAAATATATACAAATAATCGTCCGCATTTCGATTATTTTGAAACAGTGAAAATCGGGGTGTTACATTACTACCCCACTAAAAAAAAAATTCATCCTCGAAATTTCGAGACTCAAAACTAAACAGAATTTTGTAATCTCATCTTAACCTTAAGATTTTAAATTTCCCTTCACATCACTTCATTCCTATTATTCCATATTCCATAACATCTTATGTCATTTCTACATATCCGTACTATCCTCAAAATTTCATCAGAGTCTATCACACTCGAAAAACAAAATAAAACTTAATCACTTCTCTTATCAACATGGTTCCACCAGAAACCTTATTCCAATCATCTAACTCTGAATATTATCATTAATACTAACAATGTCTTCACAGCACCACGCATCCACTCCTTACTCAAAATATTCAATCATAGTCTTAGTTCCCCTTGATTATAATTCTCCACTCCAATTCGATATCACCTCACACATCTCATCCTCAAAATAACTTCATTGCATATCTTAATTCAATTAAACCAAAAGGGATTATATAGAATAAAATTATCTAACTCTTAGCTTTCTAACTTTTCTATCAACTTAATTTTTCTCAAGAACTTTTCTTTTCCGCTCACATTCAACTTAGGTAAAACTACCATAGACACTTTTATGTAATTCCTTACCTATTTATTAACACATATTACTTCTAAGAAGTAATTCAAACAAAACTTAACTCGGAGAAAACACAACGTCAACACAACAGACCTATTTCCCAAAGATCCCGAAAGACTCGACTAGCTCTGATACCACTAATGTGACACCCTACACTCGGGTCATCACATGGTTACCCGTTTGCGAAAATAAAACTTAATTTGCCGGTTGCTTTCAGAAAATAATGTTTTCTCAACGTTTATCTTTTCAAAATATGGTGATAAATTTTTTTCCCTTTTTCTTTTAACCTCATAACCACAACAACATAATCAAATCACACTTAAATACATAATGTATATAAGTCATATAACTATACTGCCTCACATGTTTTTCTCACCTAACTCACAATCATCTTTATTCTCAAAACATAATACAACATAACAGTACCTAAGCTGGTCGTAACTAATAGACACTACAACCGATAAAAACAGCAACAACATGCCTCAAACTAGACAGCCTTCTTCTTCTTGTAGAGATCATACCCCTTATACGATTCTGATATGTTTGTAAAGGTGAGATGCCAATATATGGATTTACCAAAATAACTAAATGGACAACACAAAAGAAGGCACATACACATATACATGTTTATAACAACATACTCATTCATATCATAGCATCTCGTTTATCAATGGGTTTCACACCCCAAACGTCAACGTTGGAAAACTATGCATGAACACTTCAATACATCATCTAAACATTCACACTTAATCTCATGAGATATCTCCAACCTCGTGATGAGTTGATCAGACTCGATTGTTACCGGCACACAGCCAAAACCCATCGCACACTATCCAACATCGTGGCACAGTGATAACATCGTAGATGGGTTCTCATTGTCCAAACCCCGGGCATAATGAGAACATCGTTAGTATGATCTACCCTGACGCCGCAAGGTAATCACTCGTTTGATCATGGCACGTCTTCCAAATGCATGCAAGAAAACATTTTGTTCTCAACACTTTTCTTTGTGCTATATCTTTATTTGTCAAAGCTCTCAAAAGCTTCCAACCCATCATCGTTTCAAACATCGAATGCTCTCAAAAGCATCATCGTTTTAACATCGAATGCTCTCAAAAGCATCATCGTTTTAACATCGAAGCTCTCAAAAGCTTCACCGTTTTAACATCGAATGCTCTCAAAAGCATCATCGTTTTAACATCGAAGCTCTCAAAAGCTTCACCGTTTTAACATCTTTACAACTTTTATTAACAACAAAGGACCTCAAAGTCCGAGTGCTCAATCACGAAGCCCCTATACCGTTGCAATCAGTCTTAGGTTCGTGGTAATAGAAAACATCTCAAAACATTTTAACTTCTTTAAGTAGATACCCAGTCTACAACACAACGAACCTTAATACCCCGACGTCTCGGTTATTAAGTTCCATATCATCGTTTTGCATCGTTTTTGTCTGTGAAAAACAAATCCAAAATAAGACAACGTCTTAAGAACACTAGTACTCCTACATCTCGGTTACTAAGTTCTATATCGTCATTTACATCGTTTTTCGTCTGTGAAAATAAATCCAAAATAAAATCTCCGCAACTTATCCAAGTTACCGGAAATACGTCATTGAGTAAACTCATTTACAGAAAATCCTTTCTACTTGAAATTCATTTGTAAAACGTCAAATCATCAAGAACTCTTTTACTGAAACTTCAACTCTTAAAAAAAATAAATCAATTCAGATTAAACCTCTTCTCAAAATAAGTACTGCTGTTTTTAAACTTTCACCATAAATAATTTCGAAACTTGCCGTCGTTTATCATTTTCCAAGAAAATGTTTTAAAGTCAAACTTTGACTTTGCCTTTGATTTTTATTTTATTATTATTATTAATTTTTTTTAAAAATTATTTTCGAATATTAATTTCACAAAATAACTTTTTATAATATTTCGTAATTTCATGCGTAAAAATTAGCAGTACAAAAAAATTTCACGGTTACGCTCTCACCGTGACTCATAAATTTCTTTTACACTAATAAATCATTAAAATAATAATATTTCTCAAAACTCATTATTTTTCCAAAATAATAATTTCCACCACTACTATATTCCAACATTCCCCATAAAACGTTGAATATAATTTACACAACTCATTAAAGCTTTTATCTGATTAATCGGTTGTGCACTGACCACTGTCAGGCCTCTCAAACAACATTCAATATTCATCATTCAACAACATCATCATAATTATATCACCAGGCAGATCATGCATCATAGCAACATAATATACTACTGCAGATAATTAAATCAATTAAAAGCAGATCAATCACCGATACACAGATAAACAACACAACGTAAGCAACATAAACAAATAACCACAACCACATATAAATCATATAAACCACACTACAAGCAAATAGTTATTGAGAAAATCCCTCAGGTAAGCTCCCCTTACTTCTTGAAGCTCCTCAGTGAAATTAAAAGAAATTGTCGGAAACCCTCGCATGTCGTAAAACAATTAACCTTCAACAACACATCCAAACAACCAATCAAAACAAGCTAAACAAACACCTAATCCCCTCTAATAGGTCACGACCTCTTAGGGTTTTGTGGCTCAAAATCTCCAAATTTGCTTAAGTCATGGATTAATGATCCTAATATACTTAAGGAAATGGATTAAGGTTAAACAACTAAGTTAAGAATCAAAACCATCAAGTGATCATAGCTAGGGTTTCGGCCTTAATGAATCCAATAGGTTACAGTTTTATTTTTGATCTTATATATACTTAAATACAAGAACTATCAAGATACTAGAAGATTGAATCATGAATCAAGACATGAAAATGAAACAAAACCCATGAACATCACTTTTCATTGGATTCGGCCCAACCCATAAATCAAGGAAAGAAATTTCTCATGATCATATGCTTCTAGATGATGAAAATAGAGATGATTATAAGATCATAGCAATTGGTTTCATGTCAAAAGGATTTTTCTAGAATTAGTTATGAATTTTCGAAGTTCTAGATCTAGAAACTTAAAAGTGATGAACATAGATGAGACAAACTTTGAATCAAGAAATTTATTGAAGAACATAGATATGATTATGGAAGAAGAATAGGATTCACCTCTTAAAGTTCAAAGGCAAGTGAAAATCCAAGAACTTGCTTCACAAAGTGATGCTAAAAGGCTTATGAACTTATGAGTTTTTTGAAGAAAATGCAATAGGAAGAAAATGAAATGTGAGGAAGGGTATTTATAGAGGTGTGGTGCGCCACTTTTGAAGGGTCAAATAGAAAGGAGGTGATTTTTCTAAGGACTTAAGTGCAATTAATTCCTAGGGACCATTTTGCAAAGATTCCAAAAGTATAAGGACTATTTTGCAAATTGCCAATAGTTTGAAATGATGACCATGTGCAACATTTATTGTGTTCACATGTGACTCATCTTTATTGAATTTTCTTGAGACATTTTGGGAAGAACCTAGAATAATTGTGAACACTTGAGAACATTGTAGAATAGTGTGGAACTTTGGAGAATATTTGAGAACATTGGAGAAAGTTCAAGAATAAACTTGGCTCATCCAAGTTAAGGTCAGCCACCATTCCTTCTTGGGCTTGCGCATGGGTCTTGGAAATTTGGGCTTGGATTTAATTATTTTGGCCCACCAAAATGCTTAAGGCAGAAACATGACATAGGAAACTTACATGATTTCTAATGGACTTCATGAAATTTAATCCATGGACAAGGAATTTGGGCTTCAAGGACACGGTCCACTAATAGCTTGGGAACAAAGATTCTGACCCAATTCACTTAGAAAAACATAGGAACTAACTCAGGGACCAAAGTGTAATTAATAGAAAGTTCAAGGACTAAAGTGCAAAATCCATAAATTGCCACTTTAACCTTGTAGAATCCTCTAGACTCAAAAGTGTGATTCATCTCCATGAATCATCTCAAAATTCTAAGATAACATCTTTATCTGCTCTTGAAAACTCCGAAATACACTCTGTCGTTCACCCGATTACGTATTTCGCCCGTAAAACGTATATTATTTCATTTTTTATGAAATAATTCTAAAAATACATAATTGTAAGAAATAAAATAAAAATATTAAGTCTTTAGGTCAGGAATTAAAATTAGGTCTTTTGAGCAGTATAATTATGCTGTCAATAAAATTCGCGGGCCGGGATTCGCTTGACTTTCAAACTTAAATTTTAATCGCACCTTCCTACATTCAAGTAGGGCTGAGTGGTAAACTCCGTTTATTTAAAATAATTTTATAATACTCATAAATATATACAAATAATCGTCCACATTTCGATTATTTTGAAACGGTGAAAATCGGGGTGTTACAGTAATCATACATGATCTTTGTTTCTGGAGGATTGATTGCTTCTGCCCACTTCTGCTTCTGTTGTTTTCTGCTTCTATTGATTTTGCTTGAATATAGTAATTTGATAGAATAATTTTAAGAAAAGTGATTTTATTTAATAATTGGATATTTTACATAGGGAGTTTGGATCAACCCTCAATCATTCAACTAACACCACGAAGGTGTAGATACTGCTCTCAGAAGAGAGATTCACACACTAATGAAAATTCTCACTCGAATTATAATTTGCCTCAGCATAAAAGGTCTTATTTATAGGCCTAAGGACACAACATATTTATTGAAATAACCCTACAATTTCGTAAGTGCTTACATTAGCTTCCAATAATTTTCCCGATGATGTAAGCGCTTACATCATTCTTCAATTATTATCTCATCGGATTCCTTATCTTCTTGCTAACTTTTGCTAGTGCATTCTGACACATTTTGTCTCCTTGTACACCTTTTGCATTCATGGTTTCTGCATTCCTTGATAAGTGCACTTAGCTGGCTCAGGTCAGCTGGTCTGTAATTTATTGTTGGTCCCTCCAATGCATAGAAATGAAATTCAAAGCTTGTCAATATAGATAAATCTTTTTCTTTTATTACTTTTCCGATTGTCTTGCTTAACAACAAAGTATTTGGGCCTTTGTACAGAGTCTTGATGCATGATTATTTTCCTATTGCTTGGCACTGTGTATAGATGCTAGCCAACTCATTTCGTCTTCATCATATTCGATTCCTTTTGCTTCGTTCATCAAAGGGAAAGTATTATTGCTTATTCCCATGAAGGCTAAGTGCTTGACTGGTATCTTTGTCTGGAAATCCGGATAAGCTGAATAGAACTTTAGATAAATAGTTCTATCACCAACAACATTCTTCTTGAACATCTGAACAACTTCCTTAAAATGATACGGGAACAAAATAATTTCTTCAAGATTTTTACTTAAGTAAAGATATTCAATAAGTTCGAATTGAAATATATTAAACGCCAGAGCAGGGGCTGCTCCTGGGGTAACTATTGCTTTGAGTCTATAAATATTTCTATCAATCATGTAAAAACTGTTGATTATTTCTTTTTCATTCCAATTAGTTAATCTTCTAAAGTGTTCATAGATTTTTTCTTCAGAAAACCGAACTAATAATTCTCTATCTTTTGTGGTAACTATTGGATAGTTGTCTAAGGAAAAAGGAACTTTCCCTAAAATCTTTATTGGTGCTTTAGTTTTAGTCTTTACTAATTTTGTTGTCTCTGAATAAGTTCTTGGGCCAAGATAAATTTCTTTACCTTTCTTTGCCCTCTCTTCTTCTTGATACTTCTTCAAAGATTTTTATGCTTCTTCTTTGGTTGGAAATGATTGATGGATAGCTCCTGATATTTTCTGACAATGAGGAGCTGCTTTGAACTAGTCGTCATATATACCTGGAAATGGTCCATTGAAGATGACGTCCATTTGCTGATATCTTTCCGAGCTTCATCCTTAACTTCATTTGGAATTACTTCTTCTAAGAAACCTTTTGTATTCATCTGGAGTTCCAACACTTTCAATTCTGCCTTAATTAATTCCAATAGTCTCAGTTTTTACTTTTCTAGTGCCTTTTTGAGTTGGTATTGTTGCTTTAATATTTCTACTGTGCCTCACTCCATTCTCTGGATAAAATATCTGCAAAAACATTCTTTTCTCCTTTAATATGAGAGATTGAATAATTATATTCAGATAATTTCATTTGTCATCTAATTAATCTTCCTTGCTTATAATTTCCTTTATGATTAATATTCTTAAAACCTACAACATAAGTAGAGTCAATTCTAAAAATAAATTCTTTATCTAGTACATAGATCCGATGTTTTTCCAACATTTGGATTAGTGCTGGAGTTTCTTTTTCATGTGTTGGATAATTAATTCACTATCTGAAAAAGTTCCAGATGTGTATCGACATAATAATTCTCACTTTTGCCCTGGGGGCTTTGCTTTCATAACTCCTCCCCAACTTTCATTAGATGCATCGGTTTCTATAATAATTAGATCATCATCTGATGGATGATATAGCTCAGGAAGATCCTGACATATTAATTTCATATTTTCAATAATTGCTTCTTCTTCATTGGTCCATGAATAAAAAGCATCTTTCTTTAATTTCTGTTGAAGTACCTTCCATTCTGCTGCAAGATTATTTAACAAACCTTCATTTGAAATATATGTTAGTAATGCAAGAAATCTTTGTAATTCCTTTTTATTTTTTAATTTCGTTAGAAAATTTCGTAAATTTTCTAGCACATGTTTTTGAACTATTATTTTTCGTTTCTAAATTTATAATACTAAATAATTAATTTTATTTTGAGCTAATACAGTTTTTTTCTTACTTAAGACTACTCCATACTCCAAACATCTATTAAGTACTAATGCTATTTTATTAAAATGATCATCTAAATCTTTATTTGTAAAGATCAATATATCATCAATATAAATAAGACAAAATTCTTTAAATTCTTTAAGTATAGAATCCATTCTTGTTGACAGATTCCCGGTGACTGTTTCATTCCCATTGGTAGTACATTCCATTCATATTGATTTTGAGGACAACTGAATGTTGTTAGTGTAACACCTGTTTTTCATATGCTTCTTTATCAATAAATACATGCTTTAATGTGTTTATTTTTGATAAAATCCAGAGTATGACTTTATTTAAAATAAAATCATTTTCTTGTGTTGTTTTACGGCATGAAGTCACAGTAAAATTTTTGATCGAAAATTCAGACAAAAAACAGTCTGGGTTCTCACTGCTAGTACAAGTTTACTGAGCCAGAGACACAATTTTAATTCGTGAACGAGACGGTAAGTGTTTTTATGGTGTTTTTTGTGGGTTTGTAGTTTTTCGAAAAATCTTGTACGGGGCCAAATCTTAGGGATTTCCCGGGCGAAATCGTCGAGAAATACGATCGGGGAAGTCATCTGTTATGAAATGGAGCAGAGCATCAAGAGGATGAAGTGACATGGAGTGACTTGATGTGAAGGCTATGACACACCTCAAAAAGTGAATCTTGACTTTATTTCAAAATCTCACTTTTTCATCTTTCTCTCTCCAATCACATAACATCACCTTAACTCCTTATCCTCTCTACAAGCAACCCAACTTCTTTCTCCTTCTTTCTTCTCTTCTTCCTCTCCAAAACAGTGCCACTCTCCCTCACTCTCTATAAATACTTTTCATTTCCACACTTCATCATTTTCCTTCATTTTCTCACCTTTACACTTCACTACATTTCTTTTCTCCTTCTTCCCTCTTACAAAGTTTACATTTTTATCAAGCTTTTCTCTTAAAGTTCTTCATCAAAGTTGTTCATATTGTTAAGGTTAATACTTTTATGTAGTTCTTTTTCAAAGTTTCATCTTTTATTTCAAAGTTTTCTTCATATGTCATTTATGTGCTTTTAACTTCTAAAATCTCTTAAAAATTGTAGAAAACTCCGTTTGAGTTGAAACCAATTTCTATGTTCTTATTTTTACTCCTACTACAACATACTAAAAGGTTGTGTAAAACAATAATTTCTAACCCTATTTTTTTGATGAGGCCGAAACCATGCTTTTTGGTTTTGGTGGGGTTTGTTTAACTTTGCTTGTATGGACTTGTATTTGAGTTCTATTCGAAGATGATCATGACCAAGGGCTCCTTTGTACTAAAGGATGGTAGGTTTAAGTGATTGTAAAATTTTAAAGATTTTACACATTTTCATGTAAAGGCCTAAACTTTAAGTAGTTTGAGACATTGGTGCTTAGTTGATGTTTCTCCAAAGTGATCATGGATTCAGGCTTCTTGATGTATAAGGATGCTAAATCCAAGGGATTGGAAAGTTTGAAAATTTCTAACCTTTATTTTGTATCAAGGCCGAACTTTAAAGGTTTTTGGCAAAAATATTAAGTTTTGTATTTTTCCAAAATGATCATAGATTAAAGCTCCTTATAATAAAGGATGCTATGTCTAAAGTGATTGGAAAGTTTAAAATATTTTCTTGCTTTATTTTCCTATGATGGCCGAATGTAACATTTGACCTAGGATGTGTTATTTTATTTTGTTTTCCTAGATGATTATGGATTAAAGCTCCTTCATGTTAAAGGATGCTATGTCCAAAAGATTGGGTGATTTAAAGATCTCTAACCTCACAAACTTGTTAAGGCCGAACCTAAGAGTTCATGGTCTAAGACATTTGATTTTTCCATTTTCCGAAATGATCATGGTTTCAAGCTCCTTACTATGTATGGATGCTAACCTAAAGAGATTGGAAAGTTTAGAAATTTCTAGCCTATTTATCTATGCTTGGCCGAAACCCTAAGTCAAGTACTTAGTGGGATTTTTAATTCAACTTTGTTAAAAGATCATTGTTTATGAACTCCTAACACTTAAGGATCATAAATCCATGAGTTGTATAATTTTCGGGAATCTCTAACCCTAAGAACTAGTATTTGCTGAACCTATACCTTGTGGTTTAGTGTTCTTGTTTGATTTTAACTTGTGATTTTGTGTTCATAACCTTAGACTTTCATCGCGGAGGAAACAAAGACGTTCATGGTTTACCTCTCCAAGCATCTAATCTCCTTACCTTCACGGAAGGTAAGAGGGGATTGCCTAGGGATATTCAATGACTATATGCATGTGTCTATGTGTTTACTTGAGTGATTTGAATATTATTGTGATATTGAGCCAATACTTGAATAACTTGTTTACTTGAACTATTGATGTTATTACTTGAGGTTGAACATTACTTGCTTTAAAGTGTTATGAATTATATATATGTGATGAACTGTCGTTAACTGTGATATTATTTTTGAGAATATATTACTGTTGATTGAAGTTTGAGAAACCGGTCTTGAGTCTGTGCACAATGATCATAAAGGATTAAAAGCCTTAATAAGCCTTGAATAGAACTTTGAAAGTATTGGTTTCATTTATAAAAGTTCCTTGTTTAAAACGCTTACTTCAAGAAAACGAGATTCTTATTTTGAAAAGAAACGTTGAAGTGTTTTTAAGACGATAGAAACTATCCTTTTTATGATCCAAAGTTGGTACGAGAGAAAACCTTTTTTGAACTATGTGTTTTATGAAGGAAAAACCCTTGAAAATATTTGACTTTATTCCATCAAGGAATTTCAAATACAAACGAAATTCCTAAATGTTTTAGAAAATATTTTACAAAGGAAAAGGATTTTCTCCTAAATGATTTGGAAACGTTCCGGTTACTTGGATAAGTGACCGAGGTTTTGTTTTGGATTTGATTTTCACTGAGCGAAAAGTAAACACATGTGAATTGAATCTAGTTCGCGAGACGTCGCTTCTAGTATTCTGTAATATGCACGTTGATCCTTGATCCGTGCCACGTTGTTGTGGACTGTGTGTCCTAATCACGTTGTTGTATACTGTGTGTCCTAACCGCGTTGTTGTGGACCGTGTCCTAATCACGTTGTTGTGGACTGTGTGTCCTAATCACGTTGTTGTGGACCGTGTGTCCTAACCACGTTGTGATGAACGTTGTTAAAGGTGAATGTTGTTTTCTATGACCACAAGCCTAGGACTGGTGCATCGGTCAAGGTGTTGTGATTGAGCACTCGGACTGTGTGTCCCGTGTTGATGTTGATAATTTCAAAATGGTGAAATTTATGAATAGTTGCTAGCCTTTGAGCTTTGACAGCGAATGAGAATGAACACAAAAAAATTGAGAACTAAATGTTTTACATTTTCATTTACGGCAGACGTGCCCGACATGGTTTTAACGTGAGACCTTAACAGGAAAGGTATCATGTGACGGTGTATTATCGTTGTTCTTAAATTGGACAATGAGACGTTGTACGTGTATCGTTGTGCCTAAATAGACAATGAAACAGCATGCATAATCATTGTGCCTATATGGCCAATGAGATGGTGTATTATCGTTGCGCTTAGCTAGCCAATGAGACGGTGTATTATCGTTGTGCTTATCTAGCCAATGAGACGGTGTATCGAGCCTGATCAACTCATTTGGAGGATGTTGGAATCTCCGGAGATTAAGAATAGAGCCTGATGATAGGAGTGTCAAGCATTATCTTTATAAAATTGATTGATTCGGGTATGAGACCCACTGAAATAGTACTTGTTGTTTACCTATGAGTAATGTTTAGAATGTTAATATGCCAAGGTGTTGTATGTATCATGTGTATGGGTTGTTGTATGATATATCCATTTGCCGGTGTCTCACTCTTACAGTTATATCAGGTCTCTTTGGGTTTTGCTGTAGTACCTTGGTACTCCAGTACCGATGTTGCGGAGGAGTCTTTCTAAGTCACTTGAAGACCTAGTGTTAGAGGTTGGGAAGGTATTCGGATTGGGGGTCTCTCCAATGAATATTTGATAGAATGACCAGTTTAGGAGTCTGAGTTGGGTTGTATATCTAAAGAGGTCGGTAAATGTAGTGTTATACACATCCATCTGTAGTTTGAAATTTTCTTTCGAAAGTGGAAACTTAGAGAAATGTTGTATGTCATGGTAACTTTGTTACGAACATGACTTTACATTTTAAATGTATGTATGATGGATTTCAGAGTTATCCCTATAGAAGCAAATTTTATACCCTAGTTTTCTGACTTAAGAGAAAACAAATTTTCCGAAAGCAACCAGCAAATTATCTTTTAATTTACTTCCGCACGTGTTACGTAGTAATACCCTAAGGGGGGGTGTTACAGTTAGTGCTTTAGATTCTCCAGATAACCTTATCTGATAAAATCCTAATTTACAATCAAATGTACTAAACCAATTCATATTTCTCACTCTTTCAATAATTAAATGCTTTCTTGGAAGAAAATAAGCACCACCTTCCATTGCATCATTCATTTGCTTATAGTTAATCACCATTCTTCTTTTGCCTCTTTTTATTTCATTATGATTTTCAACTTAAAATGTTGGTGCTAAATGCTTACTTTTTGATGGTCTAATTATTCCTTTTTCACACATTTACTTAATGTCTTCTGGAAATTCATCTCTATCTTCCTTTGTGTAAATCATACGTTTACATTTTACATTTTACATCTTTTGTTGGATCTTTTAGTTTTTGTTCTATTAATTCAGTACACTTATTATTGATTTTTGGTTCTAGAGGATTTTCACTACATACTTTGTCTTAAAGTTCTTCTACATAAGCTTGAATTCTTCTATTTGGTTGTAGATTTATTAATACATGACGAATTTTTTTACATATTTCTCTAACTAACTACGCACGTTTCAGCTTTCTAAGCTCTGACTGTTTAGAGTAAACACATTCAGAAAAATGAATAATTAGGATATTTATTATGTCTATTTTCTGTTTTTGATAAATGTATGGTGTTTTTAATGAGATATAGTCTAAATATTGACAAAATGGTGCATACAATTGTAAGAAGTTGTTTCCTATAATCATATCAAGGTATGTATCTTGCTGATATATTGTAGGTACTATAAATAAATTTTCTTGAATTATCAAAGTAATTCTTTTTGCTACCCAATACAGTGGATGTATAGATCCATCTGCGATTTGTATTTTTATTGGCTTTTCTAATTTTTCCCATTTATCAAACAATGCTTTTGTTGCTAAACAAATACTTGTACCACTATCCATGTAGGCTTCAGTTTCTCTTTTACTTTTTTCTACTTTATTTTTATGTATGTACTATCCGGATTCTGTTTCTTCTGAAGATAATTCTTCTTCTAAGTATTCATACATACCTACTTCAGAATCAATAAATTCTTCTTCAAATGGTTCAAGTTTATATATTTGGTATACCTTCTTTATCAGTTTTTTTTTTTTAAATTTCCTTTCGTTGAGGACATTCGTTTGCATAATGGCCTTCAACATTACATATCCAACATACACATTTCTTTTTTCCTTTTGGACAATATTTTATTGGTGTTGATTTCTTCATTCTAAAATGCTTTTTCTTATTATTTTTATAATAGGTTTTTCTCTTAGGGTAAGTTCTTTGTAGTTTTTTTTTTTTAATAATATTTTCTTCTTTTTACTGGTTTAGCACATCCATAATTTCCAGATTTTTCCATTTCTGGGATATCACAACAGATTATATTTCTTCCCCTATTTAATTGTCTTATTGTTTCTCTAGTTTTTGGTAACTATGACATAGGCACAATGTATCCACCACCGTTAGTAGTAACTAATCTCCGTTGGGGAACCTGTTGGGCACACAAGGTAGGTTCTCCCCTCCCAACCAGGTTTTCTCCATACAACAAGGTGGGTTATTTTTTCTCTATTTAAACATTGTTCTCTTAATTATTGATATAAAATTTGAATAATTCCTCCTTAGGTAGTAGTCGTTTCATCTTGTCTTAATTCTCATAATCTCTTTATCTTAGAATTAAGGGGATATGGTAATTTATCTATCAAGATAGCCTTATATGTTTCTTTTGTTTCTTCATTTAGCTGATAATAATATTTTTGGTATTCACAAATAAAGCCTTCTAATTGACACATGTCACATATTTGCATCTTGTTTAAATGTGCTTTAGTTTTTTCATGTAAAAAAATTATATGTTTTCTCACTTTGTTCTAACATATTATATCCTATAAATTCTTGATAAATTAGACTCATAACTAATTTGACAAAATCTTGATTATTACCTACCAGCATTGCATATTGTTTCCAAGTTTCATTTCTAATTCCATTTAAGAATTTATGTACATTTCCTGTTGTTTTAAGCAACTGCCACCTAGTAACACCCCGATTTTTCTGTTTTCTAAGATCGGTATAAATATAAATAAACATTTATATTTTTATCTAAAACTTAGAAAATGATTTTGGATAAACCAAGGTCATATTTATACACTACTTTATCGTAGAGAGTTAAGGTTAAATTTTGGGTTGAAAATTCAGACGGAACCCGGTCTGTGTTTTCACTGACTGTAAGATTTTACTGATCAGAAAACCTAATTTTGACCCGAGAACAAAATGGATAGATTTTATATCCCATTTCCAACGATATAGGGTATTTTGAAAATTTTCAAAATAAATAGGTTATTATACTTGATTCGGGCCTAAAACCTAAATCGGGTAATCAACGGAGTCGAGAACGAACGTGCAAAGACAAAACCCGTCATCAGATGGATGAAGACAATGAGTCATCCATTATTACTGATGGAGGGTGACTCACCTAGAAATTAATTTATGAAATGATAGGTTTATTTGTGAAAAGGCCAAAATACCCTTAATCTAACATATCCTAGTTAAAAATTAACCATGGTTAAGGCAAGACCAGTTCAAATTGGCCACTTCCTCCTTGTTTTGTGGTCACAAACCAGCCTGAGACGCCCCGACGTCCCATTAAAGAAAACCAAAAAAAAATATTAAGGCCTAATTTCATTATTATCGTTAAGCTGATATATTAAAACAGCGGAAAAAGTAAAAAAAAATTTAAAACATACACAACATATATACATAACATATACACCTCAAGACCTGAAACAGTACAGTAGAGGGAATCCTTTCAACGGGATCCCAAAATGTACAAACTGATAATCAAACAGAAATAAAAGCAACATCCTAAGGTGACAAGACGCAATGGCCATAGACTCTGTACTCAACTATGAGGATCCACTGCTCGTCCTCCAATGTCTGGCTCATACGAGGTCCCATCAAGCTCCTCCATAGCTGGCTCCCCCGTAGGATCTTCTCATCACGATCACATAAAAAAAATGCAATATAGAGAAGATAGGGATAAGAAACCATATAACATCAAACGTGGAAAGGGTTTAGCTACATTTAATTAAATAACGACACACTAAACATCTATCTCCCAAGTATAAATATATGTAACACAATTATCCTCAATCCACATCTAGGACCTTTGCTCTACCCTCCATCATGATGCAATGCAAATGCTGTCTGAATAATCCCCTCAGGTATCGGCCATATCCGGATATCACAATAATATAATCGACACGTCCCAGAGTCCCCGATGCACACCCTCGTCCGCGGATGGAGGGTTCCCACGCAAAGCAATGGCACTATAGCTACACAACCCGGTGCACACCTCTGGACCACAATCCAGGATGCTCATGCAATGAATGAACTATAGTTGCGACTAAAATGAAATCATCTCTGGACGGTCCGCTGTTAGCCTATCCCCGAGAATTCTCTCTCCGAGGCATAGACCCCATACAACCATGTTTCAGGTCCCCACGACCATGTTTTAGGACCACACGACCATGTTTCAGCTCCCTCATATCACAGACCATGTTTCAGGTCCTCCCCCTAGTGCCCTAACCGCTCATCAACCTCATCATTATATTTCAAAAGTCATCTCGGTTAGGCACTACTATCACATATCGTATGCAATCCCCAAATACATCCTCGTGTCTCAACATAACTTATGATTTACTCAATCCTCTAAGAACAATCATAACACTCATCATATCATCATCATGTTATCCAAAATCATCATCATATATCATCATGTCATAATATCATTTCCAAATAATAAATACCAAAATATAATAATAATAATAATAATAAGTATAGACACTTTCAAAAATAATTACAATACTCATGATATCGTACATCAAGTACCAAGTTCAAATCAACCAGTCAAACAAGCAATCATCACGTAATAAAAATAATATATATATATATATATATATATATATATATATATATATATAGCGTAACGACGATAAACACACAATTTCTATATCATCATCGGTACCACCGAGTAGTCCCCAACGTGGTAATAGACATTGTCCGTTACTCGCTCTCCTGTAGGGTTTGTGTCGCCCTATGCCATTATCTAATTAAATATAACCGTGCCGTTTCCGACGTTAAATAGTTTCTTTCCCCCACCTGGAGAGTCGTGCGCTACACGGAACGAGATGAAACGAACTAAAACGAAGCATCCTCGAAACTCCTCGATTCTGACTCACCTAGAAATAGGGTCTCCGATCCTCAAAATCCACCTACGACTCACATTGAAAAAGGCACATTGTAAGGAACTCAAAATTGGTAGCAAATACCACCCAATCTGCCACTGATTTGGCCTCATATATCACAATCCAGACAATTGTGTACAAAATTGAACGGTAAGATTAGATAGATACCTTCCCTTTACCTTATCCAAAACTTTAAGCTCGATCCAACGGTAGATGACCCGGGGATGAACCTCGCAAGATGGCTGGCCTGGAGCTACCCGAGTTGAACTCAACTCCAACTTCTAGGCTGAATAACTCACACTCTGGGAAAGGTACAGAATTTCCAACCGTTAGATATGAAGAACTACTAGCTTAGAACCTCCATGTCAAATTTGGACACAATCCAACGGAGGATGAACGATTGGTGATGATTTCTCTGAAACTGTTCCAGCTCCTAAAACTCTCAACCATGGTGTTTTTGGGGTGCTTTAGTGATCTCCCTTTCTCATTCTCTAATTCTCTCTCTAATTCTCTCCCTCTCTCTCTAGAACTCTCTGGCTTTATGTTCTTTCCAACTCTCAGGTCTCCTTCTCTGTTTTCGGTTTCAAAAGGCTCAAGTGAAATCACTTGAGCCCTTTTTATTTTTTTCAAATTCCTGGTGCTCACGCTCAGCGTGAATTTACCCACACTCAGCATGGGAGCTTCCACCATCGTGATTGCATGCGTACCACGTCACCCACCACGTGTCCTCATGCATGGCACCACTTTCCCACGCTCAGTATGGCCTCTGGTCAACAACGTTGACTTCGTGCGTTTCATCGCGTTCTGAGCTCGTTTGAAGTCCGATTGACCTCAAATTTGCAATACAGGCTCATAAAGACCTAATAAACAACTTCAAACCATAAAAATGCCTAATCTCAACCCTAAATCCAAATTTCTTGTTTCACATTCATACGTCTTAAAGACGATAATCGGGGAAAACTCTAAATTGTTTTCACGTTCAAACTCACTCGAGATGACTTTGTACTTTCCATGCAAAGGTTCCTAGACCTCAACCAACATCTTAACTATTTATTCCAAGCCTTAAACCTAATACTCTTACTTAAACAAAACATAAAATTACGGATGTTACATTTCTACCCCCCTTAAAAGAAATTCCGACCTCGGAATTTACATACCTGAAAACAGATGGGGGTATTGCAGCTGAATGTCCACCTCACGCTCCCAAGTAGCATATCCGGTAACACTATCCCAGTTGACCTTGACTAGTGGAATTTGTTTACCACGGAGTTCTTTAATCCTTCCATCTGCAATCTTAGATGGTAAAGCCTCATATTCCATATTCTCTCAGAGTTGTATTGACTCAGGCTCAATGACATGAGAAGGATTATGGTAATATTTTCTCAACTGGGAAACATGGAAGACATCGTGAAGGTGGGAAAGGTAAGGCGGTAAGGCTATCTGGTAAGCTACTGGACCAATTCGTCGAAGAATCTGAAATGGTCCAATGAATCGGGGAGTGAGCTTTCTAGACTTTATAGCTTTGCCAATTCCGGTCTTTGGGGTGACTCTCAAGAATACGTGATCACCTTCTTGGAACTCTAAGGGTCTCCTCATCTTGTTACTGTAGCTTCTCTGCCGATCCTGGGATTCCTTCACTTTCTCTCTTATCTTCATGACTCTCTCTTTTGTTTGTTTTAGCACATCAGGACCCAACACTTGGCTCTCGCCAGTCTCATACCAACACAACGGAATTCTACACTTTCTCCCATACAGAGCCTCATACAGCGTCATCCTGATGCTGTTGTGGAAACTGTTATTGTATGTGAACTCAATCAATGGTAGGAATTCATCCCAACTGCCAACATGTTCCAACACACAGGCTCTTAAAAGATCCTCCAATGATTGAATTGTTCTCTCAAACTGTCCATCCGTCTGAGGATTATAAGCAGAACTCATCCTCAACTTTGTTCCCAAAGCATCGTGTAACTATCTCCAAAATCTAGATGTAAATCTGGGATCTCGGTCGGAGACAATACTCGACGGCACACCATGCAACCTCACTACTTCCTTGATGTAGATCTGGGTCAACCTTTCAAGACTATAACTCTCGCCAATAGGTAAGAAGTGAGCACACTTCGTCAACCTATCAATGATAACCCAAATCGCATCAAACCTCTTTAGAGTTCGTGGTAATCCAACCACAAAGTCCATCGCTATGCTATCCCACTTCCACTCTGGGATATCCAAGGACTGCAACAACCCGACGGGCTTTTGATGCTCTATCTTAGTTTTCTGACATGCCAAACATGATAGAACATACTCCACCACTTCTTTCTTCATCTCTGGCCACCAAAACATCTTCTTCAAGTCTTGGTACATCTTGGTGGCTCCTGGGTGGAAACTCGGCTTACTTTTATGTGCCTCCTCTAAGATCATCTTCCTAATCCTTAAGTCCTCTGGCACACATATCCGATCCTTAAACATTAATACTCCATCTGATCCTCTCCTAAACTCTGAAACCTTACCCTCATCTATACCTCAATTCATATCCACCAAATATTCATCCTGACCCTGCTTAACCTTAAGGTCTCTCAAAAACTCACTACTGATGGTGATCATACCTAAGCATATTCTATCCTCATTCAATTCCATACCTAGGTTCAAATCTTTAAACTGTTCAAGCAACTCCATCTCTTTCACCATCATTGCAGATACGTGCAAGGATTTCCGACTTAGTGCATCCGCCACAACATTAGCCCTCCTTGGATGGTATTGAAGATCAAACTCATAGTCCTTAATGAATTCCATCCATCTACGTTGCCTCATGTTCAGCTCCTTCTGATCAAACAAATACTTTAAACTCTTGTGATCACTGAACACATTAAACTTAGCTCCATAGAAATAGTGTCGCGATATCTTCAAAGCGAACACTATGGCTGCTAACTCCAGATCATGGGTTGGGTAATTCCTTTCATGAACCCTCAATTTTCGGGAAGCATAAGCCACAACTCTTCCCTCTTGCATCAAAACACAACCCAATCCTTGATATGACACGTCACAGTACAAGTCAAACTGTCCTAATGGATCTGGTAACGTCAACACATGAGATGTAGTCAACTTATCCTTTAGCTTCTGAAAGCTCTCTTCACACTTCTATGTCCAAACAAACGCCGTACATTTTCTCGTTAACTGTGTCATAGGCAATGCAATCTTTGAGAAACCCTCGATGAACCTCCTGTAATACCCGACTAATCCTAGGAAACTCCTCACCTCACTCACTAACTTAGGCCTCTCCCACTTAATCACGGCCTCTACCTTAACTAGATTAACATCTATCCCTTTCTTGTTGATTACATGCGCTAGAACCTGTACTTTCTCTAACCAAAATTCACACTTGGATAGCTTAGCATACAACTGCCTATCTCTCAACACCTGTAACACCACTCTCAGATGTTCCTCGTGTTCTTCCCGACTATGGGAGTAGATAAGAATATCATCTATAAACACCACAAAAAACTTGTCGAGGAACGGTCTAAAGATCCTGTTCATGTAATCCATGAACACCGCTGGAGAATTAGTTACACCAAAAGGCATAACTAGGTACTCGTAGTGTCCATACCTTGTCCTGAAAGCGGTCTTAGGTATATCCTCATTCTTCACCCTAATCTGATGGTATCCTGATCTTACATCTAATTGGAAAACACCGAAGCTCCCTTCAATTGATCCATCAGATCATCTATCCTAGGCAACAGATATTTGTTCTTGATTGTAACTTTATTCAACTGCCTATAATCCGTGCATAACCTAGAACTTCCATCCTTTTTCTTGACAAACAATACCGGTGCTCCCCAAGGTGAAACACTCGGTCTGATGAATTCCTTCTTCATCATGTCATCCAGCTGTTTCTTCAACTCTGCCAACTCCACTGGTGACATCCGATAAGGAGCTACTGATATAGGTCCAGTCCCTGGTATGAGATCTATAACAAACCCCACCTCCCTCTCTGGTGGCAAACCTGGAACGTCAGGAGGGAAAACCTCAGGAAACTCTCTCGCAATAGGCAGAGAATCTATACTCGGAGTCTCCTTAGCTTCCAAAGAGAAAAGCATCACATACTGCTGAGAACCGCCACCCCTCATAGTTGCTCCTTCATTGGCAGATACTATGCTAGAAAGCTCAATAATAGATAAGGTATTTCGGGCATAGTCTAACACTACATGGTTAGCCGAAAGCCAATCCATGCAAAGAATAATGTCTGTCTGATGCATAGGCAAACAGATGAGATCTACAAGAAATGCCCTATTTTCAACAACTATTGGACACTGTAAGCAAACAGACATAGTGATCAAAGGATCACTGGTAGGGGTGGATACTATCAGGGTATATGGTAGCTGAGAAACGGGAAAATGTAAATGATCTACGCACTCATGGAACACAAAAGAATATGTAGCGCAAAATGACTTGGTTTGCCACAGACGTAGCAACTAGATCTATCTGTGCAATCCCTGGTCTAATGCGTACCTCCGCATCTGAAACACACTGGGGCCCTCTACTGTTGGCCATCTCTGGTAACTGGTGCTGGTGGTGTAGATGTCTGAGCACTCTGTCCCGGTATAATGTATGGTCCTCTCATCCACTGAGAACCTCTATCACCTCTCCTCTAATTACCTGTTCTGGTAGGACCCCCACTACTCTACTGTCTCTGCTCTGCAGCCTGCCTCTGGTCCATACTCTCAATGGCACTGCACCTCTCTACAAGCTTTGGGAAACTCAAGATATTCGAGGGCACTATAGCCCTCCTCAACTCATGCTGTAAACCCTCCTCGAATCTCCGGCACATCCAGTCCTCATTTGGAAACCTCTGGTAGAACTCAAAACTGAATCAGGGCCTCAAATCTGACCGCGTAATCAACAACAGACCTGTCTCCCTGCTGGATACTCATGAACTCTCTCTCCTTCTCGCGTCCGACTAACCGCGGGAAGTACTTCTCAAAGAACACTCTCTGAACAGCTCCCAACTGATCAGTATGCCCTCAGCCTCTAGCAATCTCCTCTTGCCTCTCCACCATGACTCAGTCCCTCCGGTCATCATGAAGGCGGCATAGGTCACCTTCCTATCATCTCTGCATCTCATGGTATCAAAGATCTTCTCGAGCTCCTGAATCCACCACTCTGCTCGCTCTGGATCATACTCTCCACCAAACTGTGGTGGCTTACCTTTGAGAAAGGTAGCCAATCCTGCATCCTCAGCCTCGACGGCTCTCCTCCTATCCTGCCGCTCCTGTAACTCTGCCCTCCTCCGAGCATTCTCTCGCGCTGCAGCAACAGAACGGATGCTAACTCGCGGATAGTCCGAAGAGTCTCGGCGGACTCTCCTCCACCTCCAATCCTTGCTTCTGGTTGATGATGCTCATCCTCTATACCCTCTATCGCTCTACCACCACGTCTGCCACGTCCTCGACCTCGGCCTCGAGCCATGATCCTGTTAAAAGAAATCATTAGCCCACATCAATATGACATATAATACTACATAAAACTGGAATATACATACTACATGCCATAGAGATGTCGCGTCGGACTCACGACCCAACTTCTAAGCATAGTTGTTATCAGATGTGGATTCAACTAAATGGCCAGTTCACCCTAGTCACAGTTCTCACAGTCCATTTCAGAACCGAACTTCTCTGATACCACCAAATGAGACGCCCCGACGTCCCATTAAAGAAAACCCAAAAAAAATATATTAATACCTAATTTCGTTATTATCGTTAAGTTGATATATTAAAACAGCGGAAAAAGTAACAAAAAAAAAACTTAAAACATACACAACATATAAACATATATAACATATACACCTCAAGACCTGAAACAGTAAAGTAGAGGGAATCGCATTAGTCGGATCCCAAAATGTACAAACTGATAATCAAACAGAAATAAAAACATCCTAAAGTGACAAGACGCACTGGCCATAGCTATGTACTCAACTATGAGGATCCACTGCTCGTCCTCCAACGTCTGGCTCATTCGAGGTCCCATCAAGCTCCTCCATAGCTGGCTCCCCCGTAGGATCTTCTCATCGTGATCACATAAAAAAAATATGCAATATAGAGAAGACAGGGATAAGAAACCATATAACATCGAACGTGGAAAGGGTTTAGCTACATTTAATTAAATAACGGCACACTAAACATCCATCTCCCAAGTATAAATATATGTAACACAATTATCCTCAATCCACATCTAGGATCTTTCCTCTACCCTCCATCATGATGCAATGCAAATGATGTATGAATAATCCCCTCAGGCATCGGCCATATCCGGATATCACAACAATATAATCGACATGTCTCAGAGTCCCCGGCGCACACCCTCGTTCGCGGATGGAGGGTGCCCACGCAAAGCAATGGCACTATAGCTACACAACCCGGTGCACACCTCTGGACCACAATTCAGGATGCTCATACAATGCATCAACTATGGATACGACTAAAATGAAATCATCTCTGGACGGTCCACCGTTAGCCTATCCCCGAGAATTCTCCCTCTGAGGCATAGACCCCATACGACCATGTTTTAGGTCCACACGACCATGTTTCAAGTCCACACGACCATGTTTCAGGTCCCTCATATCATAGACCATGTTTCAGGTCCTCTCCCTAGTGCCCTAACCGCTCATCATAACCTCATAAATAACCTCAGAATAAAATAATTTCATCTCATCAACCTTATCATTATATTTCAAAAGTCATCTCGGGTAAGCACTACTATCACATATCGTATGCAATCCCCAAATACATCCTCGTGTCTCAACATAACTTATGATTTACTCAATCCTCTAAGCACAATCATAACACTCATCATATCATCATAATCATCATCATGTTATCCAAAATCATCATCATATATCATCATGTCACAATATCATTTCCAAATAATAAATACCAAAATATAATAATAATAATAATAATAATAATAAGTATAGAAACTTTCAAAAATAATTACAACACTCATGATAGCATACATCAGGTACCAAGTTCAAATCAACCAATCAAACAGGCAATCATCACGTAATAAAAATTATATATATATATATATATATATATATATATATATATATATATATATATATATATATAACGTAACGATGATAAACGCACAATTTCTATATCATCATCGGTACCACTGAGTAGTCCCCAATGTGGTATAGACATTGTCCGTTACTCGCTCTCCTGTAGGGTTTGGGTCGCCCTACGCCATTATCTAATTAAATATAACCACGTCGTTTGTGACGTTAAATAGTTTCTTTCCCCCACCTGGAGAGTCGCGCGCTACACGGAACGAGATGAAACAAACTAAAATGAAGCGTCCTCGAAACTCCTCGATTCTGCCTCACCTAGAAATAGGGTCTCCCAGCCTCAAAATCCACCTGAGACTCACATTGAAAAAGGCACATTGTAAGGAACTCAAAATTGGCAGTAAATACCACCAAATCCGCCACAGATGTGGCCTTATATATCACAATCTAGACATTTTTTTACAAAATTGAACGGTGAGATTAGCTACATACCTTCCCTTTACCTTCTCCAAACATTTCAGCTCGATCCAACGGTGGATGAGCCGGTGATGAACCCTACAAGATGGCTGGGGTGGAGCTACCCGAGTTGAACTCAACTCCAACTTCTAGGCTGAATAACTCACACTCTAGGAAAGTTACAGAATTGCCAACCGTTAGATATGAAGAACTACTAGCTAAGAACCTCCATGTTAAATTTGGACACAATCCAACGGAGGATGAAGGCTTGGTGATGATTTCTCCGAAACTGTTCCAACTCCTAAAGCTCTCAACCATGGTGTTTTTGGGGTGCTTTAGTGATCTCCCTCTCTCATTCTCTAATTATCTCTCTAATTCTCTCCCTCTCTCTAGTACTCTCTGGCTTTCTGTTCTTTCCAACTCTCAGGTCTCCTTCTCTGTCTTCGCATTTTGAGCTCGTTTGAAGTCCGATTGACCTCAAATTTGAGATATAGGCTCATCAAGACATAATAAACAACCTCAAACCATTAAAAATGCCTAATATCAACCCTAAATCCAAATTTCTTGTTTCACACTCATACGTCTTAAAGACGATAATCGGGGGAAACCATAAGTTGTTTTCACGTTCAAACTCACTCGAGATGACTTTGTACTTTCCATGCAAAGGTTCCTAGACCTCAAACAACATCTTAACTATTTATTCCAAGCCTTAAACTTAATCCTCTTACTTAAACAAAACATAAAATTACGGATGTTACACAGCCACCTCACCTTCAACCTCAACCACTCAATTTTCATGATTACTTTTGGCATGAAATTACCAAAATGTCCTTAAGTCAAGTAAATAACCATTAGCCCTAAGTGAAATCACAATTTTGTCCTTAAGTGAAAAACAATTTGGACCCTTTAGCCCTCCCATTTCCACGGTCAAAACACCACACTTAGGCCATTTCATTCATTTCATCAAGACTTCATCTTCTTCCTCACAAATTCTCTCATTTTCTCTAAGTTCCATAACCAAAAATTTGTGAAACAACTACTTGATCTCTTGATCTTTTTCAAATTCCAAGAGGTATACCTTACTTCTCATCATCAATAAACTCTATGTTCTTCTTTCATTTTCATGATTTGAGCCATGATTAACATGTTTTAAATTCTTAGATCTAGAACTTTGAAAAATCCTAGAAAATCATAGAAAAATCCTATGATCATGAAACCAATTTCTATGAATTTGTCATCATCTCTATAGTCATGATTCAAGAGCATGAGTCTAACCAAATTTTCTCTCCTATTTTCCCTCTCAAGGCCGAAACCCTAATTTTTTGGGAGAAGGAGTTTTGTTCAATTTTTCTTTAAAGTGATGCTTGATTTCATTCTTTTAGTTCATATACATGTTAAGTCCAAGAATTTGAAACCAAAGAAATTTTCTAGCCTAATTTTATTGTTTAGGCCGAAACCTAACTCATGTGAGTTAGATGGATTTTCTTCAAGTTCTTGACTTATGATCATTGTTTTTAACTCTATACTACTCTAAGGTCATTAATCTACGAGTTTGCATAATTTTAACATTTCTAGCCAAATTATTTTGTGAAGGCAGAACAAACCTTAACCTTGGTGTTAGAGGATTTTGTTTCAAATTCAAGTCATGATCATTAGTTTTGTAATCTCTAATGCTTAAGGATCACAAATCCAAGAGCATGTGAAATTTTAGAAATTTTTAACCATTTTTATTAGTCATGACCGAACCCTAGTCATAGAAATTAGGTGTTGTAATTGTTTGTTGATGGAATTATTGGTTGTGGTTTGTTGAAGGGTAATTTGGTGTGAATCGTGTAAGAGTTTTACGGGAATCGGACGTTCGGTGGAATTTAATTCGGAAAGAAAAATCTCTAAGAGGTAAGGGAGTACCTGAGGGGTTTTTCCTATAGCTATATGCTATTAGTTGTGGTTTGTATAATTTATTTGGGTGTGTTTATTATTTTATGTAGTTAAAATTATCTACTTTTAAATTATCTGCTTTTAATTATTTATATGCATTTAATTGTTAGAGCATTTTAATGTATGTCATAAACTGTTCTATTTGCTATAGTGTTGACGTGAAATTATTATTGATTTTGAGTGTGGATTGAAAAGTCTGACAGTGGTCAGTGCTCAATTATTTACGAGGATAAAAGCGTTAAAAAGTTGTATAAGAAATAATGAATTTTAATTGGTGGGATATAATAATATAATATTACTTAATTATTTGATTGGTTAAAAAAATGGAATAGCAGAAAATATTATTATTTTAAGGATTTTTTGACGTAAGAGTGAACAATGAGTCACAGTGAGGGCATAACCGTGAAAATATTTACTACTGTTAATTTTTACGTAAAAAATTACAAAATATTAGAAAAGGTTATAATAAAAATTTAAGTCTCAAAAATAATTTAATTATGGTGTTGAGAAAATTATTTTACTAGAAAAGTCAAATTTTGACTTAAAACGTTTTTAAAATATCAAACGACGGTTAATTCTGAAAACAGTTACAGAAAACATTTTTAAACAGCAATATTTGTTAGAACCAAGAGTTAGTCTCAAATCAACATTTTTCTTTGAACTAAAGTTTCAAATAAAGATTTTTAGAAGAAGATGAGTTTTTAAGTGATTTGATGATTTTATAAATGAATTTCCAACGTAAAGGGATTTTCTGTAAATTAGTTTTATACAGTGGTGTTATTCCGACGACTTGGATAAGTTGAGGAGATTTTGTTTTTAATTTGTGTTTCACAGAACGAAATTGATTTGAAAGTGAAAAACGAACCTAGTGGCCGAGACGTCGGGGTTCTAGTGTTCTATGGTATGGACTGTATGTCCTAAAGGTGAAGTTATGGACTATTATGTCCTATCAAAATTATGTAAGTTTTGTGCTTTATAATCTACGAACCTAAGGTCGAATGTATCGGTCTAGTGTTTCGTGATTTGTACATTAGGACTTGGAGTCCTATTGTGGAAATTGAAAGACAAGTTTAAACGTTTAAAAGTTGAGAAGGTCGTGAGATTTTGAGCTTCGATAAGGAAAGAATGAAAAAAAAGGAAAGTGACAAGAAACAAAATGTTTTACATTTGCATTTGTGGCAGACGTACCTGACGTTGTGTCGTGAGACCTTGAAGGATAAGGTATCATGTGACGTTGTACATTGTGCCTTGATGGATAATAAAACCATGTGACATTGATCATTGTGCCTCGAGTAGGACAATGGTACCATGGAAAATTGACATGACGTTGTGCCTAATATATTTGGCAATCGAGATTGATCAACTCATTTTAATGATGTTGGAATCTCCGGAGTATTAGGAAATATGGCATCCATTGGAGGAGAAAAGAAATTGAGAGAAAGTATGAATATGAAATTGATAGAATGAGTTAATTGATTACAAAGAGATTAAGCCTTAATATAGGCTAATAATCTAGCAACTAGCTATCAAATAAGTAACCATAGATCTAGCAACTAACCATCAACTAACTAACCATAGATCTAGCAACTAACTATATCTCCAATAGCCCCCCGCAAGCTGGAAGTGGGGATTAGCAAATCCATCTTGGGGTGTACAACATAATGCAATAAAAAGAAAGAACAATGAATGAAAATTACAAATGTATAAGCCTACTTACATTGGCTAATCAAGAAAAGTCTAACAATGATATAGGTAACGGCCGTAGTTCGTAGATCTGAGAAGTCTTTGACCTTCTTTTGGGCCCCTTCGTTCTTCTTCCGTCGTCTCCATGGATCTCGTTCCAAATTGGGCTCTATAGGCCTCATAAATTTTGTTTGAAAACGGATATTGGGTTTTCCTCACCGTTCTTGATTTTTTTTTTTGAAATAGGGGTATTGGGATTTCCTAACCCTTCTTTGAATAGGGATCTCCAGTGTTTCTTCTTTCTTTCATCCTTATTGAGGAGTTTTGTAGACATGCTACTTGAATCCAACCAAAGAACTAATCCTCCAAAAAAATTCTTTGCCAAGAATTCTGACGAGAGAAAAATGAGAGCCTCTCCCACGCGTGTTTTCCATCCTCGACAGTGGAACTTTACGCAAGAATTGATAGTGTAATGCTTGTTGCATGTCGACCGATCAAAGCGGAGCATGTGACTTCATTGTAACAGCAGTACATTCACTAGCTCGTTGACCACCTTTTAATCTCAAATTGCTAAGAAACTAGCTGAAATTAATCTCATTCGGGAGCTTGTGATAAGATAATGGCGTGTCAGATTCTTGATGCACTTGAAATTGAATATCAGGTTCTCCATGAAAGAGGTAAAGAACAGATCTTTATGTAGTCAACAAATTATCAATAAATGCATTAAAGAAAATGCTTGATAGGAAAGAAACGAGGCTTTCAAATGAACCTCTGGCAAATGATGAAAATGGCATCACTATCGTTGTTCGGATGCCAGATGATAGTTGCAGGGAACACAACTTTCTCAAAACCGACAAGCTTCAGCTTCTTTTTGATTTTATAGATCATTGTGGAGCAGAAAATGGTACTTTTGAATTTGCTCCATGGGTGCTTCAAAACAGGTAGTGCATCCTGTTGGTTGGATTGAACAACTATAGTATTGAGAGCACCATCAATGTCATAAATGAAACATGAATTCCAGATCTTGGTCAACATGCAAACAAAGATCCCACAACCCATACATTTCATGCGGAAATGTTAGTGGTCTTTCTTTTGGGCATCACATTTGGGAGCTGCATCCTCACTTGAGTATGAATTTATTGTCCTCTTGGGCCAATCAAGAAAGTTGCATAGAAAGAAATGAGTTTTGTAGTGTTTTTGGAAAAAGAAATAAAAGAAGAAAAAGAATGGTACTTTGGGTTTTCTGGCTAAAGTGAAAAAGAATAGTATTTTGGTATTTTGGAGGCGTTTATTGAGAGGTCGTGAGTTATGGTGGGTGCAACTTCTTGGACTGAGTTCTTGGAAGTGGAATGCATTGCAGAGGAAATGGCTATGATTCCAAGTGTTACAGAGACCACGAAGTAGACTGCAAACCAATATGAATAACATGAAGCCATTGAACCGGGGAGGAAAATAGTGTCATGCAGCAGGAAAAAATGAATAATATTAAGAAATAGCAGCGGAAAGTTTTCTCTCATGATGGTTGATATCTCTCTGATACCATATTAGGAAATATGGCATCCATTGGAGGAGAAAATAAATTGAGAGAAAGTATGAATATGAAATTGATAGAATGAGTTAATTGATTACAAAGAGATTAAGCCTTTATATAGGCTAATAATCTAGCAACTAACTATCAACTAAGTAACCATAGATCTAGCAACTAACCATCAACTAACTAACCATGGATCTAGCAACTAACTATATCTCCAATACGGAGATTAAGTACAAAAGTTTAGATGGTGAATATTGAAGTGTCATGCATTTGTTTTAAAAATGACGATGCTTGTCGGGTATGAAACCCTTTGATAAACTATCTGTTTATTTTTGAACATTAATGTTATTATAACTATATATGTTATGTGTCGTTTTATGTGTCGCGCAAGTAGTTATCGTTTTAAAATCCAAATATTGGTTCTCACTCTTGCGTTTATCTATTCGTCTGGTTTTTCTGTTGTACCTTGGTACATGAGTACAGATGTTGCAAAGGAGTCCTTTAAGTCACTTAGAAACTTAAGTCCGAATGTGAGAAGAGGTATGTGATGATAGGGATGGCCACAGGGTCTTTTCAGGGAATGTCTTGTAGGACGACCAGCTTAGGTATTTGTTTGGGAATGTATGTTTGACTAGTTTAGTATGTGTGTTTTGAAAATTTCCATATGGGTTATGAGTAATGACTTTTAAGAAAAAAACTTGTATGTTGTGCAAGGTTGGATTATGAATAAACTTAGTCTATATGACTGAGTGAGTATAAGTTAAATCTTACTACTGTGATGTGTGCATTATTTTTTTTAAGTAATAATAAGAAAAATAATTTACACCCAGATTTTCTGACTTAAAGTAAATCAATTTCCGAAAGCAACTAGTAAAATTTATTTTTAATTTATTTCCACATGTTTTCATAAGGTAATACCCAAGGGGGGTGTTACACACCTAGGCAAGCTCCAATGCAAAAAATTGTTAAGCATCCATTCCTTAAGTTTAAGGACCCATTTGTGTACCAACGTTGGAGATGTCCATAAGAAGTTGTTTCCTATAATTATATCTAGGCTTGTATCTTGCTGATATATTGTAGGTACTATAAATATTTTTTCTTGTATTATCAAAGTGATTCTTTTTGCTACTAAATACAGTGGATGTATAGATCCATCGGTGGCTTTTCAATTTTTTCCCATTTATCAAACAATGATTTTGTTGCTAAACAAATACTTGCTCCTCTATCTATATAGGCCTAGGCTTCATTTTCTCTATTAACTTTTTCTACTATTATTTTTATGTAAGTACTATTTGTATTATGTTTCTTCTGAAGATAATTCATCGTTTAGGTATTCATACATACTTACTTCAGTATCACTTGATTCTTCTTCTAATGGTTTAAGTTTATATATCTGGTATACCTTCTTTAATAATTTTGATTTTTCTTTAAAATCTTTTTCCTTTCGTTGATGACATTCATTTGCATCATGGCCTTCAACATTGCATATCCAACATATATATTTCTTTTTTCCTTCTAGACAATATTTTCTTGGTGTTGGTTTCTTTCTTCTAAAATATTTTTTTCTTATTATTTTTATAATATGTTTTTCTATTTGGATAAGTTCTTTTTAGCTTTGGTTTTTTTTTTATAATATCTCCTTCTGTTTACTGGTTTATCACATCCATAATTTCCAGGTTTTTCAATTTCTGGAATATCACAACAGATTACATTTCTTCCTCTATTTAATTGTATTATTGTTTCCCTGGTTAAACATTATTCTCTTAATTCTTGGTATAAAATTTGAATAATTCATCATAAGGTGTTAGATGTTTCATTTTGTCTCGATTCCCATAATGTATTTATTTTAGAATTAAGGGGATATGGTAACTTATCTATAAAAAATATCCTTATACGTTTCTCTTTATCTAGTTTATAATAATTTTTTGGTATTCACAGATAAAGCTTTATATTTGACTCGTGTCACATATTTGCATCTTGTTTAAATGGGCTTTAGCTCTTTCATGTAAAAATTTATTCGTCTTCTCTCTTTGTTTTAACATATTATATCCTATAAATTCTTGATAAATTAGACTCATAACTAGTTTGGCAAAATCTTGATTATTACCTACCAGACATGCATATTTTTGCCAAGTTTCATTTCTGATTCCATTTATGAATTTTTTGTACATTTCCTGTTGTTTTGAATAATAAGAAATTATTTACATCCATTATATTTAGCTTATTAATTTTTTCATCAGTTACTATTAATATTATTATTTCATTAGTCAATTGTAATAATACTTCCTCTTTATTTCTTGCACAATCAATGTTTAATATATTTCCTAATCTCATTGATTCATAATGAGGTTTAAATTATTCTTGAATTTGTGTCCATTTATTATTATTTTTTATTACATATCCTTTATTATACAGTTTCTTCATATTTACATCATGCTCCACTAGGAGTATAGTTATATTCTTCATATTTTCTTCTAGGCTTTGTTCCACTATATCCTCCTTTTCCATTCGTATTTCACTATAATTTCCTTCAGATTCTGAAGAAGATCTGTAGCTTAATACTATTTCTTCATTTTCATTTTTTTCTTTGGCTATCAGATCAATTTGCTCTATTTTTTGTATATGATCATTTTCTTCTTCAATTATTTTAAATTGTTCTAATAACTGTTGAATTTATTCTATATCATTTGATTTCTTTAATGTTTCCATGTACTCGTCTTTATCCTTTCCATGAGGTTACTGGTGAGGATGATTTTGAGGGTTCTAGACTAAATTCTTGTTTTATTATTATTTTTTCCAAATCTTTTGATTTTAATAATTCTTCTAACTCTTTTCTTGTTATGCATTTATTCTTTTCTTCATCTTCTAAAAGATTTTCTAGCTATTTAAGGACTTCTCTATTTTTTACAATATCTTTATATTCCTCCTCAGGTTATATTTATGAGATTTAGACAAAACCTATAATACCCGCCAAAAATAGTATAATGTATTTTTTAAAAAATAAAATAAATAAATATTAAAATGAAAAATTTGTTTGGCATGTTATAAATTATTTATAACATGAGGAAATTACTAGAGTATAATAATTATTATTAGTGTGCTTAAAAAAAGGAAATAAACTATAAATGGATTATCATAATTAAGTTAGAGACATATTTCATTTGCACCCAATGGCTAAGTAATGAGTTAACATAATATTAATGAAGTTTTGGTAGAAGCGACGTGGTATAAATGGTTAGAGGGAGGAGGATGGGCAGCCATTAGCAACCCTAGAAGAAAATGTGAAGAAGATGAGAAGAAGATAAGAAGAAAAGAACAAAAGGAAAAGGCAAAGAGGAAAGAGTAACAACAAATTAAAGGAAGAAGGAAAGAGATATCCAAGAACTTAAAACAAGGTGAGGGATCTGTGATTTTTTTTGGGGGGGGTTAATATTCGTGGGTATTTTTTAGGGATATGAAATGAGTTGATGACGGTTGAAATAGGGATGTTTGTGAGTTGTTTAGGGTGAACCCCTTTCATAAAAATCGTTTGGAAATGTATAGGTTGATTATTCTTTGACTAATATGTTATTGGTGAGTTATTATATATGTTTGGTTGAACCCTAAAAATTGGGGGTGAGGAAACTCCATTGTTGGAGCTTGACGTTTGGTATTTTTCTTAGGGGGTCTCGATTTTGGTCTGGAATTCTGACAGACATGTGACGAAAAAAATTATAACTAGAGTTGTAGGTATCATATTAATATTCAATTGGACTCGTTGGAAAGATAACATATCGAGTTAAATTGTGTATAAATTTCGTGATTTTTGAAAACCAGAGTTATTCTCAGTTAAATTTCTAAAATAGGGTTAATGCTGTCCCGAATGTACCTTGACAGCCTACGCTCAGAAAATCATATATTGGTTAATAAAATTCGGATTGAGATGAAAATTTTTGTAATTGAAAATTAAAGTGTAGGAGTATGTTATGGTAAAGTTTAGTGATTTTAGGAGATCTGAGGAGATCCCAGTTTAATTTTGAAAATATAGTATTGTATGTCTTGGATGTACTCAAACATATTTTACTTCAAAATTTATATATGGAGTTGTAGAGTATCTTTTTTATGTGAAACTAGTGTTATTTGAAAGTAGACATGTAAGTCTTGTTGTGGTTAAAATTTTATAATTTATAAACCTATATAATATTCCTAGTTTTCATATAAAGTTGGTCTAGGCTTGCCGGAAACATTATCATTAGTCATGTATTGGTGGATTTATGACTATGTTATGATGTGTATCTTAGTGTGGTTGCCTTTCGAATGTTGATTCCCTTTATGGTTGAATTTTAGTGAGGGTGTTTATTCAATGAATTTTTATCTATGTTGTGAATATATATTATATTAGATTATATAAATGTACATCTTGGAAAGTATCAATAAAGTGATGAAAGTGTGTGAATGAAATGATTGTGTTGTTGTCACCATGGATATGATATGGAATAGAATAGTTGTGAATATGATAAATTATGTGTTTGATTATATGGTATGTGAATAAAGAAATTAGTGGTGATATGCTAAATGTGACTATGTGTATGTTCATGGTGTAACTTTTGGAATGAACTTATCAAGTGACGATAGTATGTGAATGGAATGAATATAATGTTGCCTATATGTAATTGTGATTGAGAATTTCATGGACTTTATTGAATACCAGTGAGATGGTTATTCAAGATTTATTATGAAGCACAATGAACGTATGTTATGATAAGGCATGATATATTGTACTTAGTGCTTTGGTATGATGCTTACACATTGGACAAGACTTGGTGTATTCGACCGGTCAACGGATTTGAACGGTATATAAATGACACCATCGGAGCATGGGGCCTCTAGTGAAAAACCCCGGAGTTCGGAGCGTGGTTGTGTAGTGACCGAGGTCACTTGCCTGTCAGCGGACTCGATCGGGATATAAATGCGACCGTCAGAGTGGAAGACTCTAGTGAACAACTCCAAGGGTATACACAAGCATCTTGCCCAATGGCAAATTGACTTCATAGCAAGTGAAGATTTTATATGTAAGCTTATATACAATACGAAGAACTGAATGAGATATTTATAGAGATGCTTATATATATTGTACTATTTATCTATTATGTTCTGTTTATCCCTCACTAAGTTCTGGGACTCACCCCCGCCCTTTTTGGTTTTAGCTTCAGGTATTCCGCGAGTGTAGCCATCTCAGGGAGCCTATGCACTTGTGTAGTGTGGGCAACTACTGCTGTTTCAGTTTCTTGTGGTTTGGTTTATTGTCATATGAGAATCTTCCGCTGTTTGGAGTTTTAAACTTCATTCTAGTTGTAAACCCATTTAGTTTTTTTTTAACTATTGATGTTGACTCGGGGCCGCCCTTGGCTTACTTTTGGTATAATCTTTTACTCTGATAATTACTTATGATATGCAATATATCTTGTTATGATGTGACTTATGCATGCTTGAAAGGCCCTGGGAATGGAACAATGGAGTTCTATTCTGGCCGGTCAGGGATGCCTAAGTCGGGTCCTGACAAAGTGGTATCAAAGCTAATGGTTATAGGTCTTGAGCATGATTAGAGACTAATGACCTTTGTAATAATTCCCGAACCCGGGTGGGAGTTGTTCCAGAAGTCATTAGTAGCTAATCTGGTTTTCTTAAGGTAAGTTGTGGCGAAAAAAATGGAGATTCTCATATGACAACTAAAAGCAGCGACCTGAGATGGACTTGTTTAGTGATATAATGCTTAGGCTTATTGTAGATATATGATTGTAATGTTGATGTTAATTGAGAATGATAAATAATAGAGAATTATTAGGCATGAGTTGACGAACGGTCATGCTAAAATTCAAGGAGTATAGAAATAAGATAGGACATACTCTTGAAATGACTTCATTAGATTGATGAAAGGTATGGAAAATGTTGTTGGTGATAGGACAAGAATATGTCTATGTTAGATTAGCTTTAGCTCACGAGTGGGAGTGAATATGTATGTTCACTTTCGATTAGCATGTTTTAGGTTAAATACAAGGGTATGATGATTAATGCTTATGGGACTAAGTTGAAAGGTGATTTTAGGGAATGGTTAAGGGTTATACAAATTCTAGATGAAGTCGGTTTTTCTTGGATTAGAGTGGTATGATGAGCTTAAAGATTCAATGAAATGAACTACGTGGGACTGGGTTGAAGAGTAATTATAACTTGTCTTTGTGTATGAAAAACTTAGTATGGTTATGCAAAGAATTATGATGAGTGATTAATGAAAGTGAACATATGAGTTAAGCTTATAACGTTACAACCTATGCTATAGTGATGGATTACTATGAGAAAATATGACTAGAAATGAGGTGCAAGTGAAAGTATGAGGATGCAACGTTAATGCATAAGGGATGGTAGTTTCTTTGATTAAGGAGTCTTAGTATGATATTACTGTATAAGCGCAAGTAAACAAGACGATGCAATGTATATAGCAGACGTTACACCAACATTATGCAGATGTAGGAGACGAATGTGAAAGTATGTGATGTAAGTGATAGGTAGCAAATTACAGTAAGAGCAATGGATGGAAATGGGTCAATTAAGGATAGCAATGAGTGATAGGCTTTAAAATTATGTTAATAAAAGCAATAATATGTACATTGTGGGATTGTGTGACATTTATCTTTTAATGAAGTTGATTTTTTTAAAAGAAATAAGTAAATGATGAGAAGGTGTTTGCATATAATATCGGTTATGAGAATGAAGTGATAGATGGTATGGTATGTTTGTATATACAAGGTGTTGATTATCAAATGAATAAGATATACAAAATCGGTTTCTTGCAGGTGCTTTGTTGGGATGATGTTCGATGACCCGGTGTTAGTAGGAGTCATTGGAATTCGAGGACGAATTCCTTTTAAGGGGGTAGAATGTAATACCCGCCAAAAATAGTATAATGTATTTTTCTAAATAAAATAAATAAATATTAAAATGAAGAGTTTGTTTGGCATGTTATAAATTATTTATAACATGAGGAAATTACTAGAGTATAATAATTATTATTAGTGTGCTTAAAAAAAGGAAAAAAAATATAAATGGGTTATCATAATTAAGTTAGAGACATATTTCTTTTCCACCCAATGACTAAGTAATGAGTTAGCGTAACATTAAGGACGTTTTGGTAAAAGCGATGTTGTATAAATGGTTAGAGGGAGGAGGATGGACAACCATTAGCAACCATAGAAGAAAAGGTGAAGAAGATGAGAAGAAGAGAAGAAGAAAAGAATGAAAGGAAAAGGCAAAGAGGAAAGAGTAACAACAAAGGAAGAAGGAAAGAGATATCCAAGAACTTCAAACAATGTGAGGGATCTGTGATTTTTTTTTTCGGTTAATTTTTGTGGGTATTTTTGAGGGATATGAAATGAGTTGATGATGGTTGAAATAGGGATTATTGTGAGTTGTTTAGGGCGAACCCCTTTCATAAAAATCGTTTGGAAATGTATAGGTTGATTATTCTTTGACTAATATGTTATTGGTGAGTTATTATATCTGTTTGATTGAACTCTAGAAATTGGGGGTGAGGAAACTCCATTGTTGGAGCTTGACATTTGGTGTTTTTCTTAGGGGATCTCGGTTTTGGTTTGTTATTCTGACAGACATATGATATAAAAATTATAACTAGAGTCGTAGGTATCAGATTAATTTTAAATTGATCTCGTTGTAAAGCTAACATCTCAAGGTAAATAGTGTATAAATTTCGTGATTTTTGGAAACCTAAGCTATTCTCAGTTAAATTTTTAAAACAGTGTTAAGGCTGTCCCGAATGTACCTTGACTGCTTGCGCTCAAAAAATCATATCTTGGTTGGTAAAATTTGGATTGAGATGAAACTTGTTGCAATTGAAAACTTAAGTGTAGGAGTATGTTGTGGTAAAGTGTCATGATTTTATGAGATCTGAGAAGATCCTAGTTTAATTTTGAAAATATAGTATTGTATGTCTTGGATGTACTTAAACATATTTTACTTCAAAATTTATATATGGAGTTGTAGAGTATCTTTTTATGTGAAACTAATGTCATTTGAATGTAGACATGTAAGTCTTGTTGTGGTTAAAATTTCAGAATACATATACCTCTTTAGACATGTTGTCTTTCATGAGTCAATATTCCCCTTCACCACACCACCTTCGGCCCCTTCTTTCCCAAACTCAAAATCAAATATGCCCCTACCCATCTCTCGCCACCCTCTCATCCTCCAACAACTCCATCCAAACATGCCACCTCCAAACACTCCACCACACACTCCTCAAAACTCCAATGCATCCTTACATACACCCCCTTCAACTGCAAACTCCTCACAAACACCAGCAACATCCACACCTTCGGTTGACCATACTTCCACCCAAAACCCCACGGACTCATCAGTACAGTTGGACGTCACTGCATCATCATCGCCTCTGCCACCAGCTCTTCTTCGCCCAGTCACAAAATCAATGAACAATATTCATCAATCGAACCCTAAGTATCTCCTCACCACTAAACACCCACTCCCTATATCGGCCGAGCCAACTTGCCCTAGCCAAGCACTCAAAGCAAGTGAATGGCGTGATGCCATGAGCCATGAATTCAATACCCTGATTCAGCAACAAACATGGGAATTGGTCCCTAGACCACACAATAAAAATATAATTGGTTGCAAGTGGGTTTACCGAATCAAATGGAAAGTAAATGGTGACATAAACCGGTACAAAGCCCGGTTAGTAGCAAAGGGCTTCCACCAACGCCCTGGACTAGACTACCCTCAAACCTTTAGCCCTGTAGTCAAGCCCATTACAGTTTGGTTGGTTCTCTCCTTGGCCCTCCAACATAATTGGTCGCTACGGCAACTTGATGTCAACAATGCATTCTTGCACGGCACTCTCACTGAAGAGGTTTACATGCAACAACCCCCAGGTTTCACTCATCTTAATAAACCTCACAATGTGTGTCGACTCAAGAAATCTATCTACGGCCTCAAACAAGATCCACGTGCTTGGTATCAAACTCTGCATAAGTTTCTATGTCACTATGGCTTTGTTAATTCCAAATCTAACTCATCTCTATTCATTCTCCAACACCAAGGCACAGTATTATACATGTTGGTGTATGTAGATGATATCATCATCACAGGGAATTCTACTGCTAAAGTGAATGAATGCATCACCAAGCTAGCCACCACCTTATCCATCAAGGATATGGGCTCATTGAACTACTTCCTCGGTGTTGAGGTCATTCCCACTTCCGCAGGTTAATTTCTCTCTCAACACAGGTATATTGCCAAGCTTCTCATTGTTGGAACCAAAGTGGTTTTGGATTTAATAATCTCTAAGTTTTTATGTTAAAAAAAGGATTAAATTTGTTTGGCAAAGTGTTAGTTGAGATCTAACATGTGCTTTCAGTTATGCAGGAACACTTTAATAAGTAAAATAAACTTGGGATAAGTTCAAATTGAAAAATACGCGTCCACCCCTGTAGACGGGCTACTCAAGCACTTTGGTAAAGTTACTTAGTTATTTAATTAAGTAGACTGACTTTCTTTAGTAGACGAGGCTATAAATATTTGCTAGATAAATACCTAAATAGCTTGTTAGGTACTGCAAGTCCAAAGACTTGAAAATAAGCGTGTCCATCTTGCCACGTAAGAAGACAGAAGTAATTAGTTGAAATAAACAAACTAAAACATAAAGTAATCTACTAGACGAGCTCTAACCGCCACGTCACTAGACGAAGATCTTTATAACTCATTAAGAAATAGCAAGTCCGAAGACTTGATAGATAAGAGGATATGCCATGTCATCAGATGAGCTAAGTAAAATATAGAACAGGCTTGGGCTCTCATATGAATGAGTAGACGGAGTTTCTTTGTAGACGAGCTCCATCTTTGAATGAATTAAATGCAATCCGAATCTCTTATATTTATTCTCAAATGATTGATATTTATTTCAATGGAATATTTGTTCTTCACAATTGTTTTATCTGCTTTAAGAAATACAAAAAGCATAATCGTACATTAAGATATTGAAAAAACGATCTGTACGATGACAACTTTATGACTGAAAAATCTGTATTATACACAAAAGAGGAACAACAAGTGCTCAAGCTGCAAATTCATGCTACCTCGATAACCAAGAGTACTATTCAGCGTTGCTACAATCAAGCTATCAGTCACAACGGATATCATGCATTAAATGTTATCTCTAAATGGGATTATTCAAAGTAACCGTTGAAGAAATACAAGAGAAGAAGAAGGTCACTATAAATTGAAGACCTCAAACTGAAGACAGAACTTTTTTTGCCTGCACAATCTTGCTAGTTGAACTTTTGTCATTTGATAATCATTCGTTCCATTATTCTTTCAAGAGCAAGAGTCTGTATTCATTAGTTTGAATATTGTTGTAATATTCAACTGATCTTAAACTGTCATATTCTCACCCATAGTGAGTTAAGAAGATCAACCATTAAATCTCTTTGTTAGAGTTAGACCCTGAAGAGGCTTGTTAAGAAAGGAATACTTGTAGCCTGGAGAGGTGTTGAGTACTTGGTTGTAATATATTTGGAGAAATAGTGGATAAATCCTTCAAGTCGAAGGGACTGGACGTAGCTCTTGGTTGGAAGAGAGTGAACCAGGATAAAATCTCTTGCGAGAACCTTCTATCCCTAAACTCCTCAGTTTTATTTGCTTTTACTAATTGTGGGGTTTTGATATTGCTTTTGTTAAAGTCTTTAAAAGAAAAAAGATCTTTGTCTTTGTGTGTGCTTCTGTTTCATATCTCTTTGAGTGCAAAAATTGTTCTAAAGGTTGTTTTCAAAAATTATTAACAAACAATTCAACCCCCCTTCTTGTGTTTGCCTGTGTCAACTTCAGTTGGTATCAGAGCTCAGTCTCAAAAGGGTTGAGCATCTAACAAGTGCTGAGGGAGTACGATCCAATAACCAAGGATGCAGAAGGATAAGCTATCAACAAACCTCCTCTCTTTGATGGTTCTGATTATGACTATTGGAATAAGAGGATGATGGACTTTTTGGATGTACAAAATCTAGACATCTGGGAGCTCATAGAAACTGGTTACACTGAACCTAGAAATGAAAATGGAGATGTTGTTGCTAGAGCAGACTGGACAGCAGATCAAAAGGCAAAGCATCAACTGAATCTTAAAGCTAAGCATTATTTGATGTGTGTCATCACCAGATCTGAATATGACAAAGTTCACAGTTGCAATACTGCTAAAGAAATCTAGGATACTCTTGCCCTAGCTCATGAGGGTTCCTCACAAGTTAAGGAATCCAAGATCAACATGCTGGTTCATCGGTATGAGCTGTTCAAGATGGGTGAACATTAAACAATAGACTAAATGTTTGGAAGATTCCAAACCATCACCAACAGTCTCAGATCTCTTGGAACTATGAAAATAGAGATCATGTCAGAAAAATTCTGAGAAGTCTATCCAAGCAGTGGAGACCCAAATTAACTTCTATTCAGGAAGCAAAAAACCTGAATACACTCTCTCTGGAAGAGCTTCTTGGATCTCTCAAGGTTCATGAACTTGAACTCAATGAAGAAGAAAATTCCAGAAAATGAAAATCTATTACCCTGAAGGCAAAGAAAGCAGGTTCATCAAAAGTTCTCAAAGCTGCTGAGTCATCTAATGAGTCTGAATCTTCTGATGATAATGAAGAATCAGGTGAGGATGAATTATCTTTTATCTCCAGAAAGATTCAACATATATGGAGAAAGAAAGGTGGTTTCAAAAGGAAGCAACTCAATAAAAAGTTTTCCAAGGAGAGGTCAAACTCCAAGGAAAAAGGTCCACCCTTGTGCTTTGAATGCAAGAAACCTGGTCATTTCAAAGCCGACTGCCCTGAGCTAAAGGACAAAAAGAAATTCTTCAAAAATAAGAAAGTTTTAACGGCTACAAAATGAAGTTGAGGAAGAGGCAAATATCTGTCTCATGGCAGACACTGCATCAGAAAGTGAATACACTGATGCTGAGGTAATGGACTCTGACCCATCCACTCTTCAAAATGCTTTTGATGAATTGTTGTATGAGTCATCTATACTATCACGAGAGTATAAGAGTCTCAAAAAGAAGTTTTCTAAACTATATAAAGAATATGATAGGGTCTGCATTGAGAAACAAAACCACAAAAATGAAAACGACATACTAAAATCAATGAATGTCAGTCTAGCTGACAAAATGGTGTGTGAACCTGATGTTTCTTGTGAAGTTGCAAAATTGAAACAAGATGTAACATATCTAACTGATCCTCTGTCAAAGTTTGTAGGTGGCTCAAATAAGCTTAGTCTCATTTTAAGGTATTCTAGGTCACCTTATGATAAATCTGGTCTTTGTTATGACAAAGAGAAGCAAGACGCATCTCACAAAAAGTCAAAACCACATAAACACCATAGAGGTTCAAAAGTTCCAAATAAACATACTAAAGCTAAGTCTAGCTCGTCTAACACCTTTTGTAAAGTATGTGGAAAAAATGGGCATATTACATCTAGATGCATGCACAATAAATATGCTAAGCATACTCGTCTAGTGACAACTAACAATAAAGGACCCCAGTCAGTTTGGGTACCTAAAGATAAGATAATATCTGTTGCAGATTTGCTTAACAACAGGAAGAAAACAGATGTCTTGGTACTTGGACAGTGGCTGCTCACAACACATGACGGGAGAAAGGTCTATGTTCCAAAACCTTAAGCCCAAAGATGGTGACTGGGACACATTTGGAGGAAATCAGAAAGGGAAAATCATTGGTATAGATAAAAATTGGTAAACATCCTTTTCCCTCCATTGATAATGTTCTTTTAGTAAATGGCTTGAAGCACAATCTATTGAGCATAAGTCAATTATATGACAGTGGATGTGAAGTGTCTTTTGATAAGGACATGTGTACTGTCAAGAAAGATGATGGACCACTTTTATTCACTGCAAAAAGGTAAAACAATCTCTACAGTATTGACTTGGAGGACCTCTCAAATCAAAATGTCTCATGTCTAGTGTCCATTGAAGATGAACGATGGATTTGGCACAAAAGGCTAGGTCATGCAAGCTTGAAATTAATTTCAAAGCTAATCAAGCATAACCTCGTGAGAGGACTACGAAACCTTAAGTTCAAATATGATGACTCTGTGATGCATATCAAAAGGGAAAACAAGTCAAAGGTTCTTTTGAATCTAAAAATGTTATTAGTACCAATAGACCACTAGAGCTGCTACATCTTGATCTTTTTGGTCCAACAAGGACTGCCTCTGTCAGTGGTAAGAAATATGGTCTTGTCATAGTAGACGATTACACACGATGGACATGGGTTATGTTCCTAACTCACAAGGATGAGTCTTTTAAGGTCTTTTCTATATTCTGCAAACGTGTACAGAATGAAAAAGGAATGTGTATCACTTCAATCAGAAGTGACCATGGGGGAGAGTTTGAAAATGAGCTATTTCATAAGTTATGTGAAGAAAGTGATATCCTTCACAATTTCTCAATACCTAGAACACCACAGCAAAACGGTGTGGTAGAGAGAAAGAACAGATCTCTTCAAGAGATGGCTAGGACTATGCTCAATGACAACTTTGTCCCTAGACACTTCTGGGCTAAAGCTACTAATATTGGCTGCTACATTCAGAACAGAATATACATTAGACCTATCCTGAATAAGACTCCTTATGAACTGTGGAAAGGACGAAAACCCAACATATCTTATTTACTCCCTTTTGGTTGTAAATTCTATATACTGAATACTAAAGATCAACTTGGTAAGTTTGATGCTAAAATAGATAATGGAATACTATTAGGATATTCTGAAACATCTAAAGGCTTTAGAGTTTATAACTCTAGGACTCTGATAATAGAGGAAATTATTCATGTCAAGTTTAATTATAAACAGCCTGATAAAAAATTATCAGAGCTAGATGAAACCTTTGAAGATCTTGATCTAAACATTCCAGGAGACTCACCTGAGATAAAAGTTGATCATCAAGCAGATGACCCCACTCAACAACCAGAAACTTTATGGGGTGCGTTCCGGCAAGTGTACCGGATTGTCGCCAAGTAATAAACGATATCGATCCCACAGAGACCGTGATCTCAAGTCGCAACTAATTATCAAATCGATAAAACTGGACTATGTAAAGAAAGATTTTGAAAAGGTTTTGTTTTTGAAGTAAGAGATAACTTAGAAAATCAGATAAGGAATGCAATCAAGTAAAACAGAAAGTAGATCAATTTATGGTTTTTCAAATCTAAAGAGATTCCTAGGAACTGGGATACAAAAATCGTGCCCAATTAAACCAACCCATACTCTCGTGGTAGTTGGATTTAGATTGAACCATTTATGTTTCGTGACAATTAGTTAATCCTCGAAGGACCGCTTCTAACTCTCGTGATTTAAGTCCTAAGTCTGATTCTATAGATTCGATACCTAAGTTCATCGCTAGGTTCCTCCTTAGGATATCTACGACACGCAATTAAGTGGCCACCGAATTTACGAGTAATTAAAACAATAGAAATCAGATCTAAAGCAAAATCGAATTAACAAGAAATCGAAATCAATTCATAACATGAAAACAGATCTTAGGCGTAGCCCCAATCCCTAGAAATAAAGCTACTACTCAAGCATTGCCAAGGTGATGACAAGCTTGATTACAAATAACATGAAATAAAACCTAAGAGAAGAGAAGAAGAAGAGAGATCCTAAAAAATTGCCTAAGTGGTAGCAGCCCCCAAAGTCTTTCTTCATCTCTGCCTAGATGCCATATTTATAGATTAGGGAGAGTTTGAATCCCAATTAAACACAAATTCAGATCAATTCAGTTTCTTCAGATCCAAATAATGCGCGTCACGGCCGTGATGGCCATCATGGCCAGGCTGTGACGGATTCTGCCTTGGGCGTTGCTTGACTGATTGGTCTGTCATGGCCGTGACCACCATCACAGCTAGGCCGTGATCAGTTCTGCCTGTGAGGATCTGGTTCAGCTGACATGTCACGACCGTGATGGGCATCACGGCTAGGCCGTGACCAGTTCTGACTTTAGCCTTCTTTCTTTTCAGTTTTACTCGATCATGGCCGTGATGGGCTCTGTTTGGCTCATTTTATTCACTTTTCAAGCCCCATTTCATGCAAGCTCCATCATGGTTGATCCTGAGCATTTAATCCTTAATTCCTGCAAAACAACACCACAAAAACTGCCTTACCCGTTCCAAGGTAAAAACTAACAAAAATCAAATTAAATATGCCTAAACTATATGAAAATGCATGCAAAATGTCAAGTAAATATGAGGTGTGATCACACTCATCAAAACTTCCACTTCTCAACATGGTACAGTTCAAAAATCTTAGTACTTCAAGAATTATCATCCACAAGATCAGATCATTGGAAACCCCAATGATAAGCTAAGGACCAGATCAACCTTCAGAGAACAAGAAAATTTTGCAATAGTCTCTGAGTTGGTACCAAAGACAGCAGACGAGGCTCTGCTGGACGATGGTTTGATTCTAGCTATGCAAGAAGAACTCAATCAGTTTGAAAGAAGTGATGTTTGGACTCTTGTTCCACGCCCAAGGACAAATCAGTGATTGGAACAAATTGGGTTTACAGAAACAAACTTGATGAAAATGGTAAGGTAATCAGAAACAAAGCAAGACTTGTTGCTCAAGGTTTCTCTCAAGAGGAAGGTATATATTATACTGAAACCTTTGCACCTGTTGCTAGATTAGAAGCAATTAGAATTCTACTTTCATTTGCTGCACATCATAGTATTATGCTTTTTCAGATGGATGTTAAGAGCGCTTTTCTAAATGCCTTTATTAATGAAGAAGTCTATGTTATGCAACCTCCGGGTTTTGAGTGTGAAACCCATCCTGAATATGTATATAAGTTTAAGAAAGCTTTGTGTGGTCTTAAGCAAACTCCTAGAGCTTGGTATAATAGACTAAATTCCTTTCTTATGGAAAATGAATTCAATAGAGGAAAGGTTGATACAACCTCATTTAAAAAATCCATTAAGTCTAATTTCAAAGTTGTACAGATCTATGTTGATGATATTATTTTTGGTAGTACTAATGAATCTCTGTGCAAAGAATTCTCTAAGTTAATGTAGAAAGAGTTTGAAATGAGCATGATGGGAGAACTCAAATTGTTCCTTGGACTTCAAGTAAAACAAACCATGGACGAGGTGCTCATCCATCAAACTAAGTATACAAAAGAACTTTTGAAGAAGTTTAAGATGGATGACTGTAAACCAATGAATACTCCTATGCACCTCACCTCCATAATGAACAAAGATGATAAAGAGAAAAAGGTAAACCAAAAGGTATACAGAGGTATGATAGGATCTCTCTTATATCTAACTGCTTCTAGGCCTGATATAATGTTTAGTGTATGCTTGTGTGCTAGATTTCAATCTGATCCTAGAGAAACTCACTTATCAGTAGTTAAGAGAATCTTTAGATATTTAAGCGGTACTACTAATATTGGTCTATGCTTTAAGAAAGATGAAGATTAAAGATTAGTTTGTTTTTGTGATTTTGACTATGCTGGAGATAGAATTGAAAGAAAAGGCACTAGTGGAGGATGTCACTTCATTGGAGCTAACCTAGTATAATGGTCAAACAAAAGGCAAAGTACCATTGCTCTATCAACTGCTGAAGCAGAATACATATCAGTTGCAAGTTGCTGCTCACAACTTCTATGGATCAAACACCAATTGGAGGACTACAATGTATTTATAAGTAGTATTCCACTTATGTGTGATAATACTGCTGCAATCAATTTATCTAAGAATCTAATATTGCATTCTAGAGCTAAGCATATAGAAATCAAACATCATTTTATTAGGGATTATGTGCAAAAAGGTGTGTTTGATGTTCAATTTGTAGATACTGACCACCAATGGGCAGATATCTTCACTAAACCTCTTGCTGAGGACAGATTTATCTTTATAAGAAAGTATTTAAATATGTTGTATGTGGATTGAGTTAGTATATTTGTTGTTAATTTGGTCGTCTATTGCATGTTTTCTCTGCACGTCCACTAGTCATGGCGTCCAGAGCTCGTGGAGTCTACGCGTCCACTTCTGTTGATGTGTCGCGTCCACCACATATGTCTTTACGCGTCCACTCTCAGTCTTGTGTGGACTCATCTATGCACACATTTATTGTATGTATTAATTTGTCCTTGAACACATTTATTTAAAACGTTTTTTTTTTCTTCCTTTGCTGAGTGAGCTATGTTGGGTCACCGGCAAGTGTACCGGGTCGTCGCAAGTAATAAAATAAACACGGTAAGAAGTTACCGAGGTCGAACTCAGGGATTGGGCTACCAATTCAACTAATCCGCGGGAAATCAGATACGTTTGGTCAAGCGAGGAAAGTGGTTGAGAGAGATTAAGATCGCAATTCAAATAACAAATCAAATAACGGTAAGGTATTAAAAATCAGGAATTAAAATATCTAGGGTCTCAAATCCACCTACCCAATCATGCATAGTACCCAAGTGATGATGTATTCCTCCCTAAGTTCAATTACAATGTCAACCGGGACCCCCAAATTCTCCTATATCCACTGTCGTGCTCAATAGGACGTATTTGGAGATTGGATTAATTACTTACTAGGTCTTATAATCCTATTCATCAAATTCTATTAAATCTTCTTCCCTATACGGTTTCACCAATCTCCTACTCACTCTCGTACAATATTCGATCGATGATCCCAATTCAACTTCTAAAACGCGAATTGCCGATCAGCCTCAACACGTTTAACTAGTTAATCATGCAAGCATATGATCAACACAATCAAATCAGAATTGAAAAACAAGAATTGAATTAAAAGGGAGAAAAACATACATCACATGAACACTATACCGCCATAGGTGGCTTCATCGATCCCCTAGACGAGGGGATTAGTTCCTCATGCCCGTGACGACAAACGAACAATCGGCAATAATCTCCATAATAAAATAAGAAAAGAAAAGAGAAGGGAGACGCAGCTCCAGAAACAAGGATTCATCCTAAAACTGATCTAAAACAAGTGGAGTATCAAAAAGTCTCCCAATCTGATCTGAAACAGCCTATAAATAGGGATTCTGGTTCTCGGACGCTCGCGGGGCGAACCATATTTCGTGAGGCGAACATTAGTTTTGGCGCGCTTTCAATTTGGATTCTCGCGAGGCGAGAGTGTGTTCGCGGGGCGAGTCTTCAAACCTTATTCTGTCACAGCCGTGACCTTCATCACGGCTAGGCCGTGATGGTCTCTGTCTTCCAGGTCTTCAGTTTCTCGCGAGGCGAGAAGCCTCTCGCGTGGTGATAAGCCTCTGGCTTATCTAGTTTTAAGACTAGATAAACTAGGATTTATGTGCCAATTTATTCGAGTTCACTCTCGTTTTCACCCAAATTTGCCTGGTTTTGTTCCTAAGTTGGACTTTGACTCGTTTTGCGTCTTTTGTGTAGTTTTTAGGTTATTTTGGAAAGAATTACGCTTGTGGTTGCTTGTGTTGTTTTCAGGTCCATAAGTGAAGCTCTAAGAGTTAAGAAAAGTGAAGAATATGAGCCAGACAGAGCCCATCACGGCCTGGCCGTGATGACCATCACGGCCTGGCCGTGATGACCATCACGGCCTGGCCGTGATGACCATCACGGCCATGATCAAGCGGAAGCGAAGGGCAAAAGTCGAAGTCGTCACGGCCTAGCCGTGATGAACATCACGGCCGTGACCTAAAACCCACACAAGTCAGAGACCGTCACGGCCTAGCCGTGATGCCTATCATGGCCGTGACAATCCAGGAGGCAAAAATCAGAATCTGTCACGGCCTGGCCGTGACCCCTCTCACGGGCGTGACAGAACAGATGATGGAGACAGAAGCTATCACGGCCTAGCCGTGATGAGGCTCACGGCCGTGATGTTCAAGATGTGAAAGCGCGCTCATTCCAGAATGCGTCACGGCCTGGCCGTGATGGCCATCACGGCCGTGACGCGTGGCCTCCTTATAAATAGAGCAGATCAGAACAGAAGGGGGGACTTTTTGGATCAGAATTTGCAGAGATCTTTTGTAACCCTTATTCTGGGATTTCTTCTTCTCCTCTTTTCTCTTAATTCATAGGCTTAGGATGAATTCCGATTGTACGTGCGTTGTTGTTACGGACATGAGGAACTAATCCTCTTGTCTAAGGGATCGATGAAGCCACCCATGGCGGCATAGTATTAATGTAATGTAATTCTCTCTCCTTTAATTCAATTATGATTTTCCAATTCTGTTTTCATTGTGTCGATTATATGCTAGCGTGATCGACTAGTTAAGCGTGTTGAGGCCTAGCGGCGATTCGCGTTTCAGAACTTGAATTGGGAACATCAGTCGAGTATTGCACGAGAGTGAATAGGAGATCGGTGCAACCTATAGGGAACAAGAATTAATAGAATTTGAGATTAGGGTTAAGAGACCTAGCAAGTAATTAACCCAAATCATCGAATACGTCCTAATGAGCACGGAAGTGGATTTAGGAAAATCTAGGGGTCCCGGTTGACATTAAAATTGAACTTAGGGAGGAGAATATCATCACTTGGGTACTTTGCATGAGTGGGTAGGTGGATTCGAGACCTTGGATGCTTTTATTTCTGAATTTAATCACCCGTAGCTTTAATTGATTTGATTCTTGAATTTGCAATCTCAATCTCTTTCTATCAACCTCCTTCTATTGCTTAACTAACGTATCGGATTTCTTGACAATTTAGTCGAATTGGTAACCCAATCCTTGTGTTCGACCTCGGTAGAATACTACCGTGTTTTTATTACTTGCGACGACCCGGTACACTTGCCGGAGTCACAACAAGTTTTTGGCGCCGTTGCCGGGGATTGGCACAACCAATTTTCCTAATTTTTAGGAAATTCGGCTGTTTGGTTAAGCTGACTTTTAGTTTTATTTTCTTTTATTTAATTGTTATTATTTTTCTCTGCTTCTTTGATTCCACTTGGTCTTTGCCTGTTTTTGTATGCGAGGTACCCTCCTACAAGAGGACTTGCTATTTGATTCCGAGATCACCAGGACCGAGCGGCAGTTAAGAAAAGAGGCCAGAGAAAGGAAGAGGTTGGAAGCAATTAAAATAGAGGGCATGGCTGAAGAAAATCCTCCTCCTCCTCCTCGTTACAAGCCTCTCTTTGAGTACGATCTACCAAGCTTGGTGGATTGTGACTCTTCTATTGTAAGAGGCAACCTGAACACAGACTCCTTCAGAGTTGAAGCATGTGTCACATTCCAGCTCCAGGAGAATCAGTTTGATAGGAGTGGAAAGCAAGACCCGCATAGACACATCACTCGCTTCCTTGAGGCGTGTGACTTACAGAAGACAAGAGGAGTCTCACAAGATGAGTTTCGCTTGCGGCTCTTCCCTCTCTCTCTTAGGGATGTCGCTCGCGATTGGGTTGATAGTTTGGATAGGAACAAAGATCGAAACTTGGGAGCAAATGGCACAGAAGTTCCTAACCAAATATTTCCCTCCTCAGAAGGCGGCACAAGCAAGAATAGCCGTCACTTCATTCAGGCAAACGGAGGATGAAACATACAATGAAGCGTGGGAGAGGTACAATGGTTTGTTGAGAAGATGTCCCTCTGCGTTCTTTGACCCGGTTTCCAAAGTGCAACATTTCTTTAATGGGTTGAGAGGACGCTATCAGATGAACTCGTGATGCCGCCGCGGTTCTTTTGTATATTTATCGACTGAGGATGGATGGGCACTGTTAGAGAAGATGTCATATAATGATTACAACCGTGGTAGGGAGACCTCGAGTGGAATCAGTTCCGGGACAATGGAAGCCATTTTAGAGCAAAAAAGACTTTTGAAGATGCGAATGAGGCTTTGTCTGGGAACAAGAGGGTTAATGCAATACACGAGGGAATGCCTCCGGCTGTGCAAATTGCAATGGAAATCATGACACTCAGAATTGCCCGCTAAATTTCCCTCAAGGACATGTGGACTCTTGCCACAACTTTTATGACACTTGTGCCCCGCAACAGCCTATCGGAGGAACAATCGAATCGAATAGGGGCTACATGAGAAGAGACCATCCGGGATTTGCTTGGAGTGATGTTAATGGTGGTCTAGCCGGTCAACAACACCCTCAACAAAATTGGCAACAACCTCAACAGGGTCTGAGACCGAACATTGGAATTCAGCAGCGCAATACTCAGCAGGGTCCTCCGGGACTAATCAGTGCAAATAATGGGATAGTGGAAGACAACCGTGGGAGTTGGCTTTTGAGAAAATGAGTGCAGCAGTGGAGAAATTGTCAATTAACACGAACACTGCCATTGACAAGTTGGCCACTCATACAGGTTCAGCAATTCAGAATCTCGAGACACAAATAGCACAACTCGCGAAGCAATTGAATGAGCGTCTGTCGGGCACTCTTCCAGGTGACACCGAGAACAACCCCAAGGGACAATGCAATGTCATATCTACTAGAAGCGGAAGGGTGTTAGGACCTAGCAGGGGTACCACTAGTTCTCAGGATGACAAGGGCCCAGAACAACCTCATGTTGAGGAAGAGCAAACTGAAAAAGAAGGGTTGGCAAGTGACAAGGGACCGGAGCAAGGGGGAAGGCTGAAACTTGTGGATGAAGAGTTCCGAAGGAAGAAGTGGGTTGAACCCCAAGACCTCCCGCCCTACATGAAGGTTCCGTATCCTAGAAAGATTGAAGAAGCCTCAACAGGATAAGCAATTCAATAAGTTCCTTGATGTCTTCCGAAAACTTCAGATTAACATTCCATTTGCGGAAGCCTTGGAACAAATGCCATCATATGCTCGGTTTATGAAGGAACTTCTCACTAAGAAGCGGAGGATTGTGAATGAAGAAATGGTTGCTTTGACCGAGGAGTGTAGTGCCATTCTTCAACGGAAACTGCCTCCGAAGTTGAAGGATCCCTGCCTCCTTCGATACCATGCACCATTGGGGGAATTACCTTCGGAAAGGCATTATGTGATCTAGGGGCAAGCATCAACTTGATGCCCCTCTCGATGATGAAGAGGCTAGGGATCAAAGAAGTAAAGGATACGCGAATGTCACTCCAACTCGGCCGATCGTTCTATCAAATATCCCTATGGAGTAGTTGAAGACTTGCTCGTGAAAGTTGACAAGTTCATATTCCCAGTGGACTTTGTGGTGCTCGATATGGATGAAGACGCTGAGATCCCTCTCATATTGGGTAGGCCCTTCTTGGCCACCGGGGGTGCCTTGATAGATGTGCGGAGAGGGAAACTCACTTTAAGGGTAAATGATGATGAGGTGGTCTTCAATGTCTTTGAAGCGATTAAGCACCCGGAAGAGAATTCAGTTGTGTATCGAGTGGATGTGGTGGACCCAACTGAAAAGGTAAAGGTAACTCGAAAAGACCATGATCCTTCACTTGCAACAGTATCTGTGGAATCTCATGAGGAAGACAGTGAGGAAAAAGGCCCTTCGGGGGATGAAGTCTACCTTGAGTGGCTACGAGACATGGAACCCATACCGAGTCTCCCAAGGGAAGAATGTGCAAGGAAAGAACTCAACAGAAAGGGAATGAAAAAGAAAGGTAAAGCACCAAGGTTGAAAGATAGCACAACCGTGGTGGTCAATAAAGACAACAAGTTAATCCCAAAAATGACGATCGCGGAGTGGAGAGTGCGTGCTGACTATAGAAGGGTCCTGAACTTAAATGAGCTGTCCGGGAACCGCTTGCGAGCATGTAAAGGGGCACAAACCTACAAAGAACGGGCCAAGGAATGGCATGGCAAGAAGGATCTTCCTCCAGATTAACCCTCTGGGGTGACTTGAGTCAGGCTCGGGACGTTAAACAAGCGCTACTTGGGAGGCAACCCAAGCTAGGTACCCTCTCTTTTCCTCACTCTTGTTTTTTGTTTTTGTTTTTTTTGAGTTTGTTTTGTTTTTGTTTGTCACTCTTGAATAATTTGAGAAGATCAAGAGTTGTTGTATGAAAGTCGTGTCGGCAAGCTTGTTGGATGTTAATTGAATTGAGCATGATTGATTGCATGAATTACTTGATCATTGATGATTTCCCCTAGGTTCAAATAATAGAAAAGTTGATCCCCACTAAAAATTGAAAATTGAACTTTGAGATGTATTATGATTGCTTGATTTATGATAAGTTTGGGGTGAGGGGGTGCACACATTAGGAATCGTATCTCGGTCAAACAATTTGCAAAATGTCCAGGTGAGGATTTGAGCCTCCAACTCTGTTTTTTAATGTGTGAATCACTGTTAAGTTGCACTTTCCCGAATTTGCTTGAATCTCTATATGGTTTGCATGTTTATGTGTTGCATCAAATGATTAGGCAATTTTCTTTGAATTAACTACTTGGCCTGAAATGAACCATCCCTAATGCATGTTCCCTAGTTAGCCAAATTGAGCCCATTTGACCTATTGTTTCTTGATGACCCTACATTACGAGCCAAAATCTGAAAAACCATGTTAACCCAATCTTAGGATTAGGAGAGCATGGAAATGAGCAAGAGAAAGGTTGTGAGAAACTAAGTTTGGGGTGGCTACAAGGTGTGTGTCATATTGGGATGAGAAAAAGAAAATAAAGGTTGACTCAAAAAAAAAAAAAATTGCCAAAAGAAAAGGGGCAAAACAAAAATAATATCAAGGAAAAGGTTGTAGTCACCCGAGCCCAAATGAAAAATGGAAAGAAAGGAATTTGAGTGGAAAAATGTGTTTAATGTTCATGCTCTCTTAGTTCCTAGGGACTTAAACCTAAATATCCTTGATTATCCTACCCTCAGCCAGGCCCCATTACAACCTTTAAAAGACCTTTTGATGTTGCATGCATGTTTTCGTGGGAACTATGTTTGAGATGAAAATCAAATTCATGGGAAGTGCTCTTGATAAGTGAAATCGAGTGAAAAAGTTGAAAGCCTAGACAAACTTGAGCGAACGAGTGAAATACTAAATGCCCTTGTGAGGAAGGCAATTGTTTGAAATAGGTGATCTTCCTTTGTGTGTATCTTTGAGCCTCAACTTAGAGTAATGATGGCATGAATGATAATTTCTCAATTGTTTAAAGTGGATGAATGTGGGGACTACATTGATGAAAAAAGGAGGGAATCAAAGAAGAAAAACTGTTTTGTAAAGTCGCATGAAATTTGTGCGAAATTGATTAGATCTTTAGGCTTGCCAAGTCTTGAGTCGTTTTTGAGTTTTAAGCTTGCTTGGGGACAAGCAAGGTTTAAGTTTGGGGTATTTTGATAAGCCTCTGGCTTATCTAGTTTTAAGACTAGATAAACTAGGATTTATGTGCCAATTTATTCGAGTTCACTCTCGTTTTCACCCAAATTTGCCTTGTTTTGTTCCTAAGTTGGACTTTGACTCGTTTTGCGTCTTTTGTGTAGTTTTTAGGTTATTTTGGAAAGAATTACGCTTGTGGTTGCTTGTGTTGTTTTCAGGTCCATAAGTGAAGCTCTAAGAGTTAAGAAAAGTGAAGAATATGAGCCAGACAGAGCCCATCACGGCCTGGCCGTGATGACCATCACGGCCATGATCAAGCAGAGCAGAAGGGGCAAAAGTCAGAAGCTGTCACGGCCTAGCCGTGATGAACATCACGGCCGTGACCTAAAACCCACACAAGTCAGAGACCGTCACGGCCTAGCCGTGATGCCTATCATGGCCGTGACAATCCAGGAGGCAAAAATCAGAATCATCACGGCCGGCGTGACCCTCTCTCACACGTGGCGTGATGTAACAGATGATGGAGACAGAAGCTATCACGGCCTAGCCGTGATGAGGCTCACGGCCGTGATGTTCAAGATGTGAAAGCGCGCTCATTCCAGAATGCGTCACGGCCTGGCCGTGATGGCCATCACGGCCGTGACGCGTGGCCTCCTTATAAATAGAGCAGATCAGAACAGAAGGGGGGACTTTTTGGATCAGAATTTGCAGAGATCTTTTGTAACCCTTATTCTGGGATTTCTTCTTCTCCTCTTTTCTCTTAATTCATAGGCTTAGGATGAATTCCGATTGTACGTGCGTTGTTGTTACGGACATGAGGAACTAATCCTCTTGTCTAAGGGATCGATGAAGCCACCCATGGCGGCATAGTATTAATGTAATGTAATTCTCTCTCCTTTAATTCAATTATGATTTTCCAATTCTGTTTTCATTGTGTCGATTATATGCTAGCGTGATCGACTAGTTAAGCGTGTTGAGGCCTAGCGGCGATTCGCGTTTCAGAACTTGAATTGGGAACATCGGTCGAGTATTGCACGAGAGTGAATAGGAGATCGGTGCAACCTATAGGGAACAAGAATTAATAGAATTTGAGATTAGGGTTAAGAGACCTAGCAAGTAATTAACCCAAATCATCGAATACGTCCTAATGAGCACGGAAGTGGATTTAGGAAAATCTAGGGGTCCCGGTTGACATTAAAATTGAACTTAGGGAGGAGAATATCATCACTTGGGTACTTTGCATGAGTGGGTAGGTGGATTCGAAACCTTGGATGCTTTTATTTCTGAATTTAATCACCCGTAGCTTTAATTGATTTGATTCTTGAATTTGCAATCTCAATCTCTTTCTATCAACCTCCTTCTATTGCTTAACTAACGTATCGGATTTCTTGACAATTTAGTCGAATTGGTAACCCAATCCTTGTGTTCGACCTCGGTAGAATACTACCGTGTTTTTATTACTTGCGACGACCCGGTACACTTGCCGGAGTCACAACAAGTGCCGATCCATAATTGATGACTGTTGCTGTTTTGTTGATCTTCAGGCTCGCGAGGCAAGCATCTACTCGCGGGGCGAGTATCTCCAGAATGGAAATTTCCACTGTTTCCTTGACTCGAAGTGCTTCCTTGACTCTTGGAGCTTCACTTCTAACCTGAAACAATAAAAAGAAACAAAAAGCGTAATTCTATTCAAAATAGACTAAAAACTACTAAAAATGCCTAGAATGAGTCAAAGTCTACTTAGGAACAAAACAAGGCCAAATTTGGGCGAAAACGAGATTGAACTCGAATAATTTGCACAAAAACCACAGTCCATCTAGTTATAAAACTAGATAAGTCAAAGGCTTATCAAGCTATCTCCATCAATCCCATCATAACTTTTTACGGTCCCAATTTACCAACGCCGTTTTACACATAATGACATGTCTTGTCATTTTTTTTTCGAAACTGTTGTTTTTCAGAAACCTTTAAAAGTAACCTCTTTCCCCCCGAAAAACTTTTTGCTTCTCTCCATCCCTGTCAACCTCTCTCTGAAACTTTCGAACTCGGTCTCCCTTGTTCTTCCAAACCTTAACTCATCTTACTCAACAATGGCTTCAACCTCTGCTCCTGTGCCTGCTTTTTCAACTGACACTATGTCTATATCTATGGAACATCACTTCAATTTTGGAATTATACAAGAGTACAATCTGGATGTGAGTAAGTTCATTAATGCTGCTGGATCGGATGGAATCTTTCTGGAAAATGTCTCAGTGTATCCAGATTTGATAAGGGAATTCTGGAGAAGACCAAAGATTACTGAAACAGAAGTAGTTGGGTTTGTGCTGGGAAGAAAAGTAATAGTGTCCGAGAAAACCATCTCTGATGTGATTGCATGTGCTCAAGAGGGTTCGGTCTTCACGGAGAACTGGGAAGAAGACCTAGGTGGTTCAGAGACAATTGTTTTTACCCTAATGAGGCAAGACACCGTAAGAACTCACTCTTGGAAATCCTCTGAGATGAAGGATCACATCAGGATTCTTCACCAAATCCTGAACAAGATGGTGCTGCATAAAATTGGGTCTAAGGACAACTTATCAGCTCTTCATAAGTTCCGTCTTTGCCGTCTGGCTCTTGAAACAAAGATCAACTTACCCTGGATCCTGTTTCATCGCTTCAAGGATGCCATTACCAACAAAGAATCTGCTTCTCACATCACTTTCACTCACCTTCTGTCAAAGATTTACAAGCAGCAAGGCTTGTACGATGTTCTGAGTGCAAAGCCTAAGGATAAACAAGAAAGACTCCTTCGTGAGAAAGGAATACAAGCTGCTGATTTTGGAAGAGTTAATCTCAGTGGCATACAACTTAGCACATACAAGCAAATGGAGTTGGCCAAGCTTGAGGAGAAAATGAAGATTAAAGAAGAATCACTTGAGGCCAACGATGTTGCAATCCTTGGTCTAAATAAAGGAATCAAGAGGAAGACAATGGCTGTCAGGAAGCCTAACCCTAGAAGGTCTACTAGAGGCATTATGATTAATGAGCCTATAGTTGAGTCACCTCAACCTGATCCTCAACCTGCTCCTAAGAGAGCAAAGAAGCTGGTTCTGCCTTCAGATGATGATGATGAAGAAGAAGACAATGTTCCTCTTGGAACAATCTTGAAGAAGAATAAAGCAAGTGAAACTGCTGGTGTACCTACCAAGAAGAGGCAACCTACAAGGAAAGTAAGGACCTTTGTAGCCTCTGAGGTAAACATCTTTGCTGAAATTCCTGTTAATTTAGCATAAGATGCTCATGTTGTCAACACTGCGAATGATAGTGTCTCTGCTCCTGAAGGATTCTTTGATAATGTATATAGACCAACTCTACCCACACCCCAACCTTCACCACAAAGAACCCAAACTAACCAAACCACAACCCCATCCTCACCACAAAGCACCTCAAATCAACTGACCATACCACAACCTACACCTATCAAAACTATCTTTTCACCAATTATACCTGATTCTGACCCCTGGTTTCATCAAATTGATGGTGGAATTTTCCCAGGTGCCCCTTTTCCTAAACCTCTTAGACAACTCCTTCCACCCATTGTACCATCATCCATTCTCTTTGCTAACAAATCTGAGAATTGGGCCAAGATCAAGAGAGATTGGAAGGCTCCGTTTCACATTCACCAACCTGACCCTGATATTGACCCTAACACTCCTCTCACCAGGTGGTACCCTCTTGCTGAATATGAAAATGAACCATATGAGGACTACCCTTGGACCAACAGATATCCAAACACTCAGCCTCCCAAAGAACCCTTTCCCTCATAAATGCACAACCAACGTGGACCTCTTCTTACCCATTTACCCCTTAAACATTTCCCTAGAAGAAAAATTTACCCTCACCTCATAAAAACCCCTCCATTGATCCCTTTCACTGATGGAGTAGAGAGGCATATCATACCAGTATGGCAGGCTGACCCAAAAGGAACAGGCTGCGTACCCTACCTGAGAAGAGAGCCAGATCTTCTTAGCATGTTCCCATCATCATGGATGGGAACAGAAAATGGATGAAGTTCAAACACCCCAGTATCTATGGAAGAGCCTCTGACTTCTTCCAAGATCAGTTTTTCTATGAGATACTGAAATGGGAGTTCAGTCATCTCCAAGTTGACAGAGCTGCACTCTATTTTCCATTCACCTGGCTTAGGCATGGAAAGAAAACCAACCTAGGAATTGCTCCTTACTTTATCTGTCCAAGGCTTAGCATGATTGATCTTAATAAGGACAAAGACAGAAAGTGCAGAAAAAACAAAGGAGTCATGCCTGAAGCTCATTCTGCAATGCTGGACTTATCTGAAGAAACATTTGATTAATCTATGCTTGAGTACTATCTGCACTTGGAAGTTGTTGGGAAAATAGAAGAAAGAATAGTTGATGACTTCTAGAAGTCTCACATAATCCACTACACTAGGGACGCCTCTTCTTCTGTCCTATAACAAGAAGAAAAGCAGAAAATTCCCAAAGTCGGAGGAAAGTGTGGACTCTCTAAGTTCAGACATATGATCTACAAAGATCTTTGGGCACTCCCCATTACCAGTAGAGATGTGGAGGAAATCACTCCTATTCATTGGGCAAAGGATGTCCCTGAGCCAATTCTACAATATGCCTTTGCTTCAGCTTCAACCTCAACCTCTAAACATGCAACAAAAGAGTTAATTGTAGAAGGCTCTAAGCTAAATGCTGAAATTTTTTCCAGACCTGCTTCTGAACCTTCAATTGTTTTAGCTGATGTTGTTGTTGTTGCTACTATTGAGTCAACTCTGACCGAGCAGTCTGTTGAGGTCTGTGCTTCTAAGCAAGGTACTGAGTCTGCTAAGACATCATCTCAACCATTAGCTCTTGCTATGGTTCATCCACCAGCCCAAGTTCAAGACACTGTCTCAGACACTGCTGAGAGCTCAAGACAATTATCCTTGCCACCAAATCTTGAGGACATCATTGGAAGAATTGTTGATGATAAGGTTGGTAAGATAGTTGACGAGAAGACAAAACATATGGCACAACAGATTGAAGAAAGGGTACAGAAGCAAGTTCAAGATACTTTGGCCCTTACAAATGCAATGGTGACTCAGATGCTGGCTTTATTGATGGATTTTCAGAAAAGTCAAAACCCAAATCAAAACCAACCCCCTCCACCACCTCCTCCTACCGAAACCTTTTCTTTCTTTATCTTATATGTTTTGTTGACTATGATGGTCCACTCCTTTTACCTTTTTGTCTGATGACAAAAAAAGGGGAGAAAGGAAAGATTAAATTTATACAGTTTTTTTTTTTGAAAAGGTACATATTTTGTCTGCATATGCATAAGTTTAAACTATTCATCTTGATAATACATTGCCTTGACTTCTTATGCCTAAATTTTGTCTAAAGTAAATTATGCTCTGATACTGCTTTGAACTGTTTATTCACAAATGTTTGATAAGCTACTATCTTGGTCTGATAAATTATATTATATTGCAAATAAGACTTGGTTTTATATGCCTTAACTGCTTTGATCTGTTGAATGCTATGTCTTAGGGGGAGCTTTGCAAGCTCTCTTAGACTTTGCTACTTAAATTTAATCAGTTTTTGTCATCTTCAAAAAGGGGGAGATTGTTGGAACCAAAATGGTTCTGGTTTATTTAATCCCTAGGTTTTGATGTTAACAAAAGGATTAAATTTGCTTGGCAAAGTGTTAGTTGAGATCTAACAAATGATTTTAGTTTATGCAGGAATATCCAAAATAATATAAGGTATACAATGCTTGGAATCTTGCAAAGAGTTATCCGTCCAAAGGTTATTTAAACTGTTTATATTTTAATCGTTAAGTAGACGGCTAATTATATCTCTGTAGACGTCCATAGTAGCCACATCAGCAGACGAGTTCTCTCCTTTAAACTCAACTAGACATCCATAGTGCCTAACTAAAATTCAGTAGACTTCCATAATGCCACGTCATTGGACGGAGTTTCTCTAAAGACTTAGCAAGTCCAAATACTTGTGTGGACGAGCGCTTCTGTCACATCAGTGGACGAACAGAATAAAACCTTGTGTAGACACGTTCTAAAACTGAGTGCCTGTAGATGGTTCTACATCTTATATATCGTTACTACCTTGAATGTGATTTAATACAATCTGGACCACATTGAATTTATTTCAAATGATTGATATTTATTTCAATGGAATATATGTTCTTTATAATTGTTTTATCTGGTTAATGCCTTGTTCCTTTGTGAGAAAATTCATAGTACTATCAAAGAAATACAAAAAGTAAATAGTACAATTGCAATTGCAAAACGATCTGTACGATGACAAATTTATTCCTGGACAAAAGGTGGGTTATACACAAAGGAGGAAAGAAATTTTTAAAGGTACGATTGCTCAGGACAGTGAGCCTCCATTTTGTGCTTTTCTGATAACCAAGGATGCTTTTCAACACGACCAAAATCAAGCTATCAGTCTCAACGGATATCATGCATTTAATGCTATCTCTAAACGGGATGATTAAAAATAACCGTTGAAATTTTGCAATAGAAGTTGAAGACCACTATATATAGAAGATCTCAAGCACTGAAGAACAACTTTTGCCAATTGAACATTTGCAAGATATTCAAAGTTCATATTCCCTTTGTAAAGCAAAAGTCTGTAATTCTTAAGGTTGAATATTTGTAAAAATATTCAGTAGATCTTAAACCTTCATACCCTCACATATAGTGAGTTAGAAAGATCTTAGAAAAATATGTGATTGAATTAGAGCCTGAAGAGGCTTGGCAAGAAAGCATTACTTGTAGCCTAGAGAGGTGTAGAATACTTGTTGTAGAAGCTGTTTGGAAATAGTGGAGAAAATCCTTCAAGTAGAAGGGATTGGACGTAGCTCTTGGTTAGAAGAGAGTGAACTAGGATAAAATACCTTAGTGAATTTTCTATCCCTTATCTTTTACTGTTTTATTTATTTATACTAACTGTGGGATTTGATTTTGGTTTTGTTAATCTTTTAAAAAGGATTTCTTGTGTGCTTAAACTTTTTATCTTCTGCTTGTGAATAGGTTTCTCAAAAAGGGTTTTTACGAAAACAATTAACAAACACAATTCAACCCCCCTCCTTGTATTTGCCTGTGCCAACTTCAAAGAGTATTATCCCTCCCCTTATTTGTGAATGCATATTATACAAGGGGAAGTAAATGAGGGTTTATAACATATTTTTACAATCTTACCCTTATTTTAGAAAATTAACATAAGTAATATTTTTTAAATAATATTAATACACCTTTCAAAAAAAAATATTAATGCAAATTAGTAAAGACTAGGAGGGTAAATCAGTAATTTAATTATTTTCCACCCAAAAAACCCCAAATTGGGGTAAACCAAAAAAGTGGGTTTAAGAGGGGTTTGGGGGGTTTTCTAAAAACCTCAAAACATTCCCCTCCAAATTTTTAAACTCACAAACAAGTGAGAGATTCTCACAAACCTTCCCTTTTCTCTTGCTTCCACTCCAAAACAAAACTCACAAACAAAGCCTAAATGAATTCTCAATTTAAGGGCGTGTTTGGTTCAAAGGAGGGGAGGGGAGGGGAGGGATTTTAATGTAGGGGGAAGGGAGGGGAGAGGTTTTAATTAGATATTGTGTTTGGTTGAGAGGAGGGGAGGGAAAATTGCACTTTCATGTTTAGTTCAGGAGGGGAGTGTAGGGATTTTAAAACAAATTTACTTTTAAACCCTTATTGTAACTCATGAGCACCAATCCAACTATGATGATGAAACATGTTCTTGATGAACAAGAACAGTACAGAACAATTCAAAGAGAAAGAATATGCAAAGAAAGAAACAAACACACACAGGATATTATCGTGGTTCAGAGCCAAGGCCTAGCTCCTACATCCACACTGAGGTAGAGTCTTCTATTCACAATTCAGTACAAGAACTTTACAGTTTGTGTCCTACACACTACACACTTGCACTCACAATACAATTGTTGAATCACTCTTTTCTCTCAATGATCGAACTACTGATCATTCTCTCAATAACCAAGACTTATATATCCTATACAAATTAGTTCTAATGGTAGTTACAAAGCTACAGTCTTTCTACCAACTGACTAACTGACAAAACATAATATCACATGGTTATTTACATAACAGAATTTCCTAACTAACTTTCAAATTGATGATCCACTTGATCATAACAATCTCCACCTTGGATCTTCAATGCCTTGACTGGTTAGAAAATTCCCAGCCTCCTTGCAGAGACTTAAGCAAAACAGTTACCAATATTCACCAAGTCTAAGTAGTGTTTAAACTTGGTACTTGGAACTACTTTGGCTAGCATATCAGCTGGATTATCTTCAGTTGCCATTTTCTTCACCTTAATAAGTCCTTGAGCAATGATGTCACAAATGTAGTCCATTCTGATATCTATGTGTTTCGTTCTCTCATGAAAAACTTGGTTTTTAGAGAGACATATAGCACTTTGGCTATCACACATAACAGATGTAGGAATGGTCTTTCCCTCGAGTTCACTAACCAATCCTTTCAACCAGATTGCTTCCTTTATAGCTTCTGTCAAGGTTGTTTATTCAGATTCAGTGGTTGATAGGGCCACAATAGATTGTAGGTTAGCCTTCCAACTCACTACACTACCATACAAGGTAAAGAGATAGCCAGTCAATGATCTTCTTTTATCAATGTCACCAGTAAAGTCTGCATCCACAAAACTTGTTAACTCATTGTGTTATGTATCAGTTTTGCCATAGGCCAGACCAATTGACTTTGTTCCCTTCAAGTACCTAAAGATCCACTTCATGGCAAGCAAGTGTTCCTTTCCTGGATTAGCCATGAATCTACTAACCATACTAGCTGCAAATGCAAGATCTGGTCTGGAACAGACCATAGTATACATCAAGCTTCTGTTGCATTTCTGTAAGGTATACTGCTCATGTGTTTAAGCTCTTCTTCGGTTTTTAGGGACGGAGTTAATGATAACTTGAAGTGGCCAGCAATAGGAGTTGAGACATTCTTGGCATCCAGCATGTTGAACTTCCTGAGCACCTTTTCAACATAGTTTGATTGACATATAAAGAGTAGTCCTTCACTTCTTTTTCTGACAATCTCCATGCCTATAATTCTCCTTGCAACTCCTCAAACTCAATTTAGTAGCTGCTTTAGTTTATTTATAGCACCTGTATCTGAACCTTCAATTAACATGTCATCTACATATAACAAAAGATAAATGAAACAACCAGAATTTTCCCTTTTGAAATAAACACAACTGTCAAATTGGCTTCTGCTATAACCATTTGAAACTACAAAGGAATCAAACCTTTTATACCATTGTCTAGGTGATTGTTTGAGACCATACAATGATTTTTTCAGCAGACAAACCATTTCTTCTTTTCCTTTTACCTCAAAACCTTCTGGTTGGTTCATGTAAATCCTTTACTCTAGTTGACCATGTAAAAAAGTTGTTTTTACATCCATTTACTCAAGTTCTAGATTGTGAACAACAACAAGGCCTAAAATGACTCTAATGGTTGTATGTTTCACAACAGGAGAGAAAATTTCATTGAAATCTACTCCTTCCTTTTGAGTGAAACCTTTTGCTACAAGCCTTGCCTTGTATCTTTCCTTTTCAACTCCTGCCACTTCAGGTTTCATTTTATAAATCCACTTACATCCCACAATTCTTTTATTGACTGGTTTTTCCACAAGTTCCCATGTGTCATTCTTTATTAAGGAATCAATTTCCTCAGTCATTGCTTCCTTCCACTTATGACTATCTATGCTGGAAACAACATCCTTGTAACTAACAGGCTCAGTACATTGGTCTTCAGTTTCTACATTCAAAGCATATGCTATAAGATCAGTATAACCAAACCTCTGTGGAGGCTTGATGTGTCTCCTTTCTCTATCTCTAACCAGATTATAGGAACTAGTTTCAGCTTCTGTTGAAGTAGAGATTTATGTGTCAGTATGAGGTGTTGAAATTGCCTTCTTTGTATCAGGTTTCTCCACCTCAAACTGAACTCCCTGCTTCTTTGTAGGTGAGCTTTCTGGTTTCTGCTCAATCTCACCAAGCATATCTTCCTCCTTGAAAATTGCATCTCTGCTGATCACTGCCCTACCTCCAACGGGTCCACCAATCCATACCTTGTAACCTTTTACACCCTCAGGATACCCTAAGAAGATTCGCTTCTTAGACCTTGGTTCAAGCTTCCCTTCTGAGACATGAATGAAAGTTGTACAAACAAAAATTCTGAGATTATCCATGCATGGTGGTTTTCCAGTCCACATTTCCTCAGGTGTTTTGAACCCTATTGCTGCAAAAGGACTTCTGTTGATCAGATGACAAGCAGTTTGGACTGCTTCTGCCCATAAACTTTTGCTCAATTTGGCATTAGATAACATACTCCTTACCCTTTCCAAGATGGTCCTATTCATCCTCTCTGCAAGGCCATTTTGTTGAGGAGTAAACCTTACTGTTTTATGCCTAATAATCCCATGTTCTCTGTAGAATTCTGTGAACTCTTCACTAAGGTACTCAAGACCATTGTCAGTCCTTAATACCTTAATTTGTTTGCCTGTTTGGTTTTCTACTAGGGCTTTCCAATGCTTGAAACTCTTGAAAGCCTGGTTCTTGTGTTTCAACAAGTACACCCATACGTTCCTTGACCAATCATCTATGAAAGTTACAAAAAATATGGCTCCTCCTAGTGAAGGTACTTTTGTAGGGCCCTAGATATCTGAATGTACATAATCTACTATGGACTTAGTAGAATGGGCAGATATAGGAAACTTCACTCTTTTCTATTTTCCATACAAACAGTGTTCACAAAAGTCTAATCTTTCAATGTTTCCATTTCCAATCAAACCTTGTTTATGTAATTCCTCTAAACCTTTCTCACTTAGGTGAGCTAGCCTGTGAGCCATAGCTTAATTGATCTATCTTTGGAAATTGAAACTAGGTTAGCAGGGTTTAGAACAATTTTACCTTGTAATCTGTATAGGCCATTGATCCTTATACCTTTCATGATTTTCAAAGCTCCTTTGCTAATCTTCAGGATCCCTCCTTCACCTTTATATGTGCAGCCTGCTTGATCAAGCATACCAAGAGAAATTAAATTCCTCTTAATGTCTGGAACATGTCTAACATAAGATAGAGTCTTCACAGATCCATCTGCTAGCTTGATCTTTATGCTTCCAATTCCTGCTATGTTGCACACCATGTTGTTTCCCATTAGGACTTTCCCTCCATTGATCTCCTTATATGAATCAAACCAATCTTGATTTGGGGTCATGTGGAAGGAGCACCCCGAATCAAGAATCCACTCATCACTGCAGTTCTCTTCAGTGACAGCCAAGACATCTGAACTCTCATACCCATCTGCTAAAATAGCAACATCTTTTGTGTCTTTGTGCTTTCCATTGTTCTTCTTTTTCCTCTCAGGACACTCCTTTTTGTAGTGGCCATATTTATGGCAATAATAGCAGTTTTTCTTGAATTTTGACTTTGATCTATGTCCTTTCTTGCCTTTGAATTCTCTCTTGTCAGATCTACCCCGAGCAAACAATCCTTTTGCATCTCCACCTTCACCTTTGTTTTCAGTAATTCTCCTTTTCATTTCTCGAGAATTAAGAGCTGCTTTGACCTCTTCCAAGGTGAGGGTTTCCTTTCCAAACATCATAGTGTCAGCTAAGTTCTCAAATGAAGGAGGTAGAGAACATAGTAGCATTATTGCCTGATCCTCATCATCAATTTTGACATCAACATTTTTCAGATCAAGAACTGATTTGGTGAACATGGAAATATGTTCTTTGATGGACATACCTTCATCCATCTTCAATTGATGAAGTTTCTTCTTCAAGTATAGTTTGTTTGTTAAAGATTTGGTCATGTAAAGACTTTCCAACTTTAACCAAACTCCAACTAATGTGGTCTCCCCTACAACCTCTCTCAAGACTTCATCAGCAAGGGACAAAATGATTGTGCTGTGAGCCTTGTTGATGAGATCCTGCTTCTCCTTCTCGGTGAGAGTATTTGGAAGTTTTACAAAGCCTTCCAATGCGCCTTCAAGACCTTGATGAACAATGAGAGCCATCATTTTGATTAACCAGAGACTAAAATCGTTTTCACCAGTAAACTTCTCTATATCAAATTTAGTTATGCCCATCTTGATCGCCTTCAGAACCTTGCTCTGATACCACTTGTAACTCATCAGCACCAATCCAGCTATGATGATGAAACAGGTTCTTGATGAACAAGAACACTGCAGAACAATTCAAAGAGAAAGAATGTGCAAAGAAAGAAACAAACACACACGGGATATTATCGTGGTTTAGAGCCAAGACCTAGCTCCTACATCCACACTGAGGTAGAGTCTTCTATTCACAATCAGTACAAGAACTTTACAGTTTGTGTCCTACACACGACACACTTGCACTAACAATAAAATTGTTGAATCACTCTTTTCTCTCAATGATCGAACTACCGATCATTCTCTCAATAACCAAGACTTATATATCCTATACAAGTTAGTTCTAATGGTAGTTACAAGGCTGCAGTCTTTCTACCAACTGACTAACTGACAAAACAGAATATCACATGGTTATTTACATAACAGAATTTCCTAACTAACTTTCAAATTGATGATCCACTTGATCATAACACTTATAATTATTTATTTCAAAATGACAAGTGGGAATATTTTAGTCAATACAAGATAAATGTTTTAAAATCCCTCCCCTCCCCTCCAAAAGTTGAAACAAACATAAATGTTTAAAAAAAACCCTCCCCTCCCCTCCATTTAGAGGTGTTCACGGGTCGGTTTGGTTCGCATTTGCATGAAAAACAAATTCGAACCAATCAAAATCAATTGGTTTGGTTCGGCTCGGATTTGCAATATTAAAAATATATAAATATTAACTATATAAAATATTAAAAATATATAAATATTGACTATATAAAATATTAAAAAATATAAATATTAACCATATAAAATATTAAATTATTAAAAATATATAAATATGAACTATATTAAAAATATAAATAAATATTAAAATATGGTAATTGGTTCAGTTCGGTTCGGTTCCAGAATCCTTGAATCCGAGAACCGAACCAATTTCCATCTAATTTGGATTGGTTCGGTTCGGATTCTTGGATTCATCGGGTCGATCCGAACCAATGAACACCCCTACCTTCATTCCCCTTCAACCAAAAAATACCTAAGAAATAAAATTCAACAGTCAATATAATGAAATTGCAAACCAGTGTCTTAATTTTTTTATGGGGTGCTAATGTGCTATTACCAATTAATTGGTGAAAATGTTTCACAAAGTAAGTAAACTGGTAGTATATGAGGATTAAAATCATATTAAGGATGTTAGTAAAAAATTGATGATCTTTTTCGTTCGTAATTAACAAGTTAAATTTTTTATTCTTTTTTGGTTGCATCTAATCAATGACATCAACATTCAGCACTTGAGGAAGATTTTTGTTAGTTCCAACAATTGATCTGTACAATTTGTTGTTCAAGTAGTCATTGGACAGTTAGTTACAAAGCAAGCTCTTACTATTCTCTTAAAGAACCAAAGAAAGATGTTGCATATTATATAAACCATGTTAGTGGCACACATATTTACATTTATACAAAATTTTCTATTTAATTATAGTTAGAAGCCACTACCAATCAATGAGCTAATATAAGGGGCAGGGGACCATAAAAAATTTGTGGTTTCCTTCAACTCGCTCCATCTCTTATCTTGAATATGAGGATGTCCTATTGTTTTGTTCGAGTTCCTAGTACAACTAGTCTCCTCTAGTTCACCATGGCCTTCTACTGGAGCGCGGTCGATGATATGTTGAGAGTGAGGTATCTGCAAAGACATTATAATTGTTAAGTTAGCTTGTGCATATGGAGAGTTTATGCAAGACAAGAGAACAAAAGATTATGAATGGTAAGATACTCCTTGGAGGTTTGGTATTTATAGGGAAATGATGAGGAGGATTCTGCCAATAGGAGGGATGACAATAACACAACAATCATCTGTCTGACCACTTGCATTCAAAGGGGATGCATTGCTATATTAGTCACTTCCCAAGCACCTTTTGAAGGAATAGGGTGGCAATCCTATAAAACCTAAATTTCCACAGTAGTTTTGGAATGGGCCACCACCCGGTCCAATGCGTATGGTCGGCCCAATGGGTTGTAAGTCCAAGAACATCCTCCAAAACACCTACATTACAAGGTCCATAGCTTCCTAGTCTCTCTCTACATAACCTTAATATTGATTCCGCCAATAGGTGGGACGATGCTTAGCATATGTTTGACATCAATCAAATGTCCGACCACTCGAGTTCAAAGGGGATGCATTGTCATATTAGCATATGTTTGGTTTAGATTATTTTAAACTCCAACGTGTTTTTTCTTCATCCCGACATAGTTCTAAAAGCCTTTTGCCAACGCAGGTCTAAAAGCCTTTTGGCATTGAAATTAATTTAAACAAACATATTGTTAATCACTTCCCCAACTAGCTTTTGTAGGAATAGGGTGACAATCCTATAAAACCCAAATTTTCATGATAGTTTGGAATGGACCACTACCTGACCCAATATGTGTGGTTGGCCTAGTTGGCCACAACATGGCATAAAACACCTATGTTACAAACTCCACAGTTAGAGATGGCAATTTGGACCCTACCCAATAGGTACCCGAAAAAAATACCAGCAACGGGTAGAGTAAATACCTGTTTTATGGGTATGGGTCCGGGTCTTGGTAATTACCCACAAATAAGAGAGGGTATGGGTGTGGGTACGGGTACTCTAGTACACTCCCCGCCCCACACCCGCATATATATATATATATATATATATATATCAATTTTAAGAATAAAATCATGTAAAAGTCCTAAACTTAGGGCTCATTAGTATTTTTATTTTCTGGACTTGTAAGTTCATGAGTTTATTTTTTTGGATGTTTATTGTGGTATTTACTGATTTTGGATGTTTTAAATGTTTTTTAATTTAGTTTATTATTTTGGTTTGTAATGTTTCATGAGTAGATTTGAAAGATCTTTGGATGGTTTTTTAATTGAGTTATAATATTATTTATGTTATTTATTGTAGTATTTTTATTTTATGGACTTGTAAGTTCATGAGTTTCTTTTTTTGGATGTTTATTGTGGTATTTACTGATTTTGGATGTTTTAAATGTTTTTTAATTTAGTTTATTATTTTGGTTTGTAATGTTTCATGAGTAGATTTGAAAGATCTTTGGATGGTTTTTTAATTGAGTTATAATATTCTTTATGTTTTTTTTTTCTTAGTTAAACTGTGGGTAACGGGTGCCGGTGTGGGTACTTAGATACCCAAAGGGTGCAGATAAGGGTACTAAAGTTGTTACCCACACAGGTACGGGTTCGGGTTTGGGTATTTTTTTTCAAACGCGAATATGGAGACAGATACTATAGTACTCTATCTAGACTTACCCATTGTCATCCCTATCCCTAGCTTCCTAGTCTCTCTCAACATAACTTAATACCACAATTCACATAGCAGCTCATGCTTCATTCACGTGAGAAAGACCTGTTTTTGTTGAAAATGCTTGGAGCAAAGTTTTTTGTGCAACCTGTCTGTTGTTTTGGCTTCAAAGACTCAAGAGGGGGGGGGGGTGAATTGAGTTTTCAAAAATTCTTCCTTTTTAAAAACTTTAATTTTCAAATAAGAGTTGCATCGGGATCTTTTACAAAAAACAGTGAAGGACTTTTTATGAAATCTTGAATAGAAGGTGAGAGGTGAATCAGTTCAGAAAGATAAATCAGTGCTTCTGTCACTTGTGTGGACGAGCGCTTCTGTCACTTTAGTGGACAAGCACTTCTGTCACTTGTGTGGACGAGCGCTTCTATCATTTATGTGGACGAGCGCTTTTGTCGCTTTAGTGGACGAGCACTTCTGTCACTTATGTAGACGAGCGTTTCTTTCACTTTAGTGGACGAGCACTTCTGTCACTTATGTGGACGAGCGCTTCTTATGAAATATTGAATAGATTGATGAGGATAAGAAAGATTGATTCAGAATTAATAGATCACATAATAGGTTCAGGTTCAAAACTCAGTAATAACAAAATAGAGAAACTGATTAAGCCTTTAAAGATTAAGAACAAGTTATGCAAGTTTCAGATACAAGCATTAACAATCAAGAACAAACTTGCAGGTTTCAGTTTCAGTGATTAAGAAACAGAAATTAAGCTATTCGAATTTGATCACATATGATGCAAGATTCAATTCAAATATTGATCCTTGAAAATAAAATTGAATACACAGTTATTATTACAGTTTACTCATGGTTCAATACTGATTGTACAGATCAAGAACTGATATCAATTGAAAACTTAGAACATCTATATCACAGGTATATGCGCAAGACAGAAATTAAAGAGTTTGAGTTTAGAGATACCACACAACCAGATTTATCCTGGTTTAGTCACCACCACTATGACCTACATCCAGTCCCCACTCCACATGTGGGTTTTCACACACTAACACAACAAGCTTTATCAAGGTAGCTTGAAAAACCTTTACACCACAGAGCACTCCTTCACCTCGAGATACCACACTCTTGTGAAGAGCCTCGATGTTCTTCCTTAGGGATACCTCACCCTAATCACACAGAGAGACTCCATCTCTCTTTACAATCAAAAAGTACAAAAAGATTGATTCTTAAACTCTCAATAGTCAGATAAACAAATTGAAGCACTTATGAGAATTGAAACACTCTTTTTCACAATGAAGCTCAAGAAAGATGATGAATGTTTTTCACAATTGATCTCTCAAATTGATTTTGTAAACTTCTGATCTGTTATATTAAAAGTGTTCCTTTGATCCCTTTATATATAGGAAAACAAATTATAGTCGTTGGGATCAATTCAAATAGATTTGGGTCTGATAATAGAATCTGTTTTCTTGATTCTGGTTCTTGAACAGGGGTTGAGTACAGGGTTGTATTAACCAATTTCATACTGAGAGTATTGAACTTGGTTAATCCATCAGTACATCCATTCAGTACATCTATGTATTAATGAACATCAAATTTTCCTGAAACTTGAATACACGCGTACATAGCATATGTACAGGGCTGTATTCAGTTAACCATTTATAATTGATTTGATTTCATATTGTGCATAGGTGTTACTGAATCAAGAACCTTAAATTCATTTGTCAGTTACAGTAGCAGACATACATCCAATGATTACATGGCTGTACTTGACAAATAATTTTCTTATTTCCAAAAATCATTTTCATTAAAGAAAAACTTATTCCTTTTAATGCAGGTTATGAAAATTGATTTTCTTCATGCATCTTTTTAGTTGAGCTATTTTGTGACTAAGAGATTTCTTTCTCTTACAAATCATCTAAGACTTAAATCTAAAATTTTCATTTAAGATTGGTCTTGATGATCCTTTGATCTTTGACTTTGCTCTTTTGATTTCTACGTGCAACTCCTCCTTCAAGTTCTTCCTTGAATATTTTTGTTGAATTTGCTTAATGAACTTGTTGATCTCTGCTTGATACCTGTCTTTGCAATTTAACACTAAAACACTTGCACACACATTAAATTGTATTTGTCATATATCAAGATCTCTAAGTCATTGAGTCTTACAAACTCCCCCTTTTTGATTATGACAAATCTTCTAACAAATTATAAGATCAGAGTATAAGTGTAGCAGAAGCTAAGTATTTTGACAGATTTATATCATGGTATCAGAGCAGAAGTATATCAGAGCAAAAAAATATTATCATAGTAGAATTTGATTTACTCCCCCTTAATCATGTAAGTTTATAAGCTCCCCCTCAACATATGCATGTATAATTTGTTATTATATCCTTTCTCTATATCATACCTTTTCCTCCCCATTTTGGCATTATAAAAAAGGTAAAGAAAAGAAACATTCAAAGCAATAGGGAAGGAAAGAATTTAAACATTCAAACATAGCATATAAAATTGTTCATGATAGAGGGATAGGTGCAGGGACAAATCAAAAAGAACAAAAACCATCAGCCAAAATTACAAACTAAGGCATTTTACCTTTCAAAAACTAAGTTCTAATTCCTATGAATTCCTAGAACTAGTTCTTCCTTTTTGATTTTCTTTTGTTTCGGCCTTTAGGTGATGGTTCAGCAGGGGTGTGCTCAGCTTCCTTCACAGCAGCTTTTTAGGGTGAAGATCCAGTATTTTTGGTTCTTGACATATTAGGGTTGGTTAGGGTACAAGAAGGATTAAAGTTAGCTCTGCTAGGGTTGCGGAATTAGGTGAAGAAAGAATGGGTTTCAAAAGATTTGAAGTTTTGAAATAAGATTTTACATCGGCATTGTCTTCAATCCTCAAGGCTCGTAGTTGAAAATAAGCACGTCTATCTTGCCATGTCATTGGATGCAGGTTCTCATTAAGGACTTAGCAAGTCCAAAGAACGTAACCTAGTAGACGAGCTCCATATGCCACGTCATTGGATGGAGCTTCTCATTAAGGACTTAGCAAGTCCAAAGAACGTAACCTAGTAGATGAGCTCCATATGCCACGTCATTGGACGGAGCTTCTCATTAAGGACTTAGCAAGTCCAAAGACTTGTGTGGACGAGCAGAATTAGAATCTTGTGTATTCTGAGTTTATCAGACTAAAAACACAGGGGATCCATTCCTGATCAAATCTATTTCTTCTTAAATTCTCTTCTAATCATTCATAGATATTCCAAATCAAATCATACAAGAATTAGAGCATATTTACACAAAGATACAGTCATATAAATAGTTTCTTTAGAGATTAGATATAGGATTGATCAATTATGCCCAATTCTCTTCTAATGAAAAAGAAGCTTTCCTTGTTCAAGGGCTTGGTAAAAATATCAGCAAGTTGTTTAGTTGTATCAACATATTCAATCTCAATTTCTCTACTTTGAATATGGTCTTTAATGAAATGATGTCTGATTTCTATGTGTTTAGTTCTAGAGTGCATTATGGGATTCTTAGTTAGGTTAATTGCACTTGTATTTTCACATATAATAGGAACTTGGCTTAGTTGCACACCATAATCAACTAATTGTTGTTTCATCCATAAAACCTGTGCACAACAGCTACCAGCTACTACATATTCAGCCTCTGGAGTGGACAAAGCCACACTAGATTGTTTCTTACTGAACCATGATACTAATTAGTTTCCTAGTAAATGGCAAGTTCCACTAGTACTCTTTCTATCTAGTTTACAACCAGCAAAATCAGAGTCTGAATAGCTAATTAAAGTACATGTAGCTCCCTTGGGATACCATAATCCCATGTATGTTGTTCCTAACAGATACTTAATTATCCTTTTAACTGTTGTTAAGTGTAATTCTTTTGGATTTGCTTGATACCTAGCACACATGCATACACTAAACATGATATCTGGCCTACTAGCAGTAAGATAAAGTAGTGAGCCTATCATACCTCTGAATTTAGAAACATCAACAAGTTTACCTTGCTCATCCTTGTCCAGATAACAGGAGGTACTCATTGGAGTAGCCATCTCCTTAATATTTTCCATGCCAAACTTCTTGATCAACTCATTGCAGTACTTGGTTTGGCTAGCAAAGATTCCATTTTTAGTTTGCTTTATTTGCAGTCCAAGGAAAAATTTCAGCTCACCCATCATTGACATTTCAAACTCACTCTGCATAAGACTTGCAAACTCATTGCACAAATGCTCATTAGTGGCACCAAAAATTATATCATCCACATATATTTGTACAAGTAAAATGTTGTGTACCTTTTTCTTAGTGAATAAAGTTGTGTCAACTTTACCTCTTTTAAATCCTTTTTCAATGAGAAAATTACTTAACCTTTCATACCAAGCTCTAGGAGCTTGCTTTAAGCCATATAGTGCTTTAGACAGTTTATAAACATGGTTAGGCAATTCATTATTCTCAAAACCAGGTGGTTGACCAACATACACTTCCTCTTGTATAAATCCATTTAAGAAAGCACTCTTAACATCCATTTGATACAATTTAAATCCCATTATGCAAGCATAAACAAGTAGCATTCTTATAGCTTCTAATCTTGCTACTGGTGCATATGTTTCATCGTAATCTATGCCTTCTTCTTGGTTATACCCTTTGGCTACCAATATAGCCTTGTTTCTTACAATTATACCATTTTCATCTAGTTTATTCCTAAAAACCCATTTTGTACCTATTACTTGACAGTTCTTGGGTTTAGGCACTAGTTTCCAAACTTGGTTTCTTTCAAACTGGTTTAACTCATCTTGCATAGCCATCATCCAATGTTCATCAATTATAGCATCATCTATGTTCTTAGGTTCTGCTTGAGACACAAATGCCATATGATTACAAGCATTTCTAAGAGATTGTCTAGTAGTTACCCCCTTTGTAATTTCACCAATGATGTTATCAATTGGATGATTTCTGACAGTCCTCCATTCCTTTGGTAGGTCAGCCTGTTGTTCTGTTTGCTCCTGCTGCAACAATTCATTCTTTAAGCTTTCATCTTCTTCATTGTCCTGTTTCTCTTCTAGGAGATTTTTCTCAATTGAATCTGCAAGATCATCAATAATAGAATCCTTTCCCAACCTTTTGGGGTTAGACTCATCAAATGTCACATGCACAGATTCCTCAATAGTTTGTGTTCTCTTATTATATATTCTAAATGCTTTACTAGATAGAGAGTAACCTAGGAAAATTCTTTCATTAGCCTTTGCATCCAATTTTCTAAGATTATTCTTTCCATTGTTAAGCACAAAGCATTTGCAACCAAAAACATGAAAATGTGCTATATTTGGTTTTCTTCCTTTGTAAAGATTATAAGGGGTTTTCTTTAAGATTGGTCTTATTAAGACTCTATTTAGCACATAGCAGGCTGTATTGACAGCATCTGCCCAAAAATGTTCTGGCAAGCTAGAGTCGTTCAACATAGTTCTTGCTATCTCCTCTATTGATCTATTATTTCTTTCCACTACTCCATTTTGTTGTGGAGTTCTAGGAGCAGAAATATTATGTTGAATGCCATACTCATCACGAAAGTTTTCAAACACTTCATTTTGAAATTCTCCCCCATGATCACTTCTTATAGAAACAATTTTCATGTCCTTTTCATTTTGCACAATTTTTGCCATTTTCTTAAATGCAGCAAATGAATCATTCTTATGAGATAGAAAATATGTCCATGTATATCTAGAGTAATCATCTACTATTACCAATGCATACAAGTTACCACCAAAGCTTTTGGTTCTAGATGGATCAAATAAATCCATGTGTAAAAGTTGCAAGGGTCTAGTTGTTTAAACAATGTTCTTTGGTTTAAAAGAGACCTTAACTTGCTTTCCTTTTTGACATACATCACATAGTCCATCTTTCACAAATTTCAGTTTAGGCAAACCAACTACAAGATCTTTATAAATCAGTTTATTCAACTGGTTCATGTGAATGTGTGCAATTCTTCTATGCCAAAGCCAATTCTCTTCTTTTGAAATAAGACAGCATGCAATATTTGAAGAGATATTATCTACATCAGAGCATTAATAGTATAGACACAGAAATGCATTAAAACAGTGAACTAAGTTAAACACTATGGAAAAAGGTAAAAAGCAGTGGACCATCATTGTCAGGTTGACATAAATGGAAAATAACAGAGAGTAAAAAGAATAATGAAAATATTTTAAGGGTTTGAAGGAGGATGAGGGTTCTAAGGAGGCCTTGTCATGATATTATGCATCATCTTAAACATTTCTTGCAGCAGGTAAGCATTGTTGGCTTGAATAGATGATTGGATGTCTGCTTGAATGTCTTGCCTAACTTGCTTGGAGATAGACTCTTGAAGATCAGAAGGATTGACAGCTTTGGAGCTTTCAGCAGTTGCATCCAGATTTCCTTGGTTAGGCATAATGCTTAGGGCAAGAGATTGTTGTGGAACCTCTAGATGAATGACAGACAAAAGGATAGCCTAGGAAGCCTGTTTTCCTGACTTTTCTGGTTCATTCCCAGTCTCAGTCATTTATTCCTCATGATGTTATGTCTGAATAGCTTGATATGTTTTTCCCGGTCCTTCAACAACTATTTCCTCAATTTCTTCAGAAGGAACCTAAGATATCTGTATAGATGGCTCTGCTTCAGGTGTAGGGACATCATCTTCATAAATGTATGAGCTCCGGAGAGGAATGCCTAAGGTGTCTCCATGAATGAAGAACCTTACTTCAGAAAATCCATATTCTCCTCTAACTACAGGGGTCTCTTCCTTCTCCTCGGCAAATAAACTAGAAGAGGAAGCTTGCTTATTACAAATTTTAAAATATCTTTCCCAGTAGCCTCTTGCTTCATAGTCAAAGTTCTTCTCTTCATCTCCAACAAGAAGAATATCCATGAATTCCTGATCAGTCTGTGCATCCTGGCTTACTTCTAACATGCATTTGTTAGGTAGGGGCATTGTCTTATTGGGTGTTCTAAACTTGCCATCCTTGTCTTTATTGAGATCTATCATAGGCAGTCTTGGGCAAATCTTTGAAGGTGCCATACCTACTTTAGTTTTGTGAGAATGATATAACCAGGAAGGAGGTTGCCTAGCTCTCGTAGGCACAGCAGCAGGAGTAGTAGCTTGTTTATGCTTCTTCAGAGCCAATCCAATTGGATGATCATCCTCACCATCCTCATTATGAGACAGGATGATCTTCCTTGCCCTTTTCTTCTTCTGAGCAACCAGGGGTTCATCAGTTGTTGGTTCCCTAATAACAATCCCAGTAAAGGGCTTTTTGGCAGCAGCTAGACAAGTTGATTTGGTACGTCGTCCAGCCAGTTTCTTCTGCATGGCTTGACCTTCAGCTTCATTTTCTTAAATTTGTTCTTCCTTAACCTTCATTATCTCTTCTTTCTTAGCCAGTTCTACTTGAATTACAGGATCAAGTTTCTTCATCACTAAGTTCATCCTCCCAAAGATGGCAGGGGACATTCCATGATCCTTGAGATAAGTGGCTTGCTCTTTTGGAGTTTTAGCTTCCATCATGGCATAGATTTGATGAGACTTCAGGACCTTGGGTAGCAGATGACAGAAGGGTATCAGGTGATCTTTGCTCTGTTTACTACATAATCCTTGAATCTTGTGAAAAGGATGTGAGGCAAATTGATTTGGGATTCAGTCAAAAGATGACACAAACAGAACTTGTGAAGTTAAGAGAGATTGTGTTTTGACCCAACATTGTGTAAGATTGTCTTGTTAAGAATTTGCTGAAGAACACGAGCTTCATCCTTCATTTCAACAGCCTTCCAAGAATGAGTTCTTGCTGTATCAACCCTCATCAGAATAGTTACAATGGTTTCTTCACCGCCCAACTCTTGTTCCCATTTCTCAGTTAGGGTTAATCCAACTTGGGGGAAGTTAATCGCAGTTGCGATAGATGCTTCTGATACTATTATTTCAGTGCCCATAATAGTGGGGCTTCTCTAGAAAGCTCTGATTAAGTCCGGAAAAACATAAACTTTTTCGATAAAGAATCCTTCCCAACCAGCAGCCCTGATGTATTGGCTTACATCGATGTTGTACTCTTTCAGAATGATAAAGTCAAAGTGATGCTCTATTCCAATTTCCAGTGAGTTGACATCATAAGCAGTTTTTGCAGAGGATGAAGCCATTGTTGAAGGTTTAAAGTTTTGAGAGACAGGGAGTTATTTCGTAAAGGAGGGATTAAGATTCTGAGCAGTGAAAGGTTTTCAGAAGAAAGAGGGAAACTTTAAAAAGGTTTCAAAGGTGAAGGGTTTTTATTTGAAAATAGATTTTAAATAAAATAAAATTGAAGAGTGGTGAAAAGGCATTCATTTAATTCTAACACGGCACAGGTTTCTTGAAACCATAAAAAGCAGTTTGTACAAATGATGGATTTTACTGACTTAATAGAGAGAATTTGAAATAAATATGTCTTGAGACATAATAAATGCAAGTAATTAAAAGAAAACATAGATGATACAGATAGCAACTACGCACAAGCATTGGACTACTTATGCAATAGACGAGCATTTAACATACAATGGTCAACCTTCACTAGACGACATATCAATCAACACAAATCATATTAAGATGAATCTGTCATCAACTAGAGGTTTAGTAAAGATATCTTCCCATTGATGGTCAGTATCCATAAATTGTATATCAATCACACCTTTTAGCACATAATCTCTAATGAAATGACGTTTAATCTCTATGTGCTTAGCTCTTGAATGCAAGATTGGATTTTTAGAAAGATTGATTGCAACAGTGTTATCACACATAAGTTGGATACTACTTAAAAACACATTGTAGTCCTCCAATTGATGTTTGATCCATAGAAGTTGAGAGCAACAGCTTGCAGCAGAAATGTACTCAGCTTCAGCAGTTGACAAGGCAATGGTATTTTGTCTTTTGATTGACCATGACACTAAATTGGCTCCAATGAAGTGACATCCTCCACTGGTGCTTTTCCTTTCTATGCAATCTCCAGCATAGTCAGCATCACAAAAACCAACTAATCTGTCATCGTCATTTTTCTTAAAGCACAAAACCAGATTAGTAGTTAATTTCAAGTATCTAAAAATTCTCTTAACTGCTGATAAGTGAGATTCTCTAGGATCAGAAAATGAGCACATAACCATACACTGAACATAATATCAGGACTAGAAGCTGTAAGATATAGAAGAGATCCTATCATACCATCATACCTCTATATACCTTTTAGTCTACCCTTTTATCTTTTTCATCTTTATTTAGTATGAACATGGGATGCATTGGTGTATTCATTGGTTTGCAGTCATCCATTTTGAATTTCTTCAAGAGTTCCTTAGTGTACTTGGTTTGATGAATGTACACCTTATCCATTGTTTGTTTTACTTGAAGTCTAAGGAAGAATTTAAGTTCTCCCATCATACTCATTTCAAATTCCTTTTGCATTAACTTAGAGAATTCCTTGCACAAAGATTCATTAGTAGCACCAAAGATTATGTCAGCAACATAGATTTGCACAATTATAAAGCTGGACTTATTGGATTTTCTAAACAAGGTTGTATCCACCTTTCCTGTAACACCCCGATTTTCAATGCTTTCCAATATCTTTAAAGATATTTATATGTTATATTTTTATCTGAAACTTAGAAAATGATTTTGACTAAAACAAAATCATATCTTGATCATGTTTGATGGTGAAGAGTTCCAGAAAAATTTTATGTTTAAAACTCAGACAAAACCGATCTGTGTTCTCTCTGTTGGAGAGAACTTACTGATCAGAAAACCTAATTTGGAAAAATAAACGAAAGATCAATTATTTTTATCTCTTTTGAGATATATAGGTCATTTTTACAATTTTCGCTATGAAATAAATATTATATTTTATTCGAGCGAGATAATAAAAAAAATGCGCTTATTAAGACGGATAAACGATGGAACTAGGAGATGATGTTGAGATAATATGAAGTAGAGAAGATGGAAGTGATTAAGGGGACTCATGAAAATTGTCACATCATGAGTCACTATAAGTCATTATGACTACTTTAACTAATATAGTTTTATATTAACCCAAAACCCATTAATAAGATTTGCTTAAGGCAAACATGTCCCTAAAATATCTAAGGTCCCTACCCTATAAATACCCCCCAAACCGGCACCCCCCCCCCCCCCCCAACTCTCTCATCTCTTCTCTTTACTTCACAAAGCTTAGTCATTAAGTTTGTTTATTTGGAGGGGAACTTCCTAAAGTTGATACAGGCAAACACAAGAAGGGGGGTTGAACTGTGTTTGTTAATAATTTTTGAAAACAACCTTTTTCCAAAACAAATTTCTTACACAAAAAGATTAACACAGAAATAAGCACACACAAATAGATCTTTTAGAAGCTTAACAAAAGCAATATCAAAACCCCACAGTTAGTATAAGCAAATAAAACTGAAGAGCTTGGGGATAGAAGATTCACGCAAGAGATTTATCCTGGTTCACTCTCTTCTAACCAAAAGCTACGTCCAGTCCCTTCGACTTGAAGGTTTTATCCACTATTTCTCCAAATAGATTACAACCAAGTATTCAACACCTCTCCAGGCTTACAAGTATTCCTTTCTTGCCAAGCCTCTCCAGGCTCTAAATCTAACAAAGAGATTTAATGTTTGATCTTCTTAACTCACCATGTGTGAGGATATGACAGTTTGAGATCAAATGACTATTTTCACAATATTCAAACTAAGAAATACTGACTCTTGCTCTCTAAAGAAATATGAGAATAAGTGATTGTAGTTTTACAAAAGTTGAGCTCATAAGGTTGTGCAATCAAGAGTTCTCGTTTCAGTATCTCAGGTCTTCTATTTTTAGTGACCTTCTTCTTCACTTGTATTTCTTCAACGATAACTTTGAATAATCCCATTTAGAGATAGCATTTAATGCATGATATCCATTGTGACTGATAGCTTGAATGTGGCAATGCTGAATAGTACTCTTGGTTATCAAGGTAGCATGAAATAGGAGGCTTACTTCTCTGAGCATTATAGATTGAGAACATTGTTGTTCCTCCTTTGTGTATAATCCAGTTTTTTCAGCCATAAAGTTGTCATCATACAGATAGTTTTGTAGTATCCTATTCTACGATTTTGCTTTTTGCATTTCTTGATGGTACTATGTTTCTTTTTCAACAAGGTGAAACATTAAAGCAGATAAAACAAATGTGAAGAACAAATATTCTATTGAAATAAATATCAATCATTTGAAATAAATTCAAGAGATTCGAATTGCATTTAATTCATTTCAAAGATGGAGCTCGTTTAAAAAGAAACTCCGTCTACTTAATTATATGAGAGACTAAGTCTATTCAAAATTTTATTTTGCTCGTCTGATGACGTGACATATCATCTTGACTATCAAGTCTTTGGACTTGCTATTCCTTAATGAGTTTATAAAGATCTCCGTCTAGTGACGTGGTAGTTAGAACTTGTCTACTAGATTACTTTATTTTTCAGTTCATTTACTTCTACTAATTACTTCCGTCTGCTTACGTGGCAAGACGGACTCGCTTATCATCAAGTCTTTGGACTTGCTGTATCTAACAAGTTATTTTGGTACATGTCTAGCAAACATTTAGAGCTTTGTCTACTTAATTAAATAAAGAAGTAACTTTACCAAAGTGTTTGAGCAGCCCGTCTACAAAGGTGGACGTTTATTCTTCCAATGAAAACTTATTCAATGTTTATTTTACTTATAATAAAGTATTCCTGGATATCTGAAAGCACATATTAGATCTCAACTAACACTTTGCCAAGCAAATTTAATCCTTGTTGTTAGCATCAAAACTTAAAGATTATTAAATCCAAAACCACTTTGGTTCCAACAATCTCCCCCTTTTTGATGATGACAAAACTAATTAAATTTGAAAAACAAAGTCTAAGAGAACTTGCAGGGCTCCCCCTAAGACAAAGCATTCAAATAATTAAGCAGAAATATAAGCTAACAAATAGGTGCAACAGCTTATCATACTTAGAATCTATATAAGCATAGTCAGCAGATATCAAAGCAAATAAGCAATCATAAGTATCAGAGCAGATAGCAAGTAGAAAAGAATATGCATATGTAAACAAATATGAGCTTTTCAAAACTGACTTTATATATATAAACAAATATTTTTTCTTTCCTTTCTCCCCCTTTTTGTCATCAGCCAAAAAGGTAAAAGGAGAGGACCATCATTGTCAGTATAAGAGAGAGAAAAAATAAAAGGTAAAGGTTAAGCAGGAGGAGGTGGTGGAGGTGGATGGTTCTGAGCCTGACTTTTCTTGAAGTCCATGAGGAATTCTAGCATTTTATTCACAACCTCTAAGGTTGGAGCCATTGAAGTTTGAACTTGTTGTTGGACATCCTTCTTTATCTTCTCAGTCATCTTTTCAACCTTCTCATCAACTATCTTGCCAACCCTTTCATCAACTATTTTTCCCAAAACCTCTTCAAGATTAGATGGCAGAGCCTGTTGCCTTGAGCTTTCAGCAGACTCTTGAAATGTGCTTAGTGTTCTTGAATGATCTGAAGGGTGCATCACAACTAGAACTAATGGTTGAGAAGATTGTTTTCCTGATGAGCTCTGATTGTGAGTGGATTCAGCTGTATCTTCTAAGCCAATAGTAGTGGAAATTTGTTCATGTTCTTCACCAACAGGTTCATCTGTGATAGGCTCTGAAGTAGTGGAGGGATCACTGAGACTTCCTTTCCCCATCGGATGGGGTACATGAATTCCACATTTTTACTATTAATAGGAAGTCCCCATAGGTCTTTATATATCATATATCTAAAATTTGAAAGACCACACTTCCCTCTGACCTTAGGAATTCCTTTCTTCTCTTCATCAGTCAGTCCAGAGGAAGATGCCCCTCTGGTGCAGTGGATAATATGAGATTTCCAGAAATCAGTAGCTCTATGATCATTGATCAACTCAATGGATTCAGTATGTAAAAAGAAATCCAACATTGAGTAGTCGAACGTTTCTTGGTTCTGATCAAGCATTGCTGATTCAGATTCAGGCATGACTCCTTTGAATCTTCTGTTTTTCTTGTCCTTGTCCTTATTTAGATCTAACATTGGCAGTCTTGGACAGATTCTGTAAGGCATAATTCCAACTCCGGTTGCTTCATTATGTCTCAGCCAGGATGGAAGGAAAAAATGCACGGATCTATCAACTCTGAAATGACTGAATTCCCACTTTAGCATTTCATAGATGAGCTGATCCAGAAAGAAATCAGAGGCCTTCCCATAGACTCTGGGATGCTCAAAAGACACCCATTTTTGGTCTCTTGGCATGATCATGAGAACATGCTTTGAGGATCTTGCTCTATGCTCAAGGATGGTAGGAAGATTTTTCCTATTGGGGTCAGTCTCCCAGACAGGTATGATATGTCTCTCAACTCCATCGGTGAGGGGTATGAAAGGAGGAGTTTTGATAAGGTTAGGGTAAATTTTTCTGGGGGGAATTTGTTTAGGGGTAGGTGAGTAATAACAGTCCTAAGTTGTTGTGCATTTGAGAAGGCACATTTTTTTATTAATTTACAATCAGGATGAGGTAGGTAAAGGGGTTCAACAGGTGGGCTGACTTCTTCCTCATACTCAGGTAGAGGATACCATCTGTTGGGAATGTGTTCGGGTTCAGGTTGGTGAGAGTGAAACAGAACTTTCCATTCTCTTTTTACCTTGTCACAATCCTCAAATTTGTCATTTTACAGAACAAAAGTTGGGGTGAAGGGAAATAAGGTTCTTAAGGGTTTTGGGAAAGGAGCACCAGGGAAATGTCATCATCTGGTTGATTGAACCAGGGATCATCGGCAGGGATAATAGGTTAAAATTGTGGAGTGGCTATTTGTGTTGGTTGGGGTGAAAGGGCTGTGGGAATGTACACATCATCTGGAGTGGAGACAGGCACATCATCAATCCTAGTTTCTAAACTAGACACTAAGTCATCTACTGCTATTTGAACAGGATCACTAGCAGAGATGGTTACCTTGTAAGTCTTAGTTGATCTGGATTTTCTTGCTGGTTAGCTTCTAGGTTTTGTTGGAACAGGCACAACGGCCTCAGTAGCAGCAACAGAGGTCTTCTGCTTCTTCAGAATTTCACTGATAGGAATGCTATCCTCATCAGCTTCCTCATCTTCATTGTGAGAGAAGATAACTCTTCTTTGCTTCTTTGCAGCAGGGGCATCAGAAGGTTCCCTGATAACAATGCCACCTAGAGGTCTCTTGGGGGCAGGCTTCCTTGTTGCAGTGGTCTTTTGCCTAGTTACTCTTTTTACTTCTAGGACTTCAACATTGTTTTGTTCCACCATCTCTTCTTTAGCTTTCATTAACTCCTCAGTCTTGGCCATTGCAGCAGCAACATAGGTATTGAGGTTCATATTGGCTATATTCATTTAACCAAAGTCTGCAGCCGACATTGGTTTTTCAGTTTATATCTTAGCTTGCTCCTCAAGAGTCTTTGCGTTAAGAATCTCATTAATTCCTTGAGCCTTGAAAATCTTGGAAAGAAGATGGCAAAAAGGAAATTTTGAGAGTCTTTTCTTATTCATCACGGCACCTCTAAATCTTCCGTATAGAATTCTTGGAAGATTGATCTTTGTTTCGGTGAGAAGATGGCAGAGGCAAAATTTGTGCAGAGAGGAGAGGTTGTCTTTGGATCCAACCTTGTGTAGAACCACCTTGTTAAGAAGCTGGTGAAGGATGCGAACAATGTCCTTCATTTCAACAGCCTTCCAAGTGTGTGTTCTGACTGTGTCTTCTTTCATGAGACAGACTTCAATGGTCTCAGAGCCACCCAAATCCTATTCCCATGAATCAGTAAAAACTAAACCCTCCTGACCACAGAAAATTGCATCAGCAATAGTCTTCTCCTACACTACAATCTTCTTTCTTAACACCGTTGAGAAAAAGTTAGTATTAGTCACTTGGACGTTTCTCCAGAAATCCCTGATCAGGTTGGGAAAGACAGAGACCTTCTCTGTGAAGAGTCCTCCCCACCCGGTTGCATTAACATATTTGCTTATATCTAAGTTGTAGTCTTGCAGCACTCCAAGGTTGAAATGATGCTCTGTTGCCAAGTTGAGCTTGTCCACGTTGAAGGTTGAAGAAGAAGCCATGTTAGGTGATCAGAGAGCTTAGGGTTTGAAAGCAGAGAGAGGGGGAGAGAGAGAGAGATAGCTCGAGAGGTTAGAGAAGTGTAAAGTTTTTCTCAGAGGGAAAAATATTACTTATAAAGGAATTTTGAATCTCAAAGGTTAAAAAAAACTTGTGGCATGACATGTCATTATGATAAAATGGAGTTGGTAACTTGGAACTATAAAAAGGTCTTGATGGGATTGATGGAAGTACTGACTCAGCAAAGAGAATGAAGGATAAATTTGTCTTGAGACAAAATAAATGTATTTATTAACACACAAAAAAATGCTTGAACACAGACAGATGTGAACTCATCTGAAACTATACAATGGACGCGATAACCAGTATCAGTGGACGCGTCATATGGACGTGCAATACAATATGCAATAGACGCACAGCTTTAAATAGGTATTAGACAAGCATAGGTAATAGACGCAGGATTAACAAAACAAAATTTTCTCGAGGATGGACGCCTAAATTAATCCACATGTATCATATTAAGATGCTTCCTAATAAAGATAAATCTGTCCTCTGTAAGAGGTTTAGTAAAGACATCTGCCCATTGATGGCCAATATCTACCAATTGAATATCAATCACACCTTTTTGCACATAATCCCTAATAAAATGATGTTTAATCTCTATGTGCTTAGCTCTAGAATGCAAAATTGGATTCTTAGATAGATTTATTGCAGCAGTATTATCACACATAAGCGGAATAATACTAACAAATACATTGTAGCCCTCCAATTGATGTTTGATCCAGAGAAGTTGTGAGCAGCAACTTGCAGCTGATATATACTCAGCTTCAGCAATTGATAAAGCAATGGTACTTTGTATTTTGATTGACCATGATACGAGATTAGCTCCAATGAAGTGACATCCTCCACTAGTGCTTTTTATTTCAATTCTATCTCCTGCATAGTCAGCATCACTGAAACCAACTAATCTGTAATCTTCATTTTTTTTTAAAGCACAAACCAAGATTATTAGTACCTTTTAAATATCTAAAAATTATCTTAACTGCTGATAAGTGAGATTCTCTATGATCAGATTGAAATCGAGCACAAAAACATACATTGAACATAATATCAGGCCTAGACGCAGTAAGATATAAGAGAGATCCTATCATACCTCTGTATACCTTTTGGTCTACCTTTTTCTCTTTATCATATTTGTTCATTATGGAAGTGGGGTGCATAGGAGTATTCATTGACTTACAATCATCCATCTTAAACTTCTTCCGAAGTTCTTTTGTATACTTAGTTTGGTGGATGAGCACCTCGTCCAAGGTTTGTTTTACTTGAAGTCCAAGGAAGAACTGAAAACCCGGAGGTTGTATAACATAGACTTCTTCATTAATAAAGCCATTTAGAAAAGAACTTTTAACATCCATCTGAAAAATCATAATACTATGATGTGCAGCGAATGAAAGTAGAATTCTAATAGCTTCTAATCTAGCAACAGGTGCAAAATTTTCAGTATAATCTATACCTTCTTCTTGAGAGAAGCCTTGAGCAACAAGTCTTGCTTTGTTTCTTATTACCTTACCATTTTCATCAAGTTTGTTTCTGTAAACCCACTTTGTTCCAATCACTGATTTGTCTTCGGGCAGGGGAACCAGAGTCCAAACATCACTTCTTTCAAACTGATTGAGTCCTTCTTGCATGGCTAGAATCCAACCATCATCTAGCATAGCCTCGTCTACTGTCTTTGGTTCTAACTCAGATACTAGAGCAAAATTGTCTTGTTCTCTGAAGGTTGATCTGGTTCTTAGCTTGTCATTGGGGTTTCCAATGATCTGATCTTGTGGATGATAATTCTTGAAGTACCAAGATTTTTGAACTATACCATGTTGAGAAGTGGAAGTTTCTGGTTGTTGAGTGGGGTCATCTTCTTGATCATCAACTTTTATCTCAGGTGAGTCTCCTAGTATGCTTAGATCAAGATATGCAAAAGCTTCATCTATCTCTGATAATTTCTTATCAGGCTGTTTGTCATCAAACTTGACATGAATACTTTCCTCTACTATCAGAGTCCTAGAATTATAAACTCTAAAGCCTTTAGATGTTTCAGAGTATCCTAGTAGTATTACATTATCTGTTTTAGCATCAAACTTACCAAGTTGATCTTTGGTGTTCAATATATAGCATTTACAACCAAAAGGGTGAAAATAAGATATGTTGGGTTTTCGTCCTTTCCACAGTTCATAAGGAGTCTTATTTAGGATAGGTCTAATGTATATTCTGTTCTGAATGTATCAGCCAATATTAGTAGCTTCAGGCCAGATGTGTCTAGGGACAGAGTTGTCATTAAGCATAGTCCTAGCCATCTCTTTAAGAGATATGTTCTTTCTCTCTACCACACCGTTTTGCTGTGGTGTTCTAGGTATTGAGAAGTTGTGAAGGATACCACTTTCTTCACAGAACTTATGAAATAACTCATTTTCAAACTCTCCCCCATGGTCACTTCTGATTGAAGTGATACACATGCCTTTTTCATTCTGTACACGTTTATAGAATACAAAAAAGACCTTAAAATACTCATCCTTGTGAGTTAGGAACATAACTCATGTCCATCTAGTGTAATCGTCTACTATGACAAGACCATATTTCTTACCACTGATAGGGGCAGTCCTTGTTGGACCAAAAAGATCAAGATGTAGTAGCTCTAGTGGTCTATTGGTACTAACAACATTCTTAGACTCAAAAGAACCTTTGACTTGTTTTCCCTTTTGACATGCATCACAGAGAGCATCAGATTTGAACTTAGGGTTTGGTAGTCCTCTCACGAGGTTATGCTTGTTTAGCTTTGAAATTAATTTCAAGCTTGCATGACCTAGCCTTTTATGCCAAATCCATTGCTCATCTTCAATGGACGCAAGACATGAGACACTTTGATTGGAGAGGTCCTCCAAGTCAATCTTATAGAGATTGTTTTGCCTTTTAGCAGTGAATAAAAGTGATCCATCATCTTTCTTGACAGTACACATGTTCTTATCAAAAGGCACTGCATATCCACTGTCACATAATTGACTTATGCTCAGTAGATTGTGCTTCAAGCCATTTACTAAAAGAACATTATCAATGGAGGGAAAATGATGTTTACCAATTTTACCTATACCAATGATTTTCCCTTTCTAATTTCCTCCAAATGTGACCCAGCCACCATCTTTGGGCTTAAGGTTTTGGAACATAGACCTTTCTCCCGTCATGTGTCATGAGCAGTCACTGTCCAAGTACCAAGGCATCTGTTTTCTTCCTGTTGTTAAGCAGATCTGCAACAGGTATTATCTTATCTTTAGGTACCCAAACTAACTTGGGTCCTTTCTTGTTAGTTGTCACTGGATAAGTATGCTTAGCATGTTTATTGTGTATGCATCTAGATGTAATATGCCCAATTTTTCCACACACTTTGCAAAGGGTGTTTGACGAGCTAGACTTAGCTTTGGAATATTTATTTGGAACTTTTGAACCTCTATGCTATTTAAGTGGTTTTGACTTTTTGTGAGATGCGTCTTGCTTCACTTTGTCATAACCAAGACCAAATTTATCATAAGGTGACCTAGAGTACCTTAAAATGAGACTAAGCTTATCTGAGCCACCTACAAGATTTGACAGAGAATCAGTTAGATATGTTACATCTTGTTTTAGTTTTGCAACTTCACAAGAAACATCAAGTTCACACACCATTTTGTCATCTAGACTGACATTTACTGATTTTAGTATGTCGTTTTCATTTTTGAGATTTTGTTTCTCAGTGCAGACCCTATCATATTCTCTAGACAGTTTAGAAAACTTCTTTTTGAAACTCTTATATTCTCGTGATAGTATCGATGACTCATGCAATAGTTCATCAAAAGCATTTTGAAGAGTGGACGGGTCAGAGTCCATTACCTCAGCATCAGTGTATTCGCTTTGTGATGTAGTGTCTGCCATGAGACAGATATTTTCCTCTTCCTCAGCTTCATTTTCTTCATCTGATGAAGACAGATTAAGATCCTCCCATGTAGCCATTAAGCCTTTCTTATTTTTGAAGAATTTATTTTTATCCTTTAGCTCAGGACAGTCAGCTTTGAAATGACCAGGTTTCTTGCATTCAAAGCACAAGGGTGGACCTTTGTCCTTGGAGTCTGACTTCTCCTTGGAAAACTTTTTGTTGAGTTGCTTCCTTCTGAAACCACCTTTCTTTCTCCATATATGTTGAATCTTCATGGAGATAAAGGACAATTCATCCTCATCTGATCCTTCATCTTTATCTGAAGATTTAGACTCATCTGATGACTCAGCAACTTTGAGAACTTTTGATGAACTTGTTTTCTTTGCCTTTAAGGCAATAGATTTTCCTTTTCTGGAATTTTATTTTTCATTAAGTTCAAGTTCATGAACCTTGAGAGATCCAAGAAGCTCTTCCAGAGAGAGTGTATTCAGGTTTTTGGCTTCCAGAATAGCAGTTACTTTGGGTCTCCATTGCTTGGATAGACTTCTCAGGATTTTTCTGACATGATCTCTATTTTGATAAACTTTTCCAAGAGATCTGAGACTGTTGGTGATGGTTTGGAATCTTCCAAACATTTGGTCTATTGTTTCATGTTCACCCATCTTGAACAGCTCATACTGATGAACCAGCATGTTGATCTTTGATTCCTTAACTTGTGAGGAACCTTCATGAGCTAGGGCAAGAGTATCCTAGATTTCTTTCGCAGTATTGCAGCTGTGAACTTTGTCATGTTCATATCTGGATATAGCACACATGAGATCGTGCTTAGCCTTCAAATTTAGCTAATGTTGGTTTTTCTGCTCTTGAATCCATTGGGCTCGAGGAACAGCAACTCCAGCTTCATCTCTTGGTTTAGTGTGGCCGGCTTCAATCAGCTCCCAAATATCTACATTCTGTGCATCCAAGAAGGTCATCATTCTCTTCTTCCAGTAGTCATAATCTGTTCCATCAAAGAGAGGAGGTATGTTGATAGCTTGTCCTTCTGCATCCATGGTTGTTGGATTGTACTCCCTCAGCACTTGTTAGATGCTCAACCCTTTCGAGGCTGAGCTCTGATACCAATTGAAGTTGACACAGGCAAACACAAGAAGGGGGGTTGAATTGTGTTTGTTAATAATTTTCAAAAACAACCTTTTTCCAAAACAAATTTCTTACACAAAAAGATTAACACAGAAATAAGCACACACAAATAGATCTTTTAGAAGCTTAACAAAAGCAATATCAAAACCCCAGAGTTAGTATAAGAAAATAAAACTTAAAAGCTTGGGGATAGAAGATTCACGCAAGAGATTTTATCACGGTTCACTCTCTTCCAACCAAGAGCTACGTCCAGTCCCTTCGACTTGAAGGTTTTATCCACTATTTCTCCAAATAGATTACAACCAAGTATTCAACACCTCTCCAGGCTTACAAGTATTCCTTTATTACCAAGCCTCTCCAGGCTCTAACTCTAATAAAGAGATTTAATGTTTGATCTTCTTAACTCACTATGTGTGAGGATATGACAGTTTAAGATCAGATGAATATTTTCACAATATTCAAACTAAGAAATACTGACTCTTGCTCTCTAAAGAAATATGAGTATAAGTGATTGTAGTTTTACAAAAGTTGAGCTCGTAAGGTTGTGCAATCAAGAGTTCTCATTTCAGTATCTCAGGTCTTCTATTTATAGTGACCTTCTTCTTCACTTGTATTTCTTCAACGGTTACTTTGAATAATCATGTTTAGAGATAGCATTTAATCCATGATATTCGTTGTGACTGATAGCTTGAATGTGGCAATGCTGAATAGTACTCTTGGTTATCGAGGTAGCATGAAATAGAAGACTTACTGCTCTGATCATTGTAGGTTGAGATATTTGTTGTTCCTCCTTTGTGTATAATCCAGCTTTTTCAGCCATAAAGTTGTCATCGTACAGATAGTTTTGTAGTATCTTATTCTACGATTCTGCTTTTTGCATTTCTTGATGGTACTATATTTCTTTTTCAACAAGGTGAAACATTAAAGCAGATAAAATAAATGTGAGGAACAAATATTCTATTGAAATAAATATCAATCATTTGAAATAAATTCAAGAGATTCGAATTGCTTTTAATTCATTTCAAAGACGGAGCTCATCTAAAAATAAACTCCGTCTACTTAGTTATATAAGAGACTAAGTCTGTTCAAAATTTTATTTTTCTCGTCTGATGATATGGCATATCCTCTTGTCTATCAAGTCTTTGGACTTGCTATTCCTCAATGAGTTTATAAAGATATCCGTCTAGTGACGTGGCGGTTAGAGCTCATCTACTTGATTATTTTCTTTTTCAGTTCATTTACTTCTACTAATTACTTTCGTTTGCTTATGTGGTAAGACGGACTCGCTTATCATCAAGTCTTTGGACTTGCTGTATCTAACAAGTAATTTTGGTACATGTCTAATAAACATTTAGAGCTTCGTCTACTTAATTAAATAAAGAAGTAACTTTACCAAAGTTTTTGAGCAGCCCGTCTACAAAGGTGGACGTGTATTCTTCCAATGAAAACTTATTCCATATTTATTTTACTTATAATAAAGTATTCCTGCATAACAGAAAGCACATGTTAGATCTCAACTAACACTTTGCCAAGCAAATTTAATCATTTTTGTTAGCATCAAAACTTAGAGATTATTAAATCCAAAACCACTTTGGTTCCAACACTTCCAAGCTATTGCCATTTCCTTCTTCCTCAATCCTTCAAGCTCAAGGTAATCTCATCAACCTTGGTTTCTTTCCTTCTCTTTGTTATTATGATCATGTATGTTGGCTTAGGATAGATGACAATTTCTAGTTTTATGAAATGAAGTTCTAGGATGAGTTGATGAACATAGATATTTCTTGCACATGATCATATATATTATCCTCTAAAGATTCTAGTTGGTATGTTGAGGAAGTTGATGGAAAATGAAAAAAAACCCAAAACCCACAAAAACCCTATGAAGGTCGAAACCCTCATGGAGGGAAGGGTTATTTTTTGTGTGAATTTTTGAATTCTAATACTTGCTTTAGACTCTCTAATACCTAAATGACCAAAATCCAAAAGATTAGAATCAACAAAAAAATCCCTAAGTCATTTTACCTATAGAGGCTGATTTCTATTCCTAGTAGGATAGAAGGAAATTTTCGAAATTTGACTTGTATTGTGGTATTTTGTGAAGGAAGCATAGCATAAGATTACTTTCTGGAATCGTGGGAGGAAGCACATAAAAAAATTTGAACTAATACATAAATAGTACAACCTGTATATACTTTCATACTTATACCCATGCATCTATACGTATCAAAATAATTGCATCACAGTTTTTGTTCCTCATAGGGGATGGGTCGTCAGTTAGAGTTACTAGTACTTGTAGGAAATATATACATAATACATACCATATTAACATAAAAGGGTTGAGTGGAGAACCAAGATTTCAAAAAAAAAACATGGCTCTCATAAGCCTGATGTACAGTAAGTAGAGGTTGACGCTACCCCTAAAATACAAAACACCTACGCTGGTCAAACTAGTGGAATCCGTTAGAGAGACCTCCATGGTCACCTCTAACTAGAGAATGATTGAGTGAACCTACTCCATCATCCATCTCAACAACGGGATCTACAACCTCATCATCTATAGGGTTATACTCCAATTCCTCATCATCGTCCTCTACTGGGTCTTCTTCAATAGGGTCGTCCTCCTCAGGATCTTCTTCAATCATAACCTCATCATCGTTCTCTCCTCCTACTACGACTATAGGTGCAGGCAACTCCAGTACGGCAGAGGCAGGTCCAGATCCAGGTACTACTTGCAAAGGTGGAGGTTGATGATGAGTGTTCCCAGTCTCCAGCAAAGTCCTTAAAAGAAGCCACATCGGGGGTAATGGCACTTCTATAGTCTTCAAACTATACGCATATTGTATTGCTCCTGCTTCACTTCTCTTTCTCGTCAGTAGTGGCCCGGTGTATCTGGCGCTCCAGGCTCCCGGGTGAATTACCCAAGTGCCTTCATCCTCTCTCTTCTCAAATGCGAGGCCCAGAAACCCCGAATAAGTCAGGTGATGCATCGGATCCATCTATATACCCATAATAATGAACCATACAAACGAAACACCGAAACAAATAAAACAAAGTAAAGGTGAGATACCAATATATGAGTCATCATAAAAGTCACATACACGACTCCCACACAATATCATGCAATATATGTTATAACTATAAACACAGGGATTCATTCCCAACAATCAAATGCAATTTGTGAAAAACTGATTATGTCACTTCAATATTTTCTATCTAACTCATAGTTCTCCGGAGATCCTAACTTCCCTTCGCCGAGCATGATAGGATCGCGATAATGCCTATAACACAATTGTTTCGCGTTGGATTGGCCTCTCTTGGGCCCAAATCCTCAATTGTTCTAGGGTATCGCATTTCACCTAAATAATACATAATAGTTCCTGATTGGGTACATTTCGAGCAGGGTAACCGATTTCCACGACCCGGGATTGCAGCCCCGAGCATTTCATGGAGTTCGAACCCGAATGTCCTTGAAGACCCAAAAACTAAAGAATGGGTCTCTGGTCCGTAACTATTCAGTGTGTCAGTTCACCCTTTGTGAAACTGTAGCTCGATACACAATGGCACGTCTGCCACAACGACATAATAGCCAGGCTATGCATGTAAAACAAGGTGTTCTCATTTTCATTTTATTTTTCGCATCGTTCTTTCCTCGTCAAGTCTTACACTCTCGACTAATTTTAAATCAATTATTAAATTAAACTTTAATACATGCATAGGATCTTATCAATAAAATCCATGATTCACAAACTCCTTCATAATTGAACATTAGTCCAACGTCTCGGAATTCTAGGTTCTATCTTTCCTCAAAACTCAAATAGGAACTCTAGCCCGTCAATCCGGAATACTAGGTCATTTCCACTTTCACTCCATTTCCAGAGGTTTTTCGTTCAGTGAAAAACTAAATCAAAACAAAATTCAATTTTTTTCTCACTTTGCACCATGAAGAAAATATCATTTCTTGAATACATTTTTCACCACCACTTTTATTTTTGGAAAACCATTTTCTGAAAACTTGAAGAATCACTAAAAATATATTTCTCAACTTTGAAAAAAACAAAACTTTTATAAAATTTTAAAAGAGAAACCTTATTTTCAAAAACACTTTTCCTTTCAAAATCCTTTGAATAAATCCTATAACTTTTGGTCATTTTCCGTTTTCTTTCCTCTTCCTAATTTTTTTTATCACATCACTTTCAACATTCAAGATTATTTTCTCATTTTCCAATAAGCAAAACAAAAACGTTTCAATCTTTCCGAGTTAAGGTAATTTAAATATCTTAGTCTTTTTAACAAGCAACGACCAGTGTCATGCCATCAGTCAATCACAAACAACAATACAAGAAATATCATTCAAAAAACTATAAAAATATAGGTTATTCACATCCTATATTACCAACATACAATATCCAATCATCATTACCAAGTAGTATAATTAAACTTATAATAGGGTACATGACTAGTATGAGCTCCTCAGGCAAACTCCCTTTACCTCAAACAGTGGAATCGTTGCCTGTGAATACTTGTTCCAGATTTCGCTTCCTCCCACGATTACAGAAAGTACTCTTATGCTATGTTTCCTTCAAAAAATACCACAATACAAGTCAAATTTCGAAAATTTCCTTATATCCTACTAGGAATAGAAATCGATCTCTATAGGTAAAATGACTTAGGGATTTTTTTGTTGATTCTAATCTTTTGGATTTTGGTCATTTGGATATTAGAGAGTCTAAGGAAAGTATAAGAATTCAAAAATTCAAACAAAACATCAACCCTTCCCTCCATGAGGGTTTCGGCCTTCATAGGGTTTTGGGGGGTTTTGGGTTTTTTTTTTCATTTTCCATCAACTTCTTCGACATACCAACTAGAATCTTTAGAGGATAATATATATGATCATGTGCAAAAAAATTCTATGTTCATCAACTCATCCTAGAACTTCATTTCATAAAACTAGAAATGGTCATCTATCCTAAGCCAACATACATGATCATAATAACAAAGAGAAGGAAAGAGACCAAGGTTGATGAGATTACCTTGAGCTTGAAGGATTGAGGAAGAAGGAAATGGCAATAGCTTGGAGGTTCCTCTCCAAATAAACAAACTTAATGACTAAACTTTGTGAAGTAAAGAGAAGAAATGAGAGAGTTGTGTGTGGGTGTGGGTGGGTGGGTGTGTGTGTGTGGGGGGGGGGGGGGGGGGGGGGTATTTATACGGTAGGGACCTTAGATATTTTAGGGACATGTTTGCCTTAAGAAAATATAAAACTATATTAGTTAAAGTAGTCATGATGACTTATAGTGACTCATGATGTGACAATTTTCATGAGTCCCCTTAATCACTTCCATCTTCTCTGCTTCATATTTTCTCAGCATCATCTCCTAGTTCCATAGTTTATCCGTCTTAATAAGCGCGTTTCGTTTTATTATCTCTCCCGAATAAAATATAATATTTATTTCATAGCGAAAATTTTAAAAATGACCTATATCTCTCAAAAGAGATAAAAATCATTGATCTTTCGTTTATTTTTCCAAATTACGTTTTCTGATCAGTAAGTTCTTACCGACAAAGAAAACATAGACCGGTTTTTGTCTGAGTTTTAAACCTAAAAGTTTTCTAGAACTCTTCACCATCAAACATGATCTAGATATGATTTTGTTTTAGTCAAAATCATTTTCTAAGTTACAGATAAAAATATAACATATAAATATCTTTAAAGATATTGGAAAGCATTGAAAATCGGGGTGTTACATTTCATCTACTAAATCCATTGTCCATTAAAAATGAACTTAGCCTTTCATACCAAGATCTAGGAACTTGTCTAAGACTGTATAGAGCTTTTTTAAGCTTGTATACATGTTCAGGATGGGTTTGACTTTCAAAACCTGAAGGTTGCATGGCATATACTTCTTCATTAAAGAAACCATTTAGAAATGCACTTTTTACATCCATTTGATAAAGCATGATGTTATGATGTGCAGTAAATGATAATATAATGTGTATTGCTTATAATCTAACTACTGGAGCAAAGGTTTCTGTGTAGTCAATACCTTCTTCTTGAGAATAACCTTGAGCAACTAATCTTGCTTTCTTTACCACTTTACCATTTTCATCAAGCTTATTTCTGTAGATCTAGTTTGTTCCAATCACCGATTTGTCCTTTGGAAGAGGTACAAGAGTCCAGACTTCACTTCTTTCGAATTGATTCGGCTCTCTTGTAAAGCCAGAATCCAACCCTCGTCTAGTAGAGCCTCGTCTACTATCCTTGGTTCTAACTCAAAGACAAAAGCAGAGTCTGATTGCTCTCAGAAGGTTGACCTGGTCCTTAACTTATCACTGGGACTTCCAATGATTTGCTCTTGAGGATGGTAATTATTGAAGTGTCGTGACCTTTGAGCATTTTCTTATTGCGAAGTTAAACCTCTTGAACCATTATGATGGTTATGTACTGATTCATCAGTATTGATGTTCACATAATTTCCTGAATCCTTGAGATTCAAATCTGCAATAGCTTCATCTAGCTCTGATAATTTCTTATCAGGCTGTTTGTCAACAAATTTGACATGTATACTTTCTTCTATGATAAGAGTTCTAGAATTATAGACTCTAAAACCTTTGGAAAACTCAATATCCTAATAGTATTCCATTATCTACTTTTGGATCAAACTTACCAAGTTGATCTTTAGTATTTAATATAAAACATTTACAACAAAAAGGATGAAAGTAAGATATGTTGGGTTTTCGTCCTTTCCACAATTCATAAGGAGTTTTATTCAGAAGTGGTCTAATATATATTATGTTCTGAATGTAGCAGTCAGTGTTAACAGCTTCAGTCCAGAAAAGTCTAGGGACAAAGTTGTCATTGAGCACTGTTCTTGTCATCTCTTGAAGAGATCTGCTCTTTCTCTCTACCATACCATTTTGTTGCGATGTTCTAGGTATTGAAAAGTTGTGAAGAATATCACTCTCTTCACAGAACCTTTCAAATAGCTCATTTTCAAACTCTCCCCGTGGTCACTTCTGATTAAAGAGATACACGTGCCTTTTTCATTATGTACACGTTTGCAGAATATAGAAAAAGACCTTGAATGACTCATCCTTGTGAGATAAGAACATAACCCATGTCCATCTAGTGTAACTGTCTACTATGACTAGACCATATTTCTTACCACTGACAAAAGCAGTCCTTGTTGGACCAAAGAGATCAAGGTGTAGCAGCATTAGTGGTTTTGAGGTACTAACTATGTTCTTAGATTCAAAGGAACCTTTAACTTGTTTTCCCTTTTAACATGCATCACAAAGAGCATCAGATTTTGTACTTAAGGTTTGGTAATCCTCTCACGAGGTTATGCTTATTTAGATTTGAAATTAACTTCAAGCTTGCATGACCTAGCCTTTTGTGCCAAATCCATTGCTTATCTTCAATGGACACTAGACATGAGACACTTTGATTTGAGAGGTCCTCCAAGTCAGTATTATATAGATTGTTTTGCCTCTTAGTAGTGAATAAGAGTGATCCATCAGTTTTCTTGACACTACACATATTTTTGTCAAAGGAAACAACATACCCACTGTCGTACAATTGACTTATGCTTAGCAAGTTGTGTTTTAATCCTTCAACTAACAGAACATTATCAATGGAGGGAAAAGGATGTTTACCAATTTTACCTACTCCTGTGATTTTTCCTTTCTGATTACCTCCAAAGGTAACCAGTCACTATCTTTATGTCTAAGGTCTTGGAACATACACTTTTCTCCCGTCATGTGACGTGAGCATCCACTTTCCAAGTACCAAGATGCATGTTTCTTTCATGTTGTTAATCAAATCTGCAAAAGGTATAATCATGTTCTTAGGTACCCAAATTGACTTTGGTCCTTTCTTGTTAGTAGTAACTGGACGAGCATGCTTAACATGTTTATTATGTATGCACTTAGATGTATCATGACCACTTTTACCACATACTCTATAGTATGTATTGGACGAGTTAGTTTTTGTTTTATAATATTGTACATAAGTTTTTAGAACTTTGTGTTTTGCATGTGGTTTTGATACTTTTTGAGATGTTTCCTGCTTTTCTTTGTCATATCCTAAGCCAAACTTATCATGAGGTGTTCTAGAGTACCTGAGTATCAAGTTTAATTTTTATGATCCATCTACAAATTTAGACAGGCTTTCTATCAGATATGTCACATCCTATTTCAGTTTTGTAACTTCATCAGGAGCATTGGGCTTAACTTTAAGCTTGTCAGTGAGACTGACATTCTTAGATTTTAATTTCTGGTTTTCATCAATTAAAGATTGTTTTTCCATGCAGACTCTAAAATATTCTTTTGTTAACTTAGAAAATCTTTTTCTAAAACTTTTACATTCATGTGACAAAATGGACGAGTTACTTAGCAACTGATCAAATGCTTCTTGTAGAGTGGATGAGTTAGAATCCATTACCTCAGCATCTGTATATTCATTGTATGAAGAAGTGCTAGCCATGAGACAAAAGTTTGCCTATTCCTCAGCTTCTTCTTCTTCATCAGAAAATGACAAATCCGGATCCTCCCATGTTGCCATTAGACCTTTCTTCTTCTTGAAGAATTTCTTTTTGTCCTTCAGCTCTGGGCAATCTGCTTTGACATGATCAGGCTTTTTGCACTCGAATCACAAGGGTGGACTTTATCTTTGGAGTCTGACTTATCCTTGGTGATTTTTTTTTTTAACTGCTTCCTTCTGAAACCACATTTCTTTCTCCACATGTATTGAACCTTTCTGGAGATGAAAGATAGTTCATCATCCTTAGACTTTAGAACTTTTGATGAGATGGCCTTTTTAGCCTTTAGGGCATTGATTTCCCTTTTCTGGTACTATCTTCTTCATTAAGTTCAAGCTCATGGACTTTGAGAGATCCAAGAAGCTCTTCGAGAGTGAGAGTGTTGAGATTATTTGCTTCCTAAATAGCAGTGACCTTAGGTCTCCGCTGCTTGTGTAAGCTCCTCAAATATTTCAGACATGATCTCTATTTTCATAAGTCTTTCCAAGAGATCTAAGACCATTTTTTATAGTTTGGAATCTACAAAACATTTGATCTATGGTATCATGTTCAGCCATTTTAAACAGTTCATACTGGTGAACCAGCATGCTTATCTTTGACTCTTTTACTTGGGATGGCCCTTCATGAGCTAGGGCTAGAGTATCCCATATTTTCTTAGCAGTGTTGCAGCTATGGACTTTGTCATGCTCAGATCTAGTGATACCACACATCAAGTAGTGCTTGGCCTACAGATTGAGTTGATGTTGAGTCTTTTGTTCAGCAGTCCATTGAGCTCTGGGAATAACAGCTCCATTGTCACCTCTTGGTTCAGTATATCCAGTTTCAATCAGCTCCCATATATCCACATTTTGTACATCAAGAAAATCCATCATTCTCTTTTTCCAGTAGTCATAATCA